>CM076675.1:116832467-116887128 GCA_038501925.1 Xenopus petersii
TCTCTATCTCTCTATCTCTCTCTATCTCTATCTCTATCTCTATCTCTATCTCTATCTATCTCTCTATCTCTCTATCTCTCTATCTCTCTATCTCTCTATCTCTCTATCTCTCTATCTCTCTCTCTATCTCTCTATCTCTCTATCTCTCTATCTCTCTATCTCTCTCTCTCTCTCTCTCTCTCTCTCTCTCTCTCTCTCTCTCTCTCTCTCTATCTCTCTATCTCTATCTCTATCTCTCTCTCTCTCTCTCTCTCTCTCTCTCTCTCGTCTCTCTCTCTCTCTCTCTCTCTCTCTCTCTCTCTCTCTCTCTCTCTCTCTATCTCTCTATCTCTCTCTATCTCTCTATCTCTCTATCTATCTCTCTATCTCTCTCTCTATCTCTCTATCTCTCTCTATCTCTCTCTCTCTCTATCTATCTCTCTATCTATCTCTCTCTCTATCTATCTCTCTATCTCTCTATCTCTCTCTCTATCTCTCTCTCTCTCTATCTATCTCTCTATCTATCTCTCTCTCTATCTATCTCTCTATCTATCTCTCTCTCTATCTCTCTCTCTATCTATCTCTCTCTCTCTCTCTCTTATCTCTCTCTCTATCTATCTATCACACACACACACACACACACACACACACACACACACACACGTGTGTATACATCGCTTCAGTTGTGTTTGTAGGTATGGGGGCTGGGTTTCATTTGGAGGGGTTTAACTTGATGGACTTTGGTCTTTTTTCAACCCCACTTAACTATGAATGCTACCTTAATACGAGAATATACTGTGTGCTATTCTTTTACTCTCATAGACTCTCATAACTGGGGTGACCTGTAGTGATGAATGAAAATTTTCACCACATTTGTCATATTTCCCCATGAAAAAATACATCCATAGACTCCAATGGGTAAAAAAAAAAAAATACTTGCAAAAAAAAAAAAATTGTCGCCCATAGACTTCAATGCATTTGGCAATTTTTTGCCACTTTGTGAATTGTTGGCTAAGCGAAACAGGTCTGATTCACCCATCGCTAGAACCTGTAAACTCAGGTTGACAGAATCGGGCCCCAAAGAAAGGAGCTAAATAGTGAAAGTGGGTACTCACAAGACCAAGTACATGCTTTCAAATGATAGATAATGATATATAATGGAATTTATATAAAATACGTTCTTATATACATTTATGCAATGCCTTGCAGAATTACTTAGGTGCAGAATTATGCTAATAAAATAAACATGAAAAGGGTAATTAACTTTGCAAAAAAGACTGCCATTTGCTTTTCTTTAACTTTGCAGCATGGCCCTTGAGGGCGAGTCGGGGGGGACATAAACACAGCTTTCCCTGGAGCACACACTTCAGTCTCGTCTAGCACTTGACCCTCGAGTGTATATTATATGACCCCTGTGAAGTATGTCCTTCTGCCCATGAGCAGCTTCCAACCTCTTTAATATGACGTTGTTTGCTGCACGATACCTATTACTGCAAGTGCAGTTTTTAATACTCGGAAGAGAACAATTTTGCAATTGTGTGGATATTTCAAGGAAAATGCTAAAGAAAACAGTATGAAATGATTAATCTATTTTTTATATATTTAAAATCCAAGAAAATAACTTTGCATTATTTGTGTATGTATACTATCCGAAGAGGAGCATCCTGTTTTACTTGTGTTCTTCAAGTAAATTTTTTGCAGGGCCAAAAGTCATGCAAAGTTTCTACTTTTTGACTACATCCTCAAAAGCACAGTGATGGGGCTTCTTTATATATTTTGGCAATTTTGCTGGAATAGATCACAGTTTGTTCCTATGTTCACAGTGCTTTGTGCCTTTGGAATATTTTGTTTTTCAAAAATAGCTTCTTGTCATTGCTTTTCTGATGAGATTATTCCCATTCTGGGATTTATATTTTGAAAAGCAATCAAAAGTTGATTGCATCCAATTCATGGTTGTTTTGTTACATGTTGCTCAAATGTAAGATAATGTTCTTGGGATCATTTTGTTTGAAAATGCACACAAACTAGATGGAATATGGACTGATTTTGGTGTGATCTGGATAAAAGACCCTGGATTGCAGAATATAAAAGAGAGATTTTAGTCCCCTGGAAAGAATGCACCTCTCTTCACTAACCAAGGATTTAACCTGCTTCTGTACACTTTTGTATTGAAAGGCACAAACTTTACCGAGATGCAGTAACCCATAGCAACCAAATGATGTTTGCTTTTAAAGGGGACACCCAAACATAATTAAAAAAGTCAAATTAAAGAAAAACAAAATTCTTTTTTTTTTTTTTAAAGCATCCATACAACTGTTTGAAACTTTCAGCTGTTAGTCATTTATTGCCTGCCCCTCCTCTATGCCTAAGGCATATACTTTCACTTTCTATTCTACACGTCCTAGTTGTAACTGCCCTCCCCACCTTTCCTCCTCCCTCCTCACCATCTAATTGTGCAGTGCATGGTCATGGGTATCAGGGGCCCCATTCTGGCACATACACAAGATTTTTGCATGATACAAAGCTTGCCTTAATAACAATGTTCACAAAATGACTGCTGCCTGCATGATGTGATTGTGAATTCCAAGATTAAAAGAAACAAGTGTGAAACAGTGTAAATGAAGTTTACTTTGCTTAACTAACCTCATAAAATAGAATTTGAAATTATTGCTTCTGGTGACAGTTCTCCTTTCAAAAGCTGACTAGTAAATTATACATGCTGATTGTGATAGGGGATAACACTGTAGCACTTTATATTACATAACCTCCTTACAATCTAGAGTGAAAAGGAGAAAAGGTGTAAAGGGTCAAAAGCACAATTTTTTTGCACTCTTTTTATTCCCACTAGAGGTGGACCTCTTATCACTCAAGGAGCATGTTTATTCCAGGATACTGTGCCTTGCCATAACCTAAAATAAACTCAATTGGCATAGTTGCACATCCATATGAGGCAGATTTACTAAAGGGCGAAGTGGCAAATAGGGATGTAGCGAACCGCCGCCGATGTGTTCGCGAACGCCGTTCGCGAACACCGGCAAAATTTGCGAACTGTTCGTGAACTTCGAACATCCGAAAATCGTTTGATTCGAACGATCGAAGGATTGAAATAGTTCGATCGAAGGATTTTCGTTCGAATCGAACGATCGAAGCCATTCGATCGAATGATTTCATTCGATCGAATGCTTCGATCGTTCGATTCGAACGAAAATCCTTCGATTTTAGCGGTCGAATGGTCGAACGATCGAACGATTTTGACGCGAACGCCTATTGGCGAACGTCGCGCGACGTTCGCGAACTTGCGGCGGACGCGAACAGTCGAAGTTCGCGCGAACTAGTTCACCGGCGAACAGTTCGCTACATCCCTAGTGGCAAACGCTGGCAAATTGAATTATCACTCGCAAGGACTTTGCCGATTTACTAATCCACGCAGGCGTCCTTTTGCCAGGTGACTTTTCGATCTGGCAAATGAACTAAAATGCTTATTTTACTGAACATTGCTTCCTCATTTTTGAACATATGGAACATTATTTTACAGTGGGCTCGTGTGTACGGCATCAAAACAACGCTATTGACTGTATAAAGGTTCCCTGGACATGTCCGTGTCAATGTAATTTATTAGATGCAACATGTAACAGAAAGACGTCTATTCAACTTTAAATTGCCCATAGTATGCAAATTAGCCTGAGCGCAAGACCTCTAACGAATTTGCACTAGGCAGCATTGAACGCTAGGGGATAAAACTGTAGCACCTTATATTACATAACCTCCTTACAATCTAGAGAGAAAAGGAGAAATGTGTAAAGGGTCAAAAGTTCAATTTTCACGCTAGCAAAGGAGATAGACACTATCGGTGATTCTCACTCTACCAGGCGACTTTTTACTCTGGTGAATGGACATTACTCTGCAAATTCACTAAAAGGTGTATTTTACTAAACCGCTTTTTTTTTTACTTAATTTATCTTTCAATAGCTGTTTGGTCAGTGTCTTTCGTGGAGTGAAGCCCTTTGGTAAAACCCTCTCCTTCTGTACCTCTTCAATTCTGTTTTCATTTCCAAGGGGCCGTGGATTTGTGGCTTTTTAGGTTTTGATTAGCCTCTCATCAAGTATAGGGCAAGCTTAATTACTGAGGCCACAGTCCCAGTTACCCTGAATACGACTTTGTGGTGTCCCAGGTCATAGAATTCAGGTAATTAGCTCATGGGACAACTCCACCTGCTATCCAATTTTTCCAGTTTCACCTTACTATTTTATGGAATTTAGCCAATTGGTGTTTTTTACCCTACCCCTATTTATGGTCATTGTTTCTTTTTGTGATTAAATTTGTTACTCATAAAATCCTCAAGTATATCAATTTTATTTATTGCACAAGCCCTTTAACCGTATAGGATTTTGCACTTAAGGAGCCCACGATTATCAATTGTGGTGATAGGTGATTGATCAATTGATGCATGCTCTGAGTAGCACTTAATTTAATTATTTGAATTTGTTGCAACATTTATATAGCACTTAATTGAGTTAGGAATTAATTTAGGAAATTTCATTGATTTACAATTTGGAATTAATTAGGAAATAATTTAGGTATTTAATTTATTTATATTCGGGTAATTTGTTGGATAATGAATTGATGCACACCCTAATTGGCTGAAATATTTAATGAATTAGCACCTTGTATTTACTAAACATGTATTTTACTAAACATCACCTCTTTCACCAGACTTGCCTTCGCCAGCTCAGATCAGGCAAAGTGCAATGAAGTGCATAGAACTTCCTCAATCTTCAGTTGTTTACATCATATTTTGTGAGTGGAAATCTTCTAAGTTTCAAAAACACTGGCGTCTTTTCCTTTTTTCACGGTGATAGGCTTCAAAAGTCATGCAAATTTTTTTTTTGTGTAACTGGTTTCCCCCATACATTTTCTAACATATGGAACATTATTTTACAGTGTGCTCATGTGTAGGGCATTTAAACAACTCTTGATTTTATGAAGGTTCCCTGGACATGTCTAGTTATCAATATCAATGTAATATATTAGATGCAACATGTAACACAAAAAGTTAGCAGCGGGGGAGGATTTAGCCTTCAGACTGAAACCAAGGTTCAGCAGACTTTTAATTCAATCAATTCTACTATGCAGATAGGCACTAGATCCTTTATACTATGACCAGAGGTAACAAGTTAGGGACCGCCATATGGGGTTTACCTTGACGTGGTATGGTGGCTTATCAACTTTATGATCATAACTTTGTAACAAAAAAACCCTGTTTCCTAAACATATGCACTTGTATTCAACTGAATTATTTGTGAAACAGGGGACCACGGAAATGCATTGAAAAATAGCACTTCCCTTATACTTAAATATAAATTATACTTTAACTTAGCCTTTTGAATACTCCCACAACCCCCTATTATTGTATAATATAACACAAAGAGGTCCATTCAACTTTAAAATTTCCACTGTATGAGAATTAGCCTGAGCACATCATATTTTTGATTTGCTCACATAACCGAAGTAATGCTAGCGAAAATTCTCCAGCGTCCGTCGGCCAGGATGAAACTTTGCATTTTTTGTAAATTAGTGTTGTCCCAGCGAATTTTTGCCTGGCAAAGTGGTGCTATGGATGCAAAGCCGTTGCTGGTGAATTTTGCAGTTTATAAATTTACCCCAATGTCTTTTTCCATCAGAATTCTATCCTATCCTAACATTCATTTTACATTGTAAACTTTTTGTGGTGATACATATTATACCTGTAAATATGCCAATATAAGTTTATACTTATTTTGTATAGATACATCAATATCTATACAAATGACCATGGCATGTGAAAAGAGAAATCATTTTATTTAGGTATTTATTTTTGAATCCAAACAACCATAAATTACAATACTATTTTGTAATATCTTATTGCATGTCTAACGATTTGTCATATCTTTATATAATTTGTACATCAACTTGTGGTTAAGGGAAATTAACCAAAATCGAAATAATACAGTGCTCAGCAGTACACAGACTATGTTAATTATAATAGATCCAAGGGGAAAATAACATTTCAGATTAAAAATATGGGAAGGCACCATCCACCTGTTCTTTTTTGGCAGCTAAGAATGGTAAAGATGTAAAATGCTTTAAAGGAATTCTTTAGGGAAATGGCACAACAGTCTATTTTATATTGTATTATTTATATACAGTCTTTAAAGTTCCAACTGGTTAAATTCAAATTATTATACGGATAACATTTCCCAGAAACACCACAAGAGAGCAATGCAGTATGACAAACCCTGCAAACAGGCTTCCCTAAATAGACAGGGAATCAATTGTGCTACAATTTGCAGTCTTATTCCTACAGGGGAATTTAGGCATGAATAAAGGCCTGCGAACCAGGGTGGTTTTGAGAAAGTATAATAAAATTTCCTCTTGTGGAACATGCAGTACCAAAGCTTATTGATACTATAATGTCAAAACCCATGAAAAATAAGTGATGTTGTCACTATTCACTATAATAGATTTTTAGGTATTGAGAAAGAAGATCCACTTCCTTTCTAACTTGGGGATGGAGTTTAATAGGCATATGAAACATATAAGGACTAAGCCAGTTATATAGAATAAGTTTGACATGCAACCATCTTAAAATTCAATTCTAAAACAGATCAGTCACAGGAATTCCTAACAAGATGTTCAATTTGAGAGACAGTTAACTGATAGACAATATACTCCATTACAAGCTAAGTATAAGTCAAACTTCATTATTATGCATCAATATTTGTATTCATTTTGTATTAGCTTAGCTGTAAGATATAGATTGTCTTAAGTTGTGTACAAGAAATTGTTATGCATGTTGAATGGTTAAATGCAAGTTGAGATGTAAGCTACAGTACATTAGTATTGAATGAAGAAACAAAATTATTGCTCTTATAGCCCCCTATCTATCTATCTCAAGTAGAATATAATAAATTTGACATCGATAGCATATTTGTGTCAGTACACATTTGTCCCTTGTAGGGCAGAAAAGTGAAGTTTGATTCTACAAAACATGTCTGATGACCAAAGATGTGACAATAGTGTTTGACTCTGATAATGTCCTCCTAAAGGGGCACTATACCCTGGAAGTGCATCTAAAACATATGAACATATGTTACGTGCTACAGGGTTATTGGGGGAGGAGGAAGTGGGGACATTCTCATGTTCTCTTATGTTCTCTTCTAATGAAATATATTTTTTGTTTAGGGCGCTTCACTCAATGCCAGCCAGAGCAAGGCAGGTTAACTTATAAAATAGACCATACTGTGTTTGTGTGTTAAAGTGACCTTGGATAGTAAGTTCATGATAGTAATGATGAATAAGCTCTATAAAGCACTGAAAATATGTTTGTGCTATATAAACGCAGCTTTATTAATATTATTATTATTACTATATCTCCCAGGTGAATTGCTAATAGATGTGAGATAATATAGTTGTACCTTTTCCCCCCAAAATGAAATAAGAGAGGAGACTTTATATTTTTTCTTCAGTATGAACCGCAACACTGTGAGATACACAATAGTGTTGGTTTGTTCTGTCTGGTAGATGATATCTCTGCTCTCCTACTGACACAGGGGCATCAAAATCATAGTCTTGGTGCAGGTGCAATGACATTAGAACCTTGTACCAAAAACCAGAACTCAACATTGAATTACATATATTGCTGACCATGTGTAAATGTGTACATTAAGATAATGCTAATTTAAGTGGTGAACAATATGGATGATAAAGAAAGATGTGGTTGGAGAGGTTATCACAAGCATCTATTGTTTGTCCCTGAATGTGTGTGATATCTTGCCATAGCATTAGCATCCAGACTGCAGAAAAGCATGACCCATTGGCTCTTTACTGTGCAAATCAGGGTCCTCTGCATTCATATGTATTTGATAATGCATCTGAATACAGCAAATCTGAAGACTGTTCTTCTTTGCACGTTAAATTATTTTAAAAATATAGAAAGTGAGTTTGCTGTACTAGTTGACCTTGGCAAAATCTCTTACAAATACCATTTTTGTTAGTGTTTCTTAAAATAAAATAAAATACACAATTTACTGAAATAGACATTATGTATTTATAGAACTAAAACAATAAAGATTCGGAAAAAAAAACAGATACCATTAACAGGTCATTGAGATTATAGTAATTAGCCCAATCCAGGTCAATTACCTCTAGTGCTCAATCTCCCAATTAATTTAAAGACTTTCAGAAGGTTAATGAAGTGTAACATTACATTGTGCCTGTATGCTCTGACTGCTAATTTTATTTCATACAAAGGTTAACGTATGTTTATTTTTATTTGTAGCGCATTTTATCACACATTGATTTCAAAGAAGTTTGCCAACCTGAAAAACCTACCCAGAGTTTACCAAGTTCTGTCTTTTGCTTGCTCTTACAGCAGAGGGTGTGATCATTTTCAAAGGTTTATTAATACGCATTTAATGCAATAAAGCAAGACCAGCATTCACCCATATACACGTGTTATACTATAGTCCAAAGTAGTGAAAGAATAACTAATAATTATTTGCCAGTCTCTAGGAATAACATCTATATCTACAGTCATATGAAAAAGTTTAGGAACCCCTCTCAGCCTGCATAATAACTGACTCCACTTTCAACAAAAAAAGATAACAGTGGTATGTCTTTTATTTCTGTGTTTTCTGAACAAGGATTTTTATTGAAGCCGTATTTAGTTGTATTTCAATCAAATGTGAAAAAAATTAAATTTTTCTAATTTGAATGCATGTAACTGCTCAATACTGATTACTTGCAACACCAAATTGGTTGGATTAGCTCGTTAAGACTTGAACTTCATAGGCAGGTGTGTCCAATCATGAGAAAAGGTTTTTAGGTGACCAATTGCAAGTTTTGCTTCTATTTAACTCTCCTCTGAAGAGTGACCACATGGGATCCTCAAAGCAACTCTCAAAAGATCTGAAAACAAAGATTGTTCAGTATCATGATTTAGGGGAAGGCTACAAAAAGCTATCTCAGAGGTTTGAACTGTCAGTTTCAACCGTAAGGAATGTAATCAGGAAATGGAAGGCCACAGGCACAGTTGATGTAAAACCCAGGTCTGGCAGAAAAATACAGGAGCGGCATATATGGAAGATTGTAAGAATGGTTCCAGACAACCCAAAGATCCCCTCCAAAGACCTGCAAGAACATCTTGATACACATGGTGTATCTGTACATCGTTCTACAATGCAACACAATTTGCACAAAGAACATCTGTATGGCAGGGTGATGAGAGAAGCCCTTTCTGCACTCACACCACAAACAGAGCTCATTTAGACAAGCCACAGTCATTTTGGAACAAAGTGCTTTGGACTGATGAGACAAATATTTCTTTATTTGGTCATAACAAAAAGCGTTTTGCATGGTGGAAGAAGAACACCGGATTCCAAGAAAAACACCTGCCAAGTACTGTCAAATTTGGTGAAGGTTCCATCATGCTGTGGGCTGTATGGCTAGTTCAGGGACTGGGGCCCTTGTTAAAGTCAAGGGTCGGATGAATTCAACCCAATTGCAACATTCTTCAGGATAATGGATAATTATCCATTCTTCAGGATAATGTTTAGGCACCAGTCATAAAGCTGAAGTTACGCAGGGGTTGGATATTCCAACAAGACAATGACCCTAAACACACTTCAAAATCTACAAAGGCATTTATGCAGAGGGAGAAGTACAATATTCTGGAATGGCCATCACAGTCCTCCGACCTGAATATCATCGAAAATCTATGGGATGATTTGAAGCTGTCTGTCCATGCTCAGCAGCCATAAAATTTAACTGAACTGGAGAGATTTTGTATGGACGAACGGTCAAAAATACCGCCATCTAGAATCCAGACACTCATCAAAGGCTATAGGAGGTGTCTAGAGGCTGTTAAATTTGCAAAAGGAGGCTCAGCTAAGTATTGATGTAATATATCTGTTGGTGTGCCCACATTTATGCACCAGTCTAATTTTGTTATGATGCATATTGTATATTTTCTGTTAATACAAAAAACTTTGTCATTGCTGAAATACTACTGTTTCCATAAGGAATGTTATCTATTAAAAGGAAGTTGCTACTTTGAATTCTCAGCCAATGAAACAAAACTCCAAAGAATTAAGAAGGATTCCCAAACTTTTCCATATGACTATATATAAATGATATGGATAAATAACCTCTACTGTATATCTATATCAGTGATAGAGTTTAAATATGTTTGTGCAGATTATTTGGCAGGTTTCTAAACATAAGATTAAAACCAAAAAGACACCTTATCCAGAATATGCAGCCGATTGTTTGAGATTGCCCTGTGCCCCTCCTAAAGCATAGAGGAGGGGTAGGCAATATTTGATTGACAGCTGAGATTTTTAATTGAGTTTACAACAGCTATGAATGCTTTAATAAAAAAGAATTTGGATTTCATGTTTATTTTGAAATGGACTTTTGTTATACAGCTTTTTATGTCCTTACCTTTAAGACACATTTTTCCCTTTGGTTACTCAGTTCTTATTTGCTGATAACTGTCTGCATATAATGCAACTGTGTGGCTATTATTATGACATGGTGCTTTAAGAAATGATATGTATGTTTTCTTTAATTGAATTTGTGACATGTATTGAATGTGTAACTATTTAATATCGAGGCAATGAACTGAAATGTTATAGCGAGGTCATGCAATTGAATTCTTTATTTTTGTGGTTTTAAAATCATTTCTCCAGGATAGAAAAGTATGAATTCTCAGTGAATAATAATAATAATAATAATAATAATAATAATGTATGCATATACACATTCAAAGCTGCAAAGTGTTCTCTAACAAACTTTCTTTTTATAGTTTGATCGGATGAATTTACGTTTGGGTCAAGTATGCAAATGAATATAAAGTACGTTACAGACAGACATAAAGTTGCTAGCCAACAAGTTTAATGTTCTTTTTGTTTAATCCCACTTGGCTAATGCAGTGTAGTGGCTCCTTTTATAGGAAGCTGCATCTGCGTAAAAAGTGTAATATTAAAATAAGATTGAAAAGTCCACAATGAAACAAATGGTTGAATGACATTAGCATATTTAATTTACATTACACAGACACAACTTGGATTCTAACAGTTATATGGCACCATTGAGCATTCTAGCCTGGAGTAGACACTTGCAGTATAAATATTTCAATGCAGATTTAATACTTGCATGCTAATAAAATAATCTCATTTGTACAGTTGGAATAGCAGATTTCCCAATTGCTTATTGCACAAAAATATGAAAGAAATTTGAAAGAGGTAGTTTACAAAAATTTACAGTTGATATGGCTTGGCATTTGACAGGTGTCTTCACATAACATGGACATTTTAGGGAATAGTCAGCAGTGCTTAAAACCATATCTCTACCCCAGTCAAAGGTGTGATAGTCAGTAAAATATGTCTTGCTGATATTGCTGACACAATGAAATTAAAGCAACAGCAAGCAATAGGGTGGAGGAGGATGGAACTACAGGTAACTGACCGAAGGATCAGCTAGGCTAGCCTTTGGAAATATTCCATGTAAGCAACTACATGAAAACAGGGCACTAGACTGGAATGATTTATCCAATATCCATGTGGACGTATCAGCATGGCTTAATGAAGCATAGGTTATGTCAGACAAATTAGATTGCTTTTTATGATGAGGTAAGTAAGATGCTGGACAGCCAGGGAACAGTGTTTGGATATTGCCAAAGTGTTTGATACCATTCCCCAAAAACAACTGCGGTCTAAAATAAGGAATGTTGGGCTTAATGAAGTAGTTAATTGTAGGAAACTGGCTATAGGATCTGGAACAGATGGTTTTTAATGGTACATTCTCTGCTTGGAGTAAGGTTCTTAGTAGGTGTTCTGCCTCTCCAGTCTAAGCACTACAATGTGATCTCGTCTTAACTCACGGTTGTGTTGAGATGTCTATAACTGCAGTCTTAGGTAGATTGGCGGACAGTGACTCGATTCAATGACACCTTGAAGATCATGAAGAAGTTTATTTAAAACTGTGTAGATCAAATACCGATGAACAAATGGATAGGTCAAAAAATCATACTGTGAACAGCTAACAGAGCATGTAACTGAATGCAGGTTGAAGCTGGAATGAGCTAGAGTGAGAAGTAGGGGAGGAGACAAGATATGAGAGGAGGCTAAGGGAAGAGAGATGAGACACACATAAGAAAAAGGCAAACAATGCATGTGTAACATGACACTCCCCGTCGGAATCTGTGATTTCTAATAACAATAATAACTTTAGTTCAAGTCCGGGTATAAGATATTTTTCTGCTTGGAAGACCTGCAACAGAAGAAACGACAAAGAGCAACAGGAAACATTACTACAATACTTTTAGAAGTACTTTTTCAAGTGTGGACACCGGACTTCAGAGGGGAAGGCAGCAACAGCACCAATCCTTCTTACCTCCCTTTGCATCAGGTCGGTGTTGGGAGTCTATCTTCCTGTTTGGGCAGAAGGGGTACTAGTTCTGATATGGGTCTGAAGTAGTGTCTTGCAGAACCTTCTTTCATTTCTTTGACTTCTGCTTTCCACACCTTGCCATCGTTACTTGGAACAGTTTTTGTGACAAGACCGATAGGCCAATTGTTACGATGAGTGTCTTTTTCTTTGAAGAGAACAACGTCCCCAACTTGCAGGTCAGGTTTACAGATTTGCCATTTTCTGCGACTTTGAAGGTTGTTAAGGTACTTCATCTTCCAACGGCTCCAAAATGGCTTCCATGGATGCATTAGAAAAGACATGGATCTCCAGTTTGGTAGCATTCTTCAAGGAAGCAGGAATATAAGAGCGTGGTATCTTAAACTGTTGCAATGCCTGGAGGGACTGCTTCCAGGATTCCCACCTTTGTTGTTTTTCTTTGGATAAAGGGGTATCCCAGTCAGTGTTCTCTGTAGTGAGTTGTCTGAGTAATATCTTACCCTGAATGGTAAAGGGTGCTATGAATCCCAAGGGATCGTAGATGCTGTTCACTGCAGACAAAACTCCTCTTTTTGTGAAGGGCTTCTCGCAGGCTGTTTGAAATGTGAACGTGTCTTGTTTCACATCCCTCAGCAACCCAAGGCTGCGTTGTGTGAGGGACAGGTCAGATTCTAGTCGGAACTCCTTAGCACTGACAGCATGATCATCAAGGGGAAATGCTTCCATTACCTCATTGCTGTTGGAGATGATTTTGTGTAGTCTGAGATTGGCAGTAGCGAGCATGTTCTGAGTTCTGGTGAGAAGGTCAATGGCCTCTTCTTCCGTTGGCAGAGACTTAAGACTGTCATCCACGTAGAAATTCCTTTCGACAAACTGACGTGCATCCGTTCCAAACTCTTGTTCGCCCTCTTTGGCTGTTTTTCTCAGTCCGTAAATGGCGACTGCGGGGGAAGGGCTATTCCCAAAAAGTGAAACTTCATTCGATAGTCGATGACCTCATTGTTGACATCATTGTTGCGATACCATCGGAATCTGAGGAAGTTTCTGTTATCTGGCTCTTGTCTAAAGCGGAGTAGGACTCCTAGGAGGTTGTTGTTCAGGTTAGGTCCAGAGAGAAGATTGTCATTGAGAGAAACACCTTCTTGACGAGCATTTGAGTCAAAGACCACTCTAATCTGGTCAGGCTTGCGAGGATGGTAGACACCAAAACATGGAAGGTACCAGCATTCTTCTCCATGTGAAAGAGGGGATGCTGGTTCCGCATGATCTCTCTCGAACACCTTCTGCGTAAATTCAACAAAATGTTTCTTCATTTCCGGTTCAGGGTGCGCTCTAACGAGATGAACCGCAAATCTGCCTGTTGTCTATTATTTGGCATTCTCTTCCTTGGAGTGCGGAATGGTAGCGGTGCCACCCAGCTATTGGAATCATCTTGATAGAACTCTTTACTCATGGTTCTCAAGAATTCTTTGTCTTCCATTGTGGCCGCTAACTCATTGTCTTTTGTGGTTACTTCAAACACTGTGTTACCAATGTTGTCATCCCGAAAGATGAATGCTTTCCCATCCTCTAATATGATGCTCTCTTGTGTACTATTGCTACACAGCTTTTCTTTCACACTATAGTGATGTTGTTGTCGTGGAAAGCAAGTGGTACGTCCATTGAGCAGGATGTGTGTTTTGAAGGAAGAAACAGAGAGAGGTTTCCCGGCCTTGCTAAGACAGATGTTGCCTATAATGACCCAGCCAAGATCCAGACGCTGGGCGTAAGGTGCATCGTGTGGGCCGCTGATTTGATGGCGCACCTTGTGCACCCTTAGAATGTCTCTCCCGAGTAGTAACAGGATATTAGCATTTTCATCAAAAGCTGGTATTTGTTCAGCTATGCCCTTCAAGTGAGCATGGTGCAAGGCAGATTCAGGAGTGGGAATCTCATCCTTGTTGGTTGGGATCTGATTACACTCGATGATAGTAGGCAAGGGTATTTCCAAGTTGCTATTGAGAGGAGTAACTACAAGGCCACTGCCTCTTCTACCCAAGACTTCTGTAATGCCTGCACAAGTACCTAGGGTATAAGGTAGAGCATCTCCTGCGATGCCTAAGAGATCAAAGAACCTTGTACTTGCGAGAGATCGGTTGCTCTGATCATCCAGAATGGTGTACAGTCTTATGGCCTTTTCAGGTTGGCCCTTTGTGTATACATGAACCAAGGATATCTTAGCGCAGGATTTCTCACAAAGTCCTTCTCCACAGACTTCAGTGCATGTTGAGGACACTAGTGTGGAGGTAGTTATTTGTTCGACATGCTCCCTGCCAAGCTTTCCCCTGGGGAAAATGTCTGTGAGTGGAGTAGTGCTGTTTTGGTACAGATGAAGGGCTTGTACGTGGTTGTCACTCCCGCAATCCTTGTATTTAATGATGGCCTTACAGTCCTTTGCAAGGTGTTCTGTGGAGGCACAGCATCTGAAACAAACTCCAAATTCCTTGAAAAGTTCCTTACGTTCTTGTAGAGGTTTCTTTCTGAAGCCAATGCACTTATTAAGTGGGTGTGGCTTTTTATGTATGGGGCATTGACGATTTGGATCCTCTTGTTTCTGGTTTTGTCTAGTTCCTTGAAGAACTGTAGCAGGAGCAGGTTGAACATCGGTCCTTTTTACTGATACTGGGCCCCTGCGGTCTCTGTGTGTTTTGCGTGTGTTTGCAAGTCCTGGAGATGGTGGACTGAGAAGATTACAGTCACCGTAGAAGAAACTTGGGTCGTTCTTAGAATCTGCAATTTCTTTTATGAAGTTAGAGAAATAGGAAAAGGGAGGAAAGGCAACTCCGTACTTTTTCTTGTAAGTAGATCCCTGACTAACCCATTTTTCTTGGATGCCATAAGGTAGCTTAAGGACAATAGGGTTGATGCCACGAGGGGTGTCAAGGTAACTAAGCACCGGTAGGCGGGTGTCTGCTTTAGCTAGTTGGAGCTCTAGTAGAAGATCACTGAGTTCTTGAAGCTTTAGATTGTCTTTAGCTGTAATCCTTGGAAAACCTTGCAACCTTTTGAGTAGGGCATCTTCGATGGCTTCAGAACTGCCAAAACTACGTTCAAGTCTGTCCCATGCAGCGTCGAGAACTGTAACAGGATTGGAAGTGTAAACGGTTTTAAGTCTCTTGATGCGTTCAGCAGACTGGGGACCTAGCCACCTGATGAGTAGATCCAGTTCCTCTGCAGGAGTAATATCTAACTCGCTGATAGTGGCTTTAAAGGTGTATTTCCAGCCTCTATAATTTTCCGGTTTGTCATCGAACATGGTGAGGCCTGTCCTGGTGAGTTCTCTGCGAAGGATATACTTGGCAAACTGTGACATGTCTGTGTTTTCAGACTTTGGGTATTCGATCGCAGGCAGAACAGAGTTGATTGTAGTGGCAGGTACATTGATGTTGAGTGGCTTGGGAACATAAGATGGTGCCAAGGCGTTTAACACCGTAGCTGGGGTACAGTCCAAGGGTGTGTGGGTTTGTAGCTGTAAATTAGTGGGTTGGTTAGTAGGTGGCAGGTTACTGTGATATTGAGGTAGACGGTCTTTTCGACCTATACTTGTTTCTGTCGCTTGTGAAGGAGCAGTAAATGGAAAGAGAACACCTTGGTTAAGTGCTTTGGCTGCTATGACAGTGTGATGGAGTTTCGATGAGGTCTGTGATGAAACTGATGCATAGGATTTAACAGAGTGATTGCTACTGATGCCTCTTTCATTGTCACTTACAGCTTGTTCTTAATCTTGCCATGTCTTTGGCGTGCTCACATTGTTTCTCCAAAACTTCCATCTGCGCGTTTTTCCACGCAGCCTCAGCTTCCATCTCTGCCTTCTTTTGGGCAGCCTCAGCTTCCATCTCTGCCTTCTTTTGGGCAGCAACAGCTTCCATCTCTGCCTTCTTTTGGGCAGCAACAGCTTCCATCTCTGCCTTCTTTTGGGCAGCAACAGCTTCCATCTCTGCCTTCTTCTGTGCTTTCTCTTGGGCGAAGGCTGCCTGGATTTTAGAAGCTTCGGCATCAGCTCGGGCTTTGATGAGTTGTTGACTGAGAGTAGAAGATGTTGATCTTAAGGATTTGGAAGATCGAGTGGAGCGCTTAGAAGTTGTGGAGAGATGAGATCTGAAGTCATAGAGATGTGTGATTTTTACATCTGTTTTTGCCCTTGTTTGTATTACTAAATCATCTCTTTCAAGATTGAGTTCATTCAATTCCTTTAGTTCTTGTAAGGAATTTTCTGTGTTGTGCCGCTTTAAGAGATCAGCATATTTGTCAGACAGTCTTTGATAGTTCTCATAAGCAGCATTCAATTGCTTAACAGCACCCTCTAGGTGCAATACCTCATGAGTTGGTTGTGACAGAGCTGACATGCATTCAATAGTCTTAGACCATAAGTGGCTGATGTTTCTCAGCAGCTCCTCCTTGTCAGCCTCATAGTTCTCTTGAACTTTCCATGTTGGTTTCATCAAACGTTTTTGTTTTATGTGGCTTTGAGGATCTGACCCCTGAGCTGTAAGAAGTTTAGGTTCTTGCTGTGTATTAGGTTCTTCAGGTTGTACATTGTCTTGCTGTTGCATTGTGTCAGGCAGAGGGTAGAATCACAAGCAAGGTGTGTTTACATAGAAATGTATCAATCTTCTACCTCAGGGAGATGGTTTCCTAGGCAACCAGGGAGGGGGAGCGAGGGACTAGCTTAGCAATGGCAGTGCAAGTTAACTTTGAATGCACAGAGATTTTAGATTCACTTGCAGACAGAATGAATATGGTGTATTCTAGGAGCACATGAAATGACAGTTGCATGAAGTTTCTTCATTTATCTGTGCAGAAAACTGATGAATCTTATGTTGAGGTTTGCTTGCTGCCTGGAGTATGCAGACTTGCACATATATTCTGCTATAATCCAGTGTCTTTATGCATCTCACTACACATGCAAGCTGGTAGGGATCCTTTGAAAGATATTAGCTGATCTTTTAAGATCCTTTCACAGATTTTTTGACTGTTCTGCCTCTCCAGTCTAAGCACTACAATGTGATCTCGTCTTAACTCACGGTTGTGTTGAGATGTCTATAACTGCAGTCTTAGGTAGATTGGTGGACAGTGACTCGATCCAATGACACCTTGAAGATCATGAAGAAGTTTATTTAAAACTGTGTAGATCAAATACCGATGAACAAATGGATAGGTCAAAAAATCATAGTGTGAACAGCTAACAGAGCATGTAACTGAATGCAGGTTGAAGCTGGAATGAGCTAGAGTGAGAAGTAGGGGAGGAGACAAGATATGAGAGGAGGCTAAGGGAAGAGAGATGAGACACACATAAGAAGAAGGCAAACAATGCATGTGTAACATGACAGTAGGGTTCCTCAGGATTCTATATTGGGTCTCGGCTATGAGGAAAGCCTGGCCAAGTAAGGGTTTTATACACTGGAGAATAGAGATGTCGCGAACTGTTCGCCGGCGAACTTGTTCGCGCGAACATCGGGTGTTCGCGCTCGCCGGAAGTTCGCGAACGTCGCGCGACGTTCGCCATTTTGGGTTCGCCATTGTTGGCGCTTTTTTTTGCCCTCTCACCCCAGACCAGCAGGTACATGGCAGCCAATCAGGAAGCTCTCCCTTGGACCACTCCCCTTCCCTATAAAAACCGAAGCCCTGCAGCTTTTTTTCACTCTGCCTGTGTGTGCTGAAGAGATAGTGTAGGGAGAGAGCTGCTGCCTGTTAGTGATTTCAGGGACAGTTGAAAGTTTGCTGGCTAGTAATCGTTTTGATACTGCTCTGTTATTGGAGGGACAGAAGTCTGCAGGGGTTTGAGGGACATTTAAGCTTAGGTAGCTTTGCTGGCTAGTAATCTACCTTCTACTGCAGTGCTCTGTATGTAGCTGCAGTGGGCAGCTGTCCTGCTTCTGATCTCATCTGCTGACTGCTGCAATAGCAATAGTCCTTGTAAGGACTGCTTTTATTTATTTTTTTGTTGTTTTACTACTACTACTACTACTACTACTACTACTACTACTACTACTACTACTATAAGAGCCCAGTGCTATTAGTCTAGCAGTGTTGGGGAGTGGGACTGGTGTGCTAATCTGCTGCTCCTAGTAGTTCAGCAGCACCAACTTTAATTTTTTTTTTTTAATATTCATTCTTTTTTTATTTAACTTTTTTTTTATTTTACTACCGCTGTAGTAGTGTATAAGTTGACCTTTTAGGCATTATTTGCCCTGTAGGCATTTTTTGCCCAGTGTGTTATTCAACCAACTGCTATCTAGCTGTGTGCCCGTGTTCACATTCTGTCTAAATATCCATAATATTACCGTCTCCAGAAAAAACACCGGAGTGACTTTTTTCAAGCAGCCATAATAAATTTTACGTAATCCGTATCCCTCGCTGTAGTAGTGTATAAGTTGACCTTGTAGGCATTATTTGCCCTGTAGGCATTTTTTGCCCAGTGTGTTATTCAACCAACTGCTATCTAGCTGTGTGCCCGTGTTCACATTCTGTCTAAATATCCATAATATTACCGTCTCCAGAAAAAACACCGGAGTGACTTTTTTTCAAGCAGCATTCTTATATTTTACGTAATCCGTATCCACCGCTGTGTATACGTTGACCTTGTAGGCATTATTTGCCCTGTAGGCATTTTTTGCCCAGTGTGTTATTCAACCAACTGCTATCTAGCTGTGTGCCCGTGTTCACATTCTGTCTAAATATCCATAATATTACCGTCTCCAGAAAAAACACCGGAGTGACTTTTTTTCAAGCAGCATTCTTATATTTTACGTAATCCGTATCCACCGCTGTGTATACGTTGACCTTGTAGGCATTATTTGCCCTGTAGGCATTTTTTGCCCAGTGTGTTATTCAACCAACTGCTATCTAGCTGTGTGCCCGTGTTCACATTCTGTCTAAATATCCATAATATTACCGTCTCCAGAAAAAACACCGGAGTGACTTTTTTTCAAGCAGCATTCTTATATTTTACGTAATCCGTATCCACCGCTGTGTATACGTTGACCTTGTAGGCATTATTTGCCCTGTAGGCATTTTTTGCCCAGTGTGTTATTCAACCAACTGCTATCTAGCTGTGTGACCGTGTTCACATTCTGTCTAAATATCCATAATATTACCGTCTCCAGAAAAAACACCGGAGTGACTTTTTTTCAAGCAGCATTCTTATATTTTACGTAATCCGTATCCACCGCTGTGTATACGTTGACCTTGTAGGCATTATTTGCACAGTGTTTTCTTCAAACCGCCATCTAGCTGTGTGAGCTTGTTCACATTTTGTCTAAATATTGATAATATTATCGTCTCTAGAAAAACCACTTGAGTTACTTTTTTTCAAGCAGCATTCATATATTTTACGTAATCCGTATCCACCGCTGTAGTAGTGTATACGTTGATCTTGTAGGCATTATTTGCACACTGTTTTCTTCAAACTGCCATCTAGCTGTGTGTATTATCGTTTCCAGAAAAACCAACTGAGTTTTTGTTGTTGTTGTTTTTTTAAAAATAATGCCAGGCAAAGGCAGGCCGCCACGCAGAGGCCGTGCTAGGGGCCGTGCTGCTATGCAATCCTGTGGCCCTAGCAAATTGCCCAGTTTTAAAAAGCCAATGACCCTGAACTCCCAAAATGCTGAAGAGGTAGTTGACTGGCTTACACAGCACACCCCATCCTCTACCGTTTCTAACTTTACCACAACATCCTCCTCATCCTCCACTGCTATGGCCACCCCACGTAACACTTCCTCCACCACCGGTGCCCCATCTTCACTGGAGTCAGAGGAGTTATTTTCCCATGAGTTTCTTGAACTGAGTAATGCGCAACCATTATTGGCAGAAGAAGATGAAGGAGATGAGGACGTTACACCAGATTTAATTCTGGCAGAGAACACGACAGAGATGGACATAATGATGAGTGATGAGGAGGAGGAGGAGGTCCCCGCTGCTGCTTCCTTCTGTGATGTGTCAGAAGAAATTGATGCATCTGAGGAGAATGATGATGAGGAGATTGATGTTTTGTGGGTGCCTAGTAGAAGAGAGCAAGAGGAGGGTAGTTCAGATGGAGAGACGGAGAGTCAGAGAGGCAGTAGGAGAATAAGACTTAGAAGAAGCAGGGAGGCCAGCCCGCAGGGATCAGTAGGGCAACAACATGTATCGGCACCTGTGTTCAGCCGGCCAACGCACCCGCCATTGCCGCCAATGCCGCCAACTTCTACTGTTACCGCCAGATCGCAGACTTCCAAAAAGTCAGCAGTGTGGCATTTTTTTAATGTGTGTGCCTCTGACAAAAGCATTGTAATTTGCAATGAGTGCAGTCAGAAACTGAGCCTTGGTAAGCCCAACAGCCACATAGGTACAACTTCTATGCGAAGGCACATGAGCGGCAAGCACAAAGCACTTTGGGAGCAACACCTCAAAGGCAACAGGCAAACTAAAAGTCACACTCCTTCTGGTCCAGCATCTTACTGCTCTACCTCTGCTCTCCTTGACCCATCTGAACCACCCTCCACTCCGCCTTCCACCTTGACCACCTGTTCCCATTCCCAGTCATCTGCCACCAGCCAAGTTTCTGTGAAGGCCATGTTTGAGCGTAAGAAGCCAATGTCTGACTGTCACCCCCTTGCCCGGCGTCTGACAGCTGGCTTGTCTGCACTCTTAGCCCGCCAGCTTTTACCATACCAGCTGGTGGACTCTGAGGCCTTCCGCAAATTTGTAGCAATTGGGACACCGCAGTGGAAGGTACCCAGCCGCAATTTTTTTTCTAAAAAGGGAATACCACACCTGTACCAACATGTGCAGAGCCAAGTTACCGCATCTCTGTCACTTAGTGTTGGGCCAAAGGTCCATATGACTACTGACGCATGGTCCTCCAAGCATGGTCAGGGCAGGTATGTCACCTACACTGCCCACTGGGTGAACTTGGTAATGGCTGGGAATGGGAAGCAGGGAATGGGTAGCTCAACAACAACAACAACAGTGGAGTTGGTGTCACCGCCACGGATTGCACGTGGTTCTGCCACCACCTCTACTCCTCCATCGCTCTCTACCTCGTCTTCTTCCTCTTCTTCTTCTTACTCTGCTGCTGGGTCCTCCTTCTCCTCCTCCACACCTGTGCACCCCCAGCTCCCCCTAGGCTATTCGACGTGCCAGGTACGCCGTTGTCACGCTGTCTTGGGGATGACGTGCCTGGAAAGCAAAAACCATACCGGATCTGTACTCCTGTCATCTCTGCAGTCACAGGCCGATCGGTGGCTGACCCCACACCAACTGCAGATCGGAAAAGTGGTGTGTGACAATGGAAGCAATCTGTTGGCAGCGTTGAGACTGGGAAATTTAACACATGTGCCCTGCATGGCACATGTGTTAAATTTAATAGTCCAACGTTTTGTCTCCAAGTACCCAGGATTCCAGGACGTTCTCACCCAGTCCAGAAAGGTGTCGGCCCATTTCAGACGTTCCTACACAGCCATGGCACGCCTTGCTGACATTCAGCAGCGCTACAACATGCCAGTCAGGCGTTTGATTTCTGACAGCCAGACTCGCTGGAATTCAACGCTCCTTATGTTGGAACGTCTGCTGCAACAACAAAGGGCCGTCAACGAGTACCTTTTTGAACTGGGTGGTAGGACTGGATCTGCAGAGCTGGGGATTTTTTTCCCCCGTTACTGGGTGCTTATGCGCGATGCCTGCAGGCTCATGCGACCTTTTGAAGAGGTGACAAATATGGTCAGTCGCACCGAAGGCACCATCAGCGACCTAATACCCTTCGCTTTCTTCCTGGAGCGTGCCGTGCGACGAGTGACAGATGAGGCTGTAGACCAGCGTGACGAGGAGCTGGAAGCGCACGATTTATGGTCGCAATCACCAGAACGAACCCAGGCACCTGCTGCAACGCAGGGAGAGGTGCCAGAAGTGGAGTCAGAGGAGGAAGGTGGCTTTGTGGAGGAGGAGGAGGAGGACCAACAGGAGCAGGCTTCCCAGGGGGCTAGTGGTGACCTTTTGGGGACCCCTGGTCTTGTACGTGGCTGGGGGGAGGAGACCGTGGATGATGCAGTCCTTGATAATGAGGAAGCGGAGATGGATAGCTCTGCATCCAACCTTGTGAGAATGGGGTCTTTCATGCTGGCATGCCTGTTGAAGGACCCCCGTATCAAGAGGCTTAAGGAGAAGGACCTGTACTGGGTCGCAACGCTACTAGACCCTCGGTACAAGCATAAAGTGTCAGAAATGTTACCAACATACCACAAGTCCGAAAAGATGCGGCATTTACAAACCAGCCTGCAAAACATGTTGTACAATGCTTTTAAGGGTGATGTCACTTCAGGAACTCATCAACATTCCAGGGGCAGAGGTGCCAGTAATCCTGCCACGAGCACACCTGCAAGGACAAAGCCCTTTGGCCGGTCTGTAACGTCAGACATGCAAATGTTTTTCTGTCCAAGGCAGCGCCACAACCCTTCGGGATCCACCCTCAAAGAACGCCTCGACCGGCAGGTAGCGGACTACCTGGCATTAACTGCAGATATCGACACTCTGAGGAGCGATGAACCCCTGGACTACTGGGTGCGCAGGCTTGATCTGTGGCCAGAGCTGTCACAATTTGCCATGAACCTCTTGTCTTGCCCAGCCTCAAGTGTGCTCTCAGAAAGGACCTTCAGTGCAGCAGGAGGGATTGTAACTGAGAAGAGAACTCGCCTAGGTCACAAAAGTGTTGATTACCTGACCTTTATTAAAATGAATGAGGGGTGGATCTCGGAGGGTTACTGCACGCCGGAAGACTTGTTCTGACTTCTATGCAGCTGTCCTTCTCTTCAAGCCTCATGACTCCACACACAGCTGTCCTTTAGCGTCCTCCTCCCTCCGCCACCGTTACAAACTAGGGTGCAAACCCTACTGGTTTAATTTTTTCTGGCCTCTGTGCTTCAGTGGCTGCAACCAAAAAAACTGGGCAAACAATGTCTACAAGGTCAACGTATGGCGAAAAATGACTATTTTCAGCATTTATATGGCATATTTTTTCTGGCAACTGTGCTTCAGTGGCTGCGTCCAAAAAAATGCATATTTTCTGCATTTATATGGCATAATTTTTCTGGCCTCTGTGCTTCAGTGGCTGCAACCAAAAAAATGCATATTTTCTGCATTTATATGGCATAATTTTTCTGGCCTCTGTGCTTCAGTGGCTGCAACCAAAAAAATGCATATTTTCTGCATTTATATGGCATAATTTTTCTGGCCTCTGTGCTTCAGTGGCTGCAACCAAAAAAATTTATATTTTCAGCATTTATATGGCATAATTTTTCTGGCAACTGTGCTTCAGTGGCTGCGACCAAAAAAATGACTATTTTCAGCATTTCTATGGCATATTTTTTCTGGCCTCTGTGCTTGAGTGGCTGCGGCCAAAAAAACTGGGCAAACAATGCCTACAAGGTCAACGTCGTTGACCTTGTAGGCATTGTTTGCCCAGTTTTTTTGGCCGCAGCCACTCAAGCACAGAGGCCAGAAAAAATATGCCATAGAAATGCTGAAAATAGTCATTTTTTGCCATACCTTGACTCAACGTATATGGCAAAAAATTTATATTTTCAGCATTTATATGGCATATTTTTTCTGGCAACTGTGCTTCAGTGGCTGCGACCAAGAAAACTGGGCAAACAATGCCTACAAGGTCAACGTATGGCAAAAAATGACTATTTTCAGCATTTATATGGCATATTTTTTCTGGCCTCTGTGCTTCAGTGGCTGCAACCAAAAAAATTTATATTTTCAGCATTTATATGGCATAATTTTTCTGGCCTCTGTGCTTCAGTGGCTGCAACCAAAAAAATTTATATTTTCAGCATTTATATGGCATATTTTTTCTGGCAACTGTGCTTCAGTGGCTGCGACCAAGAAAACTGGGCAAACAATGTCTACAAGGTCAACGTATGGCGAAAAATGACTATTTTCAGCATTTATATGGCATATTTTTTCTGGCAACTGTGCTTCAGTGGCTGCGTCCAAAAAAACTGGGCAAACAATGCCTACAAGGTCAACGTATGGCAGTTGTTTAAAGAGAACAGTAGATTACTAGCCAGCAAAGCTACCTAAGCTAAAATGTCCCTCAAATCCCTGCAGACTTCTGTCCCTCCAATACAGAGCAGTATCACGCAGATTACTAGCCAGCAAACTTACTATCATCTGTCCCTGAAATCACTAACAGCTCTCGCCCTACACTATCTCTTCCAAGCACACACAGGCAGATTTTTCAGATACATTTTTGCCCTTGATCCCCCTCTGGCATGCCACTGTCCAGGTCGTTGCACCCTTTAAACAACTTTAAAATCATTTTTCTGGCCAGAAATGTCTTTTGTAGATGTTAAAGTTCGCCTTCCCATTGAAGTCTATGGGGTTCGCGAACCGTTCGCGAACCGCTCGCAATTTTGCGCAAGTTCGCGAATATGTTCGCGAACTTTTTTTCCGACGTTCGCTACATCCCTACTGGAGAAGAGACACTTATGGGGGATATGATAACTGCATTAATATATAAGGTGATTATATAATAATCTCTCTAATGCTTTATTTACCAGTAGGTCCTTCAAACTGAAACTTGGGCATCCATTCTGATTGGAAAAAAGGACGATCTGTCAAAATATTTGGAAAGGGTTTTTTAAAGTGAGCGCTATGAAGTTTTGAAATTCTTTTTCTCATATAGGCTGAGTTACGTGATAAATAATTATGAGGGTCAGGTGGGTGTCCCTTTTATAACAACTAAATAATATCATACAAAAGAAAGGTGTCTAAACCCAGCCAAAACATGACCCAAATAAGTGATCACTTGCAAATAAGTTATATCTAAGTTTATTAAACATACCCATAAAGTTAAAACAATTGTAACCCTTTTAAAATCAATGCTGCATGGTAGGTAGGTTTTCTTTGTCTACATTTTACGTGTGGTAAAGTCAGCACGGTGGAAGAGTATTAATAATAAATCACACATGCTAATTATTCTAGTCTATTTACAAATCTTTAAAGCATTATCATAAATGTATGCAATCATAGTACTGAAAGGATTTTATTCTGATTCTTGACATGGAAAGTAAAGCATGTAAAACTTTAAACGGCTTTTAAATTATTAAAACCTTTGTGTTTGCAACTGATGAAATGCAGATGTAGAAGTTTCTGAAGTACGGAACACTCCAACACACAAATTAAAACTATTCATTTTGACCTATTATAGAAATAAAATAAAACTGGGCTAAAGTACCTTACCTGCCTTTCTGTAATAATTGTGTTTGGTATAGTTTTGAGTTAAATTTGACATTTTTGTTTCTCTGCGTTATTATAATTGTTAATGTTATTAATTCACATTAAAATTTCATTGTATTTATTCATTTTTTATTTCTAAAGTGAATAGCATTTGTTAAAGTTAAAATTATGTGCAAATTCCAATTTACAGTGTTAACACTATTCTGTTATTATAAACAGACCTAACCGGCAAAGCTATAGCAGCAAGAAGTTGTTTCCTCCAAAAGTAAAGACCAAAGTTAAGATAAAAAATTCATTTATTAGGACATACAGATGACCTACTAACGCGTTTCATGCCTACCTGTGCCCCAGTAGGCACGAACCCATGGACTGGGGTGAACTTTGAGTATTTTTCTCCCCTCATTCATTTGACACGTAATAATGGTATAATTATAGGCATTGTGTGCCCTTTGTTTCTTCATTAATATTTGAATTATCTTCCCCATTTCCCCTCCAGTGTTGAGGGTTGCTTTGGGAAAGCTCACCTTAAGATACTAACATGTTTTTGTCATTGAAAGACTTGGGTCCCACTTAAACACACTAAATACACATACCCAAAGTTTAACTGAATAAGCTTTTTAGCTTAAGTATTATTTTACTGTCAGGGCGCGGTTTCCCCAGTTCAGGTATGGGACCTGTTATCCAGAATGGTTGGGACCAGGTGCTTTTCCAGATAATACATCTTTCATAACTCTACTATAAATCATAGTATACATTAAATGAAATAAACCCAATAAGTTGGTTTTGCTTTCAATAAGGATAAGTACAAGGTATTGTTTTATTATACAGAGAAAAAAAATCTTTTTTTTTAAAAAAAACTTGGATTATTTGGATCAAATGGAGGCTATGGGAGATGGCCTTTCTGTAATTTGGCGCTTTGTGGATAACGGGTTTCTGGATAATGGATCCCATACCTTTTACTACTACCATATTTCTACATTTCTGCTTTAAAATGTCTTTATATCAACCTTGGGTTGTAAAAGGCTGCTGTGAGTTTTGATCACCTGTGTCACATGAGGCTCAAAACACTAGGGTTGCTTAAGGAGGGACTTGATGTGTTCTTCACCTTATAATAGTCCCTTTTGGCAACTCAGTTACCTCCATGACTATGAAGATTTTCATTCATCCAGGTCATGATATATCTAGTATAAGTAAATCTAAAAACAACTGGACTTGCTGAGTAATCAATGAAGACGTTTCAGTACTCATCCAAGCAGCTTCGTCAGTTCAACTGACTGGTGTGGGAAATTCTCGTCATATAAACTCTTCCACTAATCCAATCACAATGGCACATTGTAACTCTTCAAAGAGGTGACCTCTGAAGAAATGTACAGAGGTGTTGATTCTGTGTAGTTACTGTGATAGGATTATCCAGTTATCAGTTACCTCCATGTTTTACTTTACAAGGTTCCCAGAGAATCTACACCGGTAGACTAAGGTGGCAGATGAAAACATGAATTATAGTGTGAGTTTTAAATTTACAGATCAATGCACATTAGCTCCCAACTGTTGCTTTTTTATACCAATATTTCTCTATTCTATCCATATTTGAAAGCATGATGGAAAACAAGTTGGTTTTTAGTAATGTAACCTTGTAGAAGTATGTTCATGTTTGAATATTTGTGGGTGGTGTGTTTTTGCTGCACAATAAAAACAATTAATTTTTCCTCTTTATTGAAGATTTTGTGCAACTTTGACTGCATCAATAGTATAAAGCACTAGGAGATTCAAACTTCTTGCTTAGTAGAGACATATAGTATGCAATAATAGAAATGCTAGATTCAAGGGTAAGATATTTAGGAATCTGGGATCATGAAGGTATAAGAAATTCAACTCATTAGGGGTTATTTACTATTGTCAGGGCAGGGTGCACAATATTGGCAAAAATCCACACATTTTTTGCACTTTGTGCCCATGTAGAAGAGCACAGCGCAGAAATCTGCATTTGTTCAATCAATATATGGGGTAAGGGAAGGTATAAAGGAGACCCCCCATACCCTAGCTTGCACATTGTTCTGACACACAAGTAAGTGCCATAGGAAAAAGGCCAGATTGGATCCATGTACTTACCCTGCACTATGGGAGATCTTAAGACCAGGACCACCTTGGGCCCTACAGAACTGCACTGTACACCTTCACAGAAATTTCTAGAAATATGTTTTTTTTTTATGTGCAGACCACAGCAAGACCCTGTATGCTAGTGATTTTATATTACTAGGTCTCTATAAATGATCTGGAATTGAATAATTCATCTAATTGAATCTGGGGGTGAATAAGGGTAGGACTACATATGTTTTTGGCGCGATTCAACGTGCTGCGACAAAACACAGCGTTAAGCGTCTGCATCCGACAGTCGCGTCGGATCAAAGCTGCGGCTTCATCCATCATTTCTATCTCTTACCTTATTTCTGACGCAGGCGTTCTGGCACAGCGTGTCAGATCGCGCTGAAAACGTTCATGTAGTCCTACCCTAACTGTTAGGAACATAGACCAATGGAACATCTTTTTGCTTGTTATGGGGTGGTTCTCTACATCATACTAAAAGTTATTTCAAAGGTGAACCACCCCTTTAAGAACTATTCCAAATTGTATATTTGAAGAATAAATGTTATTTGGGGGTGTGGGTGATCAGTATATACCACACTTAGTCGTCACCTTTTTTCTGACTAGGGATGAGAGAGGGAAAGGTGAAAGAAAAACTTTGAAATTCAAAAAGACCAACCAAAATTTATTTAAGTTTTTTTTTTTTTTTTTTTTTTTTTTTTTTTTTGGCCCAATAGGTCAGTTTTAGATTGATTAGGTCCATTTTTGATTGAATTTGAATTGTACAAATTGAAGTAATAGCACATTTGATTGAATTAGATTCAAAGTCAATTTTTAAAAGTCCATAAATTGACTCCAAATGGGTTCTATGAGATCCCCCATAGGCTAAAACAGCAATTCGGCAGGTTTTGGATGACGAATGGTTGAAGTCAAATTTTTAAAGAGACAGTACGTGATAAATTTCAAAATGCATTTTTTTTTTTTTTTTTTTTAGATTTTTTTTATTAAAATTTTCACTTCGACCATTGATAAATCTGCCCCTTAGGGCCAGGATATAAGGTGCCACACAGGTTTGATTTCCAGTCAGTCTGTCAAGGGTTTGTCCAGGGTTTAGACCACTGAAACCTGGGCAGGCAATTTTGAACCAGAGAGCCCTTATTAAAACCTATCCCATATTATGACCGGTGGTTTGCACTTTGGAACATTATATGAGTGCCTAAGGAGAAATTATCGATTGGCTGAAGACTGTTTGAAACAATGACATGATGGAAACTGAGTTTATCATTGCCTTGTTATGCACTAGAAGCTGCCGTCACGTTAACCACTTCTGATCTTGCCCACCCTCACATCTAGTGTTTCATACTCTCTTCTAGATTGCATACTATTGTGAGCAGAATACCCTTTGCATCAGTCAGTATTTAATTTATAACTTGTTTAATTTATACCTTCAGTTGTACTGCTGCAGAATATAATGGTGTATTAGTATTATTATTATTCATGCTGTGTGCTTCTTTTACTGTATTGGTTATAAAATGTACTATGTCTATGAAACTGACTTATCACAGGTTTCAGGTAATCAGGGATACCCAGCACTTTTACCTATTTTGTATTTTATCACATTTATAAACATTGTCCTGGCTGTTAGGAACATTTTTCTGCCAGTCTGGAAATTGGGCTCATTTATCAAAATATTTTCCCTTATACCAGAGGACCATTTTGTTGTAAAGTATTCAGCATCTGAAATCAGTCGATTTCCATTGTTCACTGTGGGGAGAAATCTTGCAAGGCAGTGCTGGATCGATTCTTAAGGATGCTGAAACAGAGGCTATTGATAATCCGATAGCAGTGTCTGTGGGTAAATTCTCTTCCTCATCATTATGATCATGAAAAAGTGCTGTCGCAGTTCTTATGAAAAAAGATTACTTATACATCTGCCCCTTTGTTTTGATTCTTTTACTGACCTTTCCACAGGTGTAAAGCTAGGTGATGTTACTAGAAGGTAGTTGGACATTCCTTATGAATATAGAGCTTTAATTTGGGTGGCATAGACTCAAGGACCACTATTTTGGATTAGGCCGAATCCTTTGTGAAATATTCGGCTGAATACCGAACCAAATCTGAACCCTAATTTGCATATGCAAATTAGGATTCAGTTCGGCTGGGCATAAGGATTCGTCCGAATCCCGAACCGAATCCTGGATTTGGTGCATCCCTAGTTCATTTTGCAGGTTATTTGAACATATTTCTGTTTTTTTTTTTTTTTTTTGTTATTACATTTTTGCTAATGAAGCTGAATTGCCCTTTAAGCTGTGAGTCCTAACTTTTCCCAAGGGACCTGTTATCTTATTTGCTTATCTAGATACATTTGAATTGTTACAAATGTGTCTTATCTTCTGTTGTGGTTGTTCTGGGCGCTCTGCCAAAAGCCAATTAAGTTAGAAACTTTGTTTCTTTTTCTGACTGTTCAGTGCAGAGAAAAATGGGACTTTCTAGTACAAATGAGGGACTGCAGGCTGAGCTGTCAAAAGAGGGACTGTCCCTCTAAAAACGGGACAGTTGGGAGGTGTACAGTCGTGTATCAGGTAAGTTTGGCTTCCTTGTTATGAAGTGAAAGTGCTCTTTCAGTAGTGAGTTTGGGGAAATGTGCTGCAGCGAATTGGCACCTGTTGCGAAGAGAGGACTTGTAGGAAATAGAAATAACTCGAAGGGCAGTGCTTTATTTTGGAGCTGGTAGGCGGATTAAACGATGTTTGGAATAGTATGATCTGAGCATTGCACGGCTCTTTTTGCTGTGTACTGCGCCAATCTCTGCTAGTGCTTACATCCTGGTACTGCCCAGTTTCATATACTTGTGAGGCTTCTTGCACCTGTTGCCCAAAATACATTTTTCCTGGCCTTCAGCCTAAGTGTAATGTGACTTAGGAAGGGTATCAGTTTAGGAATTTTGTTTTGTACTGCAACAAAATGTAGAATTGACAATGGAGAAATGGACAATTGCACTGAGTTGTTCATTTATGAGTAGATGTGATTCAGTCCTAAACCACCCCTGGCCTGGTGAGGGCACATTAGAGCCAAATCTCCAATGTCCTATTTATTTGGTTGCGAAATACTGGTACTGTACATATAATAAAAGTTTGCACTTGCTTTTCGTAGGTTACTTAGGTCTGGTTTGTGGAAAGGCTAGAAAAGGCTGGACCTAGGGCAGCAAGATGTGAGAGGCAACAAGGAGGCTGTCTACAGCACTATGTATAGGATATTAATTTCAGAATTGCAGCCACACATAACCCCCCTGCCAGCACTTTTTTAAATCGCATACAAAAATTTCCTTATTGTTTCCAGCATTGGCAGAGATGTATTATATTTGTCGGCTACAATTTAATCCACTTCAAAGGAATCTGGACCACTAGCTGCTAGACTTAAAGGGGTGTTCTCATAGTTGATCCTGGACTCCCTCAAGGATAACGATTACCTAGCAAGTCTCCATAGTGGTGTCACAGAACTCTGCCATACCCGTGATTGTATCTGACAACAATAATGTTATCTCATTGTTTTTTTAGTATTAACCATTTGGTGTGGTTTCAATAAAACCCCTTTTGTTTCATTTGCAAAAACTCCCATCTTCCTCCTCTTAGTGAGGGCCCATCTGGGTAAGAGAGTCCATTGTGTACCATAACTAGCTGCCACTAGCTATCATTACTACTCTGCCACTTAATAAAGTGAAACCCCTCCTTTTCTAATCTTCAAGCTGGTCTTTATGGAGTGTTTTAGAAAACAAATCATTGTCCCCAAATCTCACCCTACCGGCTTATTGTCTCCCCCACTCCAGTCCCTACTATGGGCTTCCATTTGACTGTTTGAATCTGAAAATAATTGGCCATGTTTATGTGATTTCCAAAGTCCACTTACATCTTGTAATTGTGGTTTGAAGAAACAAAAAAAGTTGGCCACGATTAACTTTAATATAAGACAAATTCTTCTTGCTTCTTGCTGGTGCCACTTCACCAGCAACTAACTTGGTATGAAAAAAAAAAAGAAAAGAACATTTTGAAAACCCGCACAAGAGAAATACAGTAGAATGAATTGCATTTTTGATAAAGCACCATAAAAGCACAATCATTCACCTGCATTATCTATTGCTTCTGATTGATGCGTTTATTTTGTTTTGCATTAACAAAATGCTTTGACGTAGTATGATTATTCTTATTTCTCCCCTTGCAAATAAATTATTCAAACACTGATATATTACAATTACAAGGTTTTGTTTTGCTGAAGCAAAATAACTGCCTACAAAGCTTCACTGCTTTACAAATGGAACCACACAAACTGAATCTACTGACATGAAGATCAGATGTTTCAATTATTGCTCATTCATGAGTTTTCTGCAATGCATGCCAGTGCTGGAATATACTACATTTTACTGCTCATGCAAGCACATTCTAACATTCACATGTCTTTCTGACACAACTGATATGCAAAGTAGGATTTGGCAAGTTTCTTGCCAATTATGTCTTCTTTTCCTATCTGATTTCTGCTCAGCCTTTGGTTATATACTGTAGGTTCTTCTTGTTTAAGTTCACTGTTTAGTAGCTGAGTGATTTGGCTCATAAATGTAGCCACGTGTGGGAAATAACTACAAGAGAAGGGTTGTTCATTTAATCATTTGCCTTGCTATATACATTTGGAATGATACAAAATAAACTCAATTTTCTACTGTTAGAAGAGATTACAAAACATAGGATATAAAGGGGTAGTATATACCTACTGTACATGCACCTTTTTTTTCAATAAAAACACAATGAATAGAACCTATGCTGAAAATAGATCAGCCTTTCAGCATTTATTCTTTTTTGACTAAAAATAAAGTTTTTATGATGTTTTATGACAAATTAACACAACAATGTTTTGTGGTCAGATCATATGTACTTATTACCCTGTAAGTAGTTGTTCGTTTTCACTAAAGATAAAAAGCTCTGTATAAACTGCACCCCTTCCTTCATCCCTGTGATAACTGTGACAAATGCATAGTTATTTTCACGTGGGATATTAAAAGTAAATTTAAGTTCCTGGCACAAAGACTTATGGGGTCTGAACTATTGGCAATATGTAATGGTTCTGGTGCTCTACTCCTGTCAGACTCCACCACAGCTTCAAGAATACATGTAGAAAGTAGAATGCCGATTTACCTGCTATTATTTCTAAATACAGCTTATGTTTTAGTCCACAAGACAAGAGCCCTTTATGCCAGTATGAAATCCATTCCTAGAGCTCATATACCCAGATAGCACTACCTTCTCCAAAGTGCCTCTTCTTGTCAAAAAGACATATGCTCCCACAAAGCTGGCAAACACAAGATGTGTCCGTGCATGTTGTCACTGTGTTGTACATGGTTATGCAAGTTTTTGACACCATCTCATGTTTCCCTATAAGTTTGGTTCCAATACTTTGCCTTTATACACACATTTCAGCACAGTGACTTGATTATAGGCCTATTTCTTCTCTTATACTATACTATTTCTTGAGTTTTACTTGGACAGCTGTCTGGACCTATCTCCGGCACACTTCCTGCTCTCATAGTTAGACATTTTGTTGTTGGCAGTGATTGAAGAGAACCTCTGATTACCCCCCCCCCCCGTGCCACTGGCTGCTCCATTCTTTTATTCTTAATGGCCGATTTATGTTCCCTAATCCTATCTCTGGCCATACGTGATGTCTGTCCGACAAATACCAAGCCACACGGGCATTTAATTACATATACTACATACGTAGATGCACATGAAAACTGCCCAGAGATAGGAATAGGGACCCCATTTCTCGGATGGTAAATCACTTCACCTTTTTGAACATTATTGCAACAGTTGCACGTGCAACACTGAAAAGTTCCCTTTTTCTCTGGGCGTAACACTGATTTACTCTTTATTTCCGAACCAACATCCACTTTCACCAGCATAGACCCAATGGTCCGTGCAGGACATAACTGGTGGATTTTGGAAACTGAGTATTTCTCCTAAGTTTGTTTGCAGGATACTCCAATGTTTTTTAAATCTTTTTCCAATTTGGTAACTTAATGTATTATAAACCGACAAAAAAAAGAATCCTGGATGTCTCTTGTTTTACTGACTTGGTTAATAAACTATTCCTATCCACTTTTTCCATCTTTCGTCTCTGTCTTTCCATCATCTTCCTAGGATACTTTCTACTGATAAATTTCTCTGTCATTTCCTCCATTCTCACTTCTGAAAGTCCCTCATCTGACACTATCCTTTTTACACGGGCTAATTGGGATTTGGGTAATGAATTTTTAGTCTGTGGAGGATGAAAGGAGAAAAAGTGGTTACTAGAGGTGCAGAAACATTTGCACAACATTTTTCTTACTTTTTCTTACTTTTAATACCATATTCAGAATTATTTTACAATCATTTCCTAAAAGGGTGAATATTCAGTATTAACATTATGTCATCTGTTAGTTTTGGAATTCATTATTAATGATGCTCTCTTGCAGTTTTTCCGTCATGTGCACCAGTGCAGAGCCATATACCATATAATTGCCGGTGATTACAATTTTAGTTGATATAAATAACTAGTATATATGCATGGGCAGTTTTTGGAGAAATAGTTACTGCCATGGAGTCACTGTGTTACTCATATAGTGCCAACCATTCCCTTTGTATTAAATGGTAGTATTGATAAGGGCTGCCTTATAGTAGGCCACATTTTTTTAACACTATAGTATTGAAATGCATATATCAATATTTTATTTATACTTGTACATTTCTTTTGTAGGGATGTAGTGAACTGTTCGCCGGCTAACTAGTTCGCGCGAACTTTGACTGTTCGCGTCCGCCGCAAGTTCGCGAACGTCGTGCGATGTTCGCCAATAGGCGTTCGCGTCAAAATCGTTCGACCATTCGACCATTCGATCGCTAAAATCGAACGATTTTCGTTCGAATCGAATGATCGAAGCCATTGGATTGAATGAAATCATTCGATCCAATGGCTTTGATCGTTCGAATCGAACGATTTTCGGATGTTCGAAGTTCGCGAACTGTTCGCGAACTGTTCGCTTTTTTGCCGGTGTTCGCGAACGGCGTTCGCGAACACATTGTCGGCGGTTCGCTACATCCCTATTCTTTTGCATTAAACCTCGGATCTGTTAAAAAAAAGTGTTCTGGAATGAAAAATATTTTTTAACTTTGGCACTGCTTAGAGTGGGATTTCCAACCAAGCTTAGAAAATTTCCTTCAGTGTGTTATATATCCAATTACATTGTGAAATAGGTAAGATCTTTTCTGACAGCAATAGGATACTTTGGTATGTCATTAGTGATTCTGTCAGGAAGGATACGCAGCATGTGAAAATCTCTTCAATGATACAAAGCTCTCAAAATTCTCCTTTCCTATACCACAAATCTCTTCAATTTGTAGAAGAGGTACCAAACATAACACAGGAATCAAAGTGCTACCTCACACTGAGCACTGGTCTGTAACATCATCATCTTATTCTCAGAATATCCATTTATTGTTGTCAAATTAAGTTGTTTAATTAAAGGAACAGGAATGCCAAAAATGTTTAATTTAAACCTACATTTTTTATCTATTGGATCCTAATATTAAGAAAATTTCTGCTAGATTATTTTATAGCATCATACAACAGAATAATAGACCATTGCCTAATGTTTCCTATGATTACTGGAGGGGTCTCTGCATATGGAATCACTAGTCTTTATTCTCTGGTTCTGCCCAGCTATAAAGCCAATTTTTTGGAGTAAAGACTTTAAAATATACAAACAAAACATGGTCTTTCTCTTAGTCTTTTATAAGACTAAATCAGACTTTAAAGGGGTTGTTCATCTTCAAAACTTTTTTCAAGTTTTCAATTTATTAATGTAGTTACTGAAAAAAACTCAATGGCAGCATGATACCTACACCATAATTCGCAAGTCACAAGATTTTCTGCCACTGGATAAGAATCGTTTATTCATCAAGAGGCGTTTTTATTTCTCTCTATAAATTATGATCCAAAATCCGCTGTTGAAATACGCATATGGATCAATGACGATTTTATATTGGTAGATGTTTTTGCCTTAATAAATGTTGGCCAAATACATTGTAAATGATCCTTGCATATAGCGAAATGTATTTAGCTCCATAAAAAAGCTAGATAAAACAGTGTTGACAGAAAGATAGCTTGATCACTATCTACTGTAACTAGCTACCTAGAGAAAGAGAGAGATAGTCGAAAGAGAAATAGATAGAGATAGATAGATAATGAGGGGGAGAGAGATGGCTATAGATGGATAGACAGACTGACAGACACTGTATTGGCCTATACATACAGACAGACAGAATAGTAATTGATCAAAAAAATCACATCTCAGCCAACAAAAGTACACCAGAGAGTTATTTTTATTTTGTAAAATTTACATTCAACTTTAGAATATGTATTGTCTCCTTAATTAACTATGCAACACAATGGTCTGCTGTGTTACAGTTGTAAGTATCATCACAGTCACATTTGAGAACTTTAGCGACCAAATTTTTTTTACGCCCATAGGGTTTAATGGGTGTCGGTGACATTTCGCTGGCGGTGAATTTTTAGTGAAACGAAATAGGTCAAATTCGCCCATCCCTAGTTACTATTAAAGAATTAACGATACGATAATTCTTAATTAAACACAGGAAAAAATTTTGGCATTATCTGCGATTTTTGCATTATCTTCTAAATGAAAATAAAGGAAAGGTAACTAATACTCAAGAGCATATGTTAATAATTACTTATGTAATATGTAACTACACATAATTGACTCTATCAACTTTAGAATATGGATTGTCTCCTTAATTAACTATGCAACACAATGGTCTGTTGTGTAACAGTTGTTATAATCATCATAGTCACATATAGGATAACATAATAAAACAAAGGAAAAAATGTTGGCATTATCTCCAATTTTTGCATTATCTTCTCAGTGAAAACAACTGAAGGGTAATACCCAAGAGCATAAAAAAAAGAGCTGTATACAGGCAATAATACACCTACAAGATACTGCTGCTTATGATTCTTTAACCTTTTCACTGCCAGCCAATTTGGCCAAGTTGATACTTTTATTGCCAGGCCATTTTTGAACATTTTGTGCTCTTTCACTTTAGGGGCCTTTCCTGGGGGGGTCTTTTAGTTTACCCAGGAAAACAAGATATTGTTTTTTTCAGGACAACCTAAGCTTTCAGAATATGCTAGAATTTTGTTGTAATTCCACTTCTGTAAAAAGATATGGGCTTCTAAGTGTATAAAAAAACAAAAAAAAAAACAGGTTTGCATGATACAAACGCAAATATCAGAATCATAATTTATTTTATGTACGAGAACACAGCAGATTTGGAAAGTTCTGTGTCTCCTGAACGCGCCAATACCAAATATATATAGTTTTATGGAGATTTCTCACTTCTATAGATCAAAATCTAGAAGCAGCAAACAACCAAATTTCCACAGCACTGCTCCACAAAACTGCATACATCTGATTTCAAGGCCAAACATTCCACTAACAGTAGGTTTACCCTAAAAAATTGCACATTATTGGAAAGAACAGATTCTAACGAGTTCAAAATGGGTAAATATATATTTGTACTCAAAACTACCAAGTTGCAATTCTTTCCTAAAATTAGCAGTTTTATAAAAATTTGTTACATTTTTGAAAAATGGCCTCAAAGTGTCCAGTCTACAGCATCGTATCTCCAACATATCAATAGATACCAATATAAAACCACCTAAACATGAAAGCCCGGGGTCCACTGAACAGTTCGATGCCCAATATGCATAGGTACACCTAAGTATGTGGCGTATAGGGGCCCCTGAACAAAGACACCCCATACAAGTAATTCCAGATACTGCAAAATAAGCACATTTACAGCATTTTTCAAGGGGCAAAAGTACAAAAATGTTTGTTCACCCCAGAAAACTATACATTTTTGGAAAGTACGCATTCTAACGAATCTAAAATGGGTATGCACGTCTTTCTACTCCGAAGTACCAAGCCGCAAAGCTTTCCTAAATTTGGAAATTTTTATGACATTTCCAAAAATCACCTCAATACTAAAAATCTGAAGCATCATATCTCCAACATATCAATACATACCAAGCTAAAACATGCTAAACCTGAAAGCCCTGCGTCCGCTGAACAGTTTGATGCCCAATATGCATAGGTGCACCTAAGTATGTGGCGTATAGGGGCCCCTGAACAAAGACACGCCATACGAGTAATCAGTTCTGTAATTCCAGATACTGCAAAATAAGCACATTTACAGCATTTTTCAAGGGGCAAAAGTACAAAAATGTTTGTTCACCCCAGAAAACTATACATTTTTGGAAAGTACGCATTCTAACGAATCTAAAATGGGTATGCATGTCTTTCTACTCCGAAGTACCAAGCCGCAAAGCTTTCCGACATTTGGCAATTTTTATGACATTTCCGAAAATCGCCAAAATACTCCAACTCTGAAGCATCGTATCTCCCACATATCAATACATACCAAGATAAAACACACTAAATCCGAAAGCCCGGGGGCCGCTGAACAGTTTGATGCCCAATATGCATAGGTACACCTAAGTATGTGGCGTATAGGGGCCCCTGAACAAAGACACCCCATATGAGTTATCAGTTCTGTAATTCCAAATACTGCAAAATAAGCACATTTACAGCATTTTTCAAGGATCAAAAGTACAAAAATGCAAGTTCACCCCAGAAAACAATATCTTTTTGGAAAGTACACATTCTGACGAATCTAAAATGGGTATGCATGCCTTTTTACTCCGAATTACCAAGCTGCAAAGCTTTCCTAAATTTGGAAATTTTTATGACATTTCCAAAAATCACCTCAATACTCCAACTCTGAAGCATCATATCTCCTACATATCAATACATACCAAGATAAAACACTCTAAACATGAAAGCCCGGGGGCCGCTGAACAGTTTGATGCCCATTATGCATAGGTACACCTAAGTATGTGGCGTATAGGGGCCCCTGAACAAAGACACCCCATTACAAGTAATCAGTTCTGTAATTCCAGATACTGCAAAATTAGCACATTTACAGCATTTTTCAAGGGGCAAAAGTACAAAAATGTTTGTTCACCCCAGAAAACTATACATTTTTGGAAAGTACGCATTCTAACGAATCTAAAATGGGTATGCACGTCTTTCTACTCCGAAGTACCAAGCCGCAAAGCTTTCTGACATTTGGCAATTTATATGACATTTCCGAAAATCGCCTAAATACTCCAACTCTGAAGCATTGTATCTCCCACATATCAATAGATACCAGGATAAAACACACTAAATCCGAAAACTCGGGGGCCGCTGAACAGTTTGATGCCCAATATGCATAGGTACACCTAAGTATGTGGCGTATAGGGGCCCCTGAACAAAGACACCCCATATGAGTTATCAGTTCTGTAATTCCAAATACTGCAAAATAAGCACATTTACAGCATTTTTCAAGGGGCAAAAGTACAAAAATGTTTGTTCACCCCAGAAAACTATACATTTTTGGAAAGTACGCATTCTAACGAATCTAAAATGGGTATGCACGTCTTTCTACTCCGAAGTACCAAGCCGCAAAGCTTTCCTAAATTTGGAAATTTTTATGACATTTCCAAAAATCACCTCAATACTAAAAATCTGAAGCATCATATCTCCAACATATCAATACATACCAAGCTAAAACATGCTAAACCTGAAAGCCCTGCGTCCGCTGAACAGTTTGATGCCCAATATGCATAGGTGCACCTAAGTATGTGGCGTTTAGGGGCCCCTGAACAAAGACACGCCATACGAGTAATCAGGTCTGTAATTCCAGATACTGCAAAATAAGCACATTTACAGCATTTTTCAAGGGGCAAAACTACAAAAATGTTTGTTCACCCCAGAAAACTATACATTTTTGGAAAGTACGCATTCTAACGAATCTAAAATGGGTATGCATGTCTTTCTACTCCAAAGTACCAAGCCGCAAAGCTTTCCGACATTTGGCAATTTTTATGACATTTCCGAAAATCGCCTAAATACTCCAACTCTGAAGCATCGTATCTCCCACATATCAATACATACCAAGATAAAACACACTAAATCCGAAAGCCCGGGGGCCGCTGAACAGTTTGATGCCCAATATGCATAGGTACACCTAAGTATGTGGCGTATAGGGGCCCCTGAACAAAGACACCCCATATGAGTTATCAGTTCTGTAATTCCAAATACTGCAAAATAAGCACATTTACAGCATTTTTCAAGGGGCAAAAGTACAAAAATGCATGTTCACCCCAGAAAACCATATCTTTTTGGAAAGTACACATTCTGACGAATCTAAAATGGGTATGCATGCCTTTTTACTCCGAATTACCAAGCTGCAAAGCTTTCCTAAATTTGGAAATTTTTGACATTTCCAAAAATCCCCTCAATACTCCAACTCTGAAGCATCATATCTCCAACATATCAATACATACCAAGCTAAAACATGCTAAACCTGAAAGCCCTGCGTCCGCTGAACAGTTCGATGCCCAATATGCATAGGTACACCTAAGTATGTGGCGTATAGGGGCCCCTGAACAAAGACACCCCATACGAGTCATCAGTTCTGTAATTCCAGATACTGCAAAATTAGCACATTTACAGCATTTTTCAAGGGGCAAAAGTACAAAAATGTTTGTTCACCCCAGAAAACTATATATTTTTGGAAAGTACGCATTCTAACGAATCTAAAATGGGTATGCACCTCTTTCTATGCCAAAGTACCAAGCCGCAAAGCTTTCCTACATTTGGAAATTTTTTTGACATTTCCGAAAATCACCTCAATACTCCAACTCTGTAGCATCGTATCTCCCACATATCATCACATACCAAGATAAAACACCCTAAATATGAAAGCCTGGGATCCGCTGAATAGCTTTATGCCCAGCATGCATAGGTACACCTAAGTATGTGGCGTATAGGGACCCCAGAATGAAGACACCCCAAACGAGTTCTGTTCTGTAATGCCAAATACTGGAAAATCAACACATTTACAGCATTTTTCAAGGGGCAAAAGTAAAAAAAATGTATGTTCACCCCAGAAAACCATATATTTTTGGAAAGTACACATTCCCGTGAATCTAAGATGGGTATGCATGTCTTTCTACTCCAAAGTACCAAGCCGCAAATTTGGCAATTTTTTTGACATTTCTGAAAATCACCTCAATACTCCAAATCTGAAGCATCGTATCTCCTACATATCAATACATACCAAAATAAAACACCCTAAATCTGAAAGCGCAGGGTCCGCTGAACATTTTGATGCCCAATATGCATAGGTACACCTAAGTATGTGGTGTATAGTGCCCCCAGGATGAAGACAGTTCTGTAATTCTAGATACTGTAAAATCAGCACATTTACAGCATTTTTTCTATGGGCAAAAGTACAAAAATGTATGTTCACCCAGAAAACCATATATTTTTGGAAAGTACACATTCTGACAAATCTAAAATGGGTATGCATGTCTTTCTACTCCAAAATACCAAGCCGCAAAACTTTCCTAAATTTGGAAATTTTTATGACATTTCCGAAAATCACCTCAATACTCCAAATCTGAAGCATCGTATCGCACACATAACATTACATACCAAGATAAAACACACTAAATCTGAAAGACCGGGGTCCACTGAACAGTTTGATGCCCAATATGCATAGGTACACCTAAGTATGTGGCGTATAGGGGCCCCAGAACGAAGACACCCCATATCAGTTCTATAATTCCAGATACTGCAAAATCAGCACATTTATAGCATTTTTCAAGGGGTAAAAGTACAGAAATGTATGTTCACCCCAGAAAACCATATATTTTTGGAAAGTACACATTCTGACGAATCCAAAATAGGTAATTGTGTCTTTCTACTCAAAACTACCATAATGCAAAGCAATGCTAAAGGTAGCGGTTTTTATGATATTTCTGAAAATTGTCTAAAAATATTGCAATTGGCCGCGTTTATCTCACCTAATTTCATACATAAAATTGTAAAACACCCTAAATATTGACGCCATGGGTCTACTGAACAGTTTGATGCCCAATATGCATAGATATTCCAAAGTATCTGGCATGTGAGGACCCCAAAGAAAATTTGTGTATTTGAATTTTCTCTGCGTTTTTTTCGCCTTCTGTGAAAATAGACCAGTGACTGTGTATTGCGCCACAAGACCCCCTAACAGCACAAATACCCCCAAAACCATATATTTTTGGAAAGTACACATTCTGCCGAATCCAAAATAGGCAATTATGTCTTTCTACGCCAAACTACCATACTGCAAAGCAATGCTAAAGGAAACGATTTTTGACATTTCTGAAAATTATCTAAAAATATTGCAATTGGCCGCATTTATCTCACCCAATTTCTTGCATACAATTGTAAAACACCCTAAATATTGATGCCAAGGGTCTACTGAACAGTTTGATGCCCAATATGCATAGATATACCAAAGCATCTGGCATGTGCGGACCCCCAAAACAATTTGTGTATTTGATTTTTTTCTGTTGTCTTTTCACCTTCTGTGAAAATAGACCAGTGACTGCATATTGAGCCACAAGACCCCCTAACAGCACAAATACCCCCCAAAACCATATATTTTTGGAAAGTACACATTCTGCCGAATCCAACATAGGTAATTATGTCTTTCTACGCCAAACTACCATACTGCAAAGCAATGCTAAAGGAAACGATTTTTGACATTTCTGAAAATTATCTAAAAATATTGCAATTGGCCGCATTTATCTCACCCAATTTCTTGCATACAATTGTAAAACACCCTAAATATTGACACCAAGGGTCTACTGAACAGTTTGATGCCCAATATGCATAGATATACCAAAGTATCTGGCATGTGCGGACCCCAAAACAAATAAATGTATTTGAATTTTCTCTGCTGTCTTTTCGCCTTCTGTGAAAATAGACCAGTGACTGTGTATTGTGCCACAAGACCCCCTAACAGCACAAATACCCCCCAAAACCATATATTTTTGGAAAGAACACATTCTGCCGAATCCAACATAGGTAATTATGTCTTTCTACGCCAAACTACCATACTGCAAAGCAATGCTAAAGGAAACGATTTTTGACATTTCTGAAAATTATCTAAAAATATTGCAATTGGCCGCATTTATCTCACCAAATTTCTTGCATACAATTGTAAAACACCCTAAATATTGACGCCAAGGGTATACTGAACAGTTTGATGCCCAATATGCATAGATATACCAAAGCATCTGGCATGTGCGGACCCCCAAAACAATTTGTGTATTTGATTTTTTTCTGTTGTCTTTTCGCCTTCTGTGAAAATAGACCAGTGACTGCGTATTGAGCCACAAGACCCCCTAACAGCACAAATACCCCCCAAAACCATATATTTTTGGAAAGAACACATTCTGCCGAATCCAACATAGGTAATTATGTCTTTCTACGCCAAACTACCATACTGCAAAGCAATGCTAAAGGAAACTATTTTTGACATTTCTGAAAATTATCTAAAAATATTGCAATTGGCCGCATTTATCTCACCCAATTTCTTGCATACAATTGTAAAACACCCTAAATATTGACGCCAAGGGTATACTGAACAGTTTGATGCCCAATATGCATAGATATACCAAAGCATCTGGCATGTGCGGACCCCCAAAACAATTTGTGTATTTGATTTTTTTCTGTTGTCTTTTCGCCTTCTGTGAAAATAGACCAGTGACTGCGTATTGAGCCACAAGACCCCCTAACAGCACAAATACCCCCCAAAACCATATATTTTTGGAAAGTACACATTCTGCCGAATCCAACATAGGTAATTATGTCTTTCTACGCCAAACTACCATACTGCAAAGCAACGCTAAAGGCAGCAGTTTTTATGAAATTTCTGAAAATTGTCTAAAAATATTGCAATTGGCCACATTTATCTCACCTAATTTCATACATACAATTGTAAAACACCCTAAATATTGACACCAAGGGTCTACTGAACAGTTTGATGCCCAATATGCATAGATATACCAAAGTATCTGGCATGTGCGGACCCCAAAACAAATAAATGTATTTGAATTTTCTCTGCTGTCTTTTCGCCTTCTGTGAAAATAGACCAGTGACTGCGTATTGAGCCACAAGACCCCCTAACAGCACAAATACCCCCCAAAACCATATATTTTTGGAAAGTACACATTCTGCCGAATCCAACATAGGTAATTGTCTTTCTACGCCAAACTACCATACTGCAACGCAACGCTAAAGGCAGCGATTTTTGACATTTCTGAAAATTATCTAAAAATATTGCAATTGGTCACATTTATCTCACCCAATTTCTTACATACAATTGTAAAACACCCTAAATATCGACGCCAAGAGTCTACGGAACAGTTTGATGCCCAATATGCATAGATATACCAAAGCCATGTGCGGACCCCAAATAAAAATAGTGCATATGAATTTTCGCCACTGCCGATTCACCTTCTGTGAAAATAGACCCTGGACTGAATATTATGTGCCCAAGACCCTCTAACAGCAGAAAGACCCCCCAAAACCATATATTTTTGTAAAGTACACATTGTGGCGAATTCAAAATTGCTAAAAATTTGTTTGTACACCAATTGATCAACGTACAAGCGACGCTAGAAAAAACAACAATGCAAATAACAATGCAAGCATAAAATCATACAAAATAAAAAACAATTAGGCAAATCAATGTCATAACAAAATAACTGATCCGACAGCGTGGCTAGCGGTCAGAATGCTTGATCCAATAGTCACGCTGTGAAATAAACAGTTTTTAGCGAAATAACAAGTGGAAAACTGATAAAATGAAGAACTAAAAAAAAAAAAAAATTTTAAAAATTTTTAAAAAATATATATACGTGTGTGCTTGTGTGTGTACAGCTCTAAAAAGTGTGTAAATGTGTCTATGTGTATGCAAGTGTGTAGATATATGTGCAAAAGTATGTAAGTGTACAAAAGACCAAAAAAATCCAGAAAAGCAAAAAAAAAAAAAAACACCTACCTTTTGTTACATGTGTAGTGTGTGTGTGTACATACATGTGAGTGTGTAAATCAGTAAAGAAACGCCACTTACCGTTTCTGTGGCTGGGGGGAGTCCTTGGCAGCGTTGGAGGGCCCAGGATCGCTCACAGGAAGTGAGTGGGCGGCGCTGGATCGTGTCCCACGAGGTCTGCGACTTGCCATGCGACTCTGCATTAGGTAAGTCGGGCCCTGCGACGATCGCGTCGCAGGACCGATGTAGGAACCCCCTTAGCTCGTTGCCTAAGGGGTTTGGGACGCCGCAGACTCGCCAGCACGGCGGTTAAACCCGCCAGTGCAGCGAGGGACCCTGAACTGCGCAGCACGTAGGTACTACGTGCTTGGCAGTCAGAGCATTTTCATGGCAGAACGTAGTACCTACGTGCTTGGCAGGGAAAAGGTTAAGCAATGTGTCGCATATTGTAAAATATAAAAATTATATTACTATAGGAATAGTGACGCACTCCACATTGTCATTTTGACACCCTCTAAAGTAGGATGTTTGTTAGTAAACAGAAGTATTGGGGGGATGTGTTCATAATGGAAAAATGGAAAAAAATTCACTGTTTATATTCCAAGTTGACATGTTCTAGTTTAAACATGGAATATGTGTAATGGAATCTGGCACGGATAACCAAGATGGCATCCAAGATGGTGGCTCCTTGGGTCTTCACGGACGCAGACGGATGATGTCAGCTTCTTCCCACACCCTGATTGGTCGCCGGCGACGGAATGGGCGTCGGCGTCAATAATGGGCGTCAGCGCGTCAGTCGCCGACGTCAGCGCGTCCGCGCACACGTCATGACGCCGATGCGTCCGAAATTGGCGCCAAACTTGGGCCTTTATAAGGGAACTCTGGACTGTAACCTGTGCCCAATTATAGGTTTAGTTTTCTACTCCTGGGTGTGATCCATTGTGAACTTTTGTCTATTGTGTACCGACCCTTGCCTGGAATTCTCGACTTCGAACCTCTTCTGCCTGGACTGATCTTGTTGCCTGTTTTTGACCATTCTTCCGTCTCATCCTCTACTGTACTGCGAACTTGGACATTGTTATTTTCCTCCCTTGGTCCTCACTACTTCTGAGGCCTTTGGCCTTACATTATAATTGGGCCATGGACCCGTTGGAGGAGAATCCTGCACCGCCCGATGTTGGTGGGGCGCTTCGTGGTCTGGCATCCCGTATGCAGTCCTATGAGGTACAGCAGTCTCACTTTGGTCAGGCTTTGGAGACCATTCTTGCCAAGTTGTCGGCGTTAACACCTGCCGATCCTACTCCAGCCCCTGCTCCTGTGGTTCCGCTTCACGCCACCGAACCCCGCATTCCGGCTCCCCCACTCTACAGTGGTGATCCTACAGCCTGCCGTGGGTTTGTTAACCAGTGCGAGGTCCACTTTGCACTCGCACCCAGCCAATTCCTGTCGGAACGTGCTAAGGTGGGCTTCATCTTCTCCCGTCTGCAAGGGAAGTCACTAGAGTGGGCGTCGCCTCTATGGGAAAAGGAGGATCCCATTATTGATAATGCCCGAGCTTTCATCCGGGAACTTCGAGTGGTCTTTGATGCTCCGGGTCGTGCCACTGCTGCTTCCGCACGCCTGTTTCACCTTCAACAGGGAACTCGCTCAGTCTCGGAGTATGCCATCGAGTTCCGCACCCTGGTTGCAGAGACTTCGTGGAACAACGACGGGTATCACGCTGCCTTTTACAACGGCCTGGCGATACGTATTAAGTCTGATCTGGTGTCCAGGGAAATTCCATCCCGTTGGGAAGATCTAGTCGCCCTGGCCATAAAGGTGGATACTCGGCAGAGGGAGTTTCAAGCTGAACTCGACAGAGAGCGCTCCCCAACCAAAAGATTCCACAGGTTCCAACCTACTCTGGCTCCTCGTTTCCAAAGACCCTTCCTTCCCAACCCGGCTCCCATCCTGTCTTCTCCAAATCCTGCGGTTCCTGCCTCCTCTTCCCAGCCTTCGGAAGAACCAATGCAGATTGGACGGGCTCATCTGACCGAACAGGAAAAGCTTCGGAGAAGGGCTGCTGGACTTTGCCTCTATTGTGGTGGAAAATCCCACTTCGCCTATGAGTGCCCAGTGAAGCCGGGAAACGCCAACACCTAGGTAAGACTGGGGAGACTTACCTGGGTGGAATTGGTCCCTCTCCCCATTCTTCTGCTCAACGCTTCCTCCTTCCTGTGCAGATTCGTTTTGGAACCCAGTCGATCTCTTCTAAGGCTTTCCTTGACTCCGGTGCAGCTGGGAATTTCATTGATAGGATCTTCGCAGAAAGTCATTCCATTCCTCTGCGATCTCTGGCTGTTCCTCTTTGAGCATTGGCGATTGACGATCGTCCACTATCCTCCGCTACAATTTCCCACTCCACCGATGAACTTTCCGTTATTGTGGGGTCCATGCACCTGGAAAGATTGTCCTTCCTCTTCATCGACTGTCCTTCTACTCCCATTGTACTTGGTCTGCCCTGGTTGAATATTCACAACCCTGTCATCGATTGGGCTTCTTCTCAGATCTCCCGCTGGAGTTCTTTTTGCCAACAGAACTGTTTACCTACCAAGTCTATTATTAAAGTTTCATCCGTTTCTTCGAATTCTTCTTTGCCCCCTGCTTATCAAGCCTTCATCGATGTCTTCTGTAAAAAGTCTGCCGAAATCCTGCCTCCTCATCGTCCTTACGATTGCCCCATCGAACTTCTTCCGGGAACCATGCCTCCCAGGGGTCGCATCTATCCACTGTCTCCTTCTGAAACCGGTGCCATGAAGGAGTACATTCAAGAAAATCTGCAAAGAGGCTTTATTCGTCCTTCTTCTTCCCCGGCTGGAGCCGGCTTCTTCTTTGTAGAGAAAAAAGATGGAGGTTTGCGGCCCTGCATTGATTATAGAGGTCTGAATAAAATCACAATTAAAAACCGTTATCCCCTTCCTCTCATCTCTGAACTGTTTGATCAACTAAAAGGGGCTTGTCTTTTCACCAAGCTGGATCTTCGTGGGGCTTATAATTTAATTCGTGTCAGAGAGGGAGATGAATGGAAGACCGCGTTTAACACCCGGGACGGGCATTATGAATATCTTGTCATGCCTTTCGGTCTCTGTAACGCCCCCGCGGTCTTCCAAGAATTTGTGAATGACATTTTCAGAGATTTACTGGGTCAGTATGTGGTGGTGTACCTGGACGATATTCTTATTTTTTCCAAAAATCTTGCTCAACATCGTCTTCAAGTTCAAGAAGTACTTTCTCGTCTTCGAAAGAACAATCTGTTTGCCAAGTTGGAGAAATGTTCCTTTGAAGTTTCTTCCATTTCCTTCCTAGGATACATCATTTCCCAACAAGGTTTCAGGATGGATCCAGCCAAGGTTTCAGCAATTCAAGATTGGCCTCTCCCCACCAGTGTCAAGGCTGTTCAAAGATTCATCGGCTTTGCTAATTATTACAGACAGTTTATTAAAGGTTTTTCTTCTAAAATTGCTCCAATCCTTGCTCTTATTCAGAAAGGGGGTAAACCACAACATTGGCCTCCTCTAGCCTTGGAAGCCTTCAAGTCCCTTAAAGCATCCTTTTCTTCTGCCCCAATCCTCAGGCACCCTGAACCTCTTCAACCTTTCTTCATTGAAGTAGATGCCTCGGATATCGGAGCAGGAGCAATTTTATCCCAAAGATCCTCTGCCGATGGTAAACTGCATCCGTGTGCCTTCTTTTCCAAAAAATTTTCCTCCTCCGAAAGGAATTATGATGTTGGAAACCGTGAGTTATTGGCCGTCAAACTTGCTCTGGACGAGTGGAGACACTTTCTCGAAGGATCATCGATCCCTGTGACCATCTTCACTGACCACAAAAATCTTGAATATATTCAGACCCTTAAGCGCCTCAATCCTCGACAAGCCAGGTGGGCATTGTTCTTCTCACGTTTTAACTTCATCTTAACTTTTCGTCCTGGTTCAAGAAACAAGAAAGCGGATGCCCTTTCCAGAAGTTTTGTTCCTGAAGATCCCATCTCCGAAGACCCTGAATCCATTGTGCCTCCTACAAAAATCATCGCTGCTCTTTTTCCATCCTTGGCCTCCCAGTTATTGTCTGTTCAATCTTCTGCTCCTGAAGGAACCCCTCCTGGTGTTGCCTTTGTTCCTCCTGAACTCAGTCATTCCATGTTGGTCCAGTCCCACAGCTCCAAGCAGGCCGGACATCCTGGAGTCAAGAAAACCACAGAACTTCTGTCTCGTCTTGTATGGTGGCCTTCCCTAAGAAAGGATGTTAAAGACTTTGTTTCCTCTTGCTCTGTGTGTGCTGTATCCAAATCTGGACGTTCCCCTCCCAAAGGGTTACTCGTACCACTACCCATTCCCTCCCGCCCATGGACTCATTTATCTATGGACTTCATCGTGGACCTCCCTAACTCCTCTGGCTACACTGTTATTTGGGTGGTGATTGACAGATTCACTAAAGTTGCACACTTTACTCCTCTTCGAAAACTTCCCTCTGCTCCTGAACTTTCTTCATTATTCATCAAACACATTTTTCGCCTCCATGGTTTCCCTGCCGAAATTGTCTCTGATCGTGGTTCCCAATTCGTTTCTAAGTTCTGGAGATCCCTGTGTAAAGCCCTTGGTGTCTCTCTTCAATTTTCATCTTCTTACCATCCCCAGTCTAATGGAGCAGCAGAAAGGGTTAACCAGGCCCTTGAACAATTTCTTCGATGCCATGTATCACTGTGCCAAGATGACTGGGCGGACCTGCTTCCATGGGCAGAATTCGCACATAACAATGCATTACACATTTCTTCCGAAAAGTCCCCTTTTTTCTGTATGTACGGTCTTAACCCTTTGGCTTTTCCCCAGGATTTATTACTTACCAATGTCCCTGCCGCCAACGATCAAGCTGCCCACATGTCAGCCATTTGGCACGCCACGGTCCTCAACCTGGAAAAGAGTTCCCTGATCCAGAAAAGGTTCGCGGATCAAAGAAGAATCCCTTCCCCTTTGTACGCACCTGGCGATAAGGTTTGGCTATCCACCCGAAACATCCGTCTTAAAATCCCGTCTCCGAAGCTTGGTCCCAAATTTATCGGTCCCTTTTCCATCTCTGAGATCATCAACCCGGTGGCTGTTCGTCTACAACTTCCCTCGGAGATGCGGATTCCTAATGCATTCCATGTCTCCTTGCTCAAACCTGCAGGTACTTCTTCTTCTTCTTCTTCCTCAGCTCCTGTCTTGGTGGATGGACATCAGGAATTCGAGGTTAAAAGAATCCTGGATTCTCGGATTTCGAGGGGCACCCTACAATACCTCATTGAGTGGAAGGGGTTCGGCCCAGAGGAGTGCTCCTGGGTAAGAAATTCAGACGTCCACGCCCCTACCCTGGTCCAAAAATTCCACCGGCAATTTCCTTCCAACCCAGGTGGTCCGGAGGCCCCCCCTAGGGGGGGGGTACTGTAATGGAATCTGGCACGGATAACCAAGATGGCGTCCAAGATGGTGGCTCCTTGGGTCTTCATGGACGCAGACGGATGATGTCAGCTTCTTCCCACACCCTGATTGGTCGCCGGCGACGGAATGGGCGTCGGCGTCAATAATGGGCGCCGGCGTCCGTCGCACACGTCAGCGCGTCAGTCGCCGACGTCAGCGCGTCCGCGCACACGTCATGACGCCGATGCGTCCGAAATTGGCGCCAAACTTGGGCCTTTATAAGGGAACTCTGGACTGTAACCTGTGCCCAATTATAGGTTTAGTTTTCTACTCCTGGGTGTGATCCATTGTGAACTTTTGTCTATTGTGTACCCTTGCCTGGAATTCTCGACTTCGAACCTCTTCTGCCTGGACTGATCTTGTTGCCTGTTTTTGACCATTCTTCCGTCTCATCCTCTACTGTACTGCGAACTTGGACATTGTTATTTTCCTCCCTTGGTCCTCACTACTTCTGAGGCCTTTGGCCTTACAATGTGTCACTATCCCTTTTTCTTAAAAAAAAAAAACATAAATGTAAATGTAATGATTGCAATAATATTTTTTTCTAAACTTGTGACTGTTGCTCCACATCTTGCTGGATTACAAAAGAAACTTTGAGCAAGGGATCCATTTTTTGAAGCAGAAAGTCCACTTTGTTATCCACTTTGTTATCCACTTTCTGTACTATCTTTTTCACTTCAGTTAAGTGCATTTCACAATCACATGTGTTTTTTTCCTTTCTTTTTTAGATGAAGGCTTTGCATTGACAGAAGTTGTTGAATCAATTGTTTCTACAAAAATAACAAAGAACTTTATAATACTGCTGCTCCTTGTATACAGTAACTGACCATGAGCTCCCTAACTGACCATGGCTACAAATCTAGTCTATAAGGGTGATATATTTGGAAAATGGAAATATATTCATATTCATTCTACAACAGAATGACAAATGCTTAAAACCTATAAATTAAGCTGTCACATCTATTGTTTCAGGAATAAGTCAACCTATCTTTTCGAAGGTATTTAGAAACTGTTTTAACAGCAATTGCATTTAAAACTAAAGAATACATTAATTTCCCTCAAATCCGAGCACAATGGGATGAACTAAAAATTTAATTTTTCAGAATAGCTGCAATGCCTAGTGTGTTGGGTGCAATTGATTGTACACACATTCCACTGCGGCCTCCTCGCCATGGTAAAGAGCAATATATAAATATAAAGCATTTCCACTCAATAAATGTACCAGTGGTCTGTGATGCTAATCATAGGATAATGCGTGTTAAATCAGGATTCCCAGGTTCGACACATGACTCATATGTTCGACAGTCCTCCTTATTTCAAAAATTTGAAGATGGACACATGCCAGATGGTTGGTTACTTGGTAAGTATATCTGTGTATGCATTACTATTCAGGGCAAAATCAGGTAATATAAGCCATATGATGCAAAGGAGCTTTTAGATTGGCTAACAAAAAAAAAGTTAAAATATTTGATAAAGGGGTGGTTCACCTTTTAGTTAAAAGGGAACTATCACGGAAATCTAAATTAAAAAATCTGCATTGTTTCTGAAATAATAAAGTTTATCTGCACTATTCCTCTCTCAGCATCTGTTTCTATTTATTCTGTCTTCATTGAGGAGTTGGGTGTCAGATTCAACCTCTTCAGAGGCCTTTCTCAAAGCACTGATAGATGTTACAGAAATGCTTTAAATACAGAGAATGGCGGGAAAAAATCAGATTGGAAAAGACGTGTCAGCACAATCATCAGAATACGTAACATAATTAGCATACAAATATTTAAGACTATACACTCATTCCATATATCACTATCAGTAATTGCAGAGGTACACTAACATTTAAACTCAACCTCTGCTCCAGTATACATTGTTAAAAAACTAAAAACAAATACTAAGTAACTTTCTGCTGCCCTCTGTGGCAATTTGTTGCTTCCTTAGCCGCAGCTGTTCATTTAAAAGTTTTATGTTACATTTAGTAGCTAAAAAGAGATAAGATAGTAGGTCGTTGTTAAAGTAAACTCCCTCAACACCACAATCGTAGAGCCCTTACATCATGTAATAAAACTAATATATGCCTCAATTATAGCCAGAAACATGCAAATTGTCCCACCTTATAGACACAACTTTTTTTCCTTTTTCTTTTTCGTATGGTAACTAACCCCACATGCAGATATTAACCCTTCATTCTATAGCCTGGTGGTTGTGAAAGAAAAACCTGATGGTCTGTTAAAGAAAAAACTCTGATCTTTGTGCTAATTATGTTACGTATTCTGATGATTGTGCTGACACGTCTTTTCCAATCTGACTTTTTCCCGCCATTCTCTGTATTTAAAGCATTTCTGTAAAATCTATCAGTGCTTTGAGAAAGGCCTCTGAAGAGGTCGAAACGTCAGTCTCCTTGTGAATAAAAACCTTTTATATTTTTCTAAGTCCTGAGAGTACGGACCTTATTCTGTATGATATTGTATCTATTTTTGGACACTGCACCCAGGCATATTTGAACGCTGTGACGTGAGTGCCGACTCCTCCATGGACTAGCCTGCACATGCACTTTTATGGAGGAATTAGCGTTTGGTAGGCAGGTAGCGTAGGATTTGTGAGCTTAGAGACAGGGACACCAAGGCTTCAGACAAAAAACACAGGTTTATTAAGTACTGGACATTCCAACGAAAAGGCAACAGAAAAAATGTTCAGGTTACAGTTCAACTTCACTGTAGAACATGCAGGGTACAGTTCAGTAAATATACTGCAAAACATTCAGGGTTTTCCCCCCCTCTGGTCGCTTACCATCAAGGGAAACTCTCACCCTCTTGCACCTTGAAGTATTTGGGCTTCACACTCAGCCCTGCTGGCTTTACCCTCCTGGGGACTCAGACTCACTAGCCTCTGCCAGTCCTTTTCTCTTTCTTTCCCCACAAGGGATTTAGGCTCCAAGCTCTGGAACTCTCTTGCTGGCAGAAAAGCTCCTTCTGCCCAGCTCTGTCTCTCACAGCCCCTCACTTCTCTGGAGAGCCCTGAGTTGTGCTCACACAGCCCTTTTACATTGCCAGGTAGATCCTCTCTCAGCTGCCACTTAATTACCTGGCTGAGAGGGAATATTAACCCTACCTGAGCCAAATATTCCTTTGCAGCACATACAATGCAGTTTAAATGCACTCTTTTATGTGTCTTTTGCTCTAAGACAGTGGTGTTTCCCAAACACCCTGTCACAATATATATAAACAGTGAGTTCTGATGACATTTCTGTCACATGACTCACTGAAACTTGTGTATTATAATAAAGTACCCCCAGGTGCAAAATATGAGGATATTAGAAGTTACATAGGAGTTCCATGACCTGAATAAAATTAATTTTTTATGGTTATGAAACTCCTTGGTAACTTATAATATCCTTAAATTTTACAAGAGGGTGTACTTTATTCACTATATAATCTACAGTCTGGTCATTTCCCTATGGGACCAAACTGTAAATTATATCCTTATAAACGGCGCGTTCTTATGCCAGAACGCGCCGTTTATAAACTAGAGAGAGAGTACTTGCCATTGCTACTCTTTTCCTCCACTCTGCCCCCCTTACTTCTAATTCCCTGGCTCAGCTCTAGCTTAGCACTGGTGCGCTCCTGTCACTAACTCTTGGTTGCTTCACTCTAAGGTCCTACCCCCTCCGTGTCTCCTTAGTGTAGCTCCCCTCCTCACATGATGGCTCAATGGGCTCCCTCATGTTTGCACAGTGGAATCTCATTCTCAGTCCCCCTCCCTTCCACCCACCTTCTTAACTTCAATTTTCAGGCTCCTCCGTGTGACCGTGTCGGCTCCTTTAGCTCCCCTCACAATGCCATTTGTCTCCCTCACACAATCTTCGGTATTGCTCCGCCTCCACTCATCATTCTCCAGTCCTCTGACACTTTCCTTCCCTCACCTTCCCCCCTCCCCTGCAACTGATGTCACCCAGGGCAGGATACAAGGCATAATGCGAAAAAAACATTGAATTCAAAAACAGATACTTTTACACAAAAAAAAGTAACTACGGGGATAAAATTAAGTGGGGAACTGGAGTGGGGAAAGGAAAACAGCATTAAAAGTGTAATTTTACAGCACATAGGGCAAAGCCAGTAAAATACTACACATACAGTTTATAGGAAGGAAGACACTGACACAAAACTGCAGATTATAATGCATAATGTACACCCTACTTAAATTTATTCAGATATTAGTAGTCGCCTCGTAGTTATGTGACCTGTATAAAAGCACTCGGCCTGCGACCTCTTGCTTTTATATGGTCACATAACTCCTCGGTGACTAATAATATCTTTATAAATTTATAATAAGTTATAATTGGTATTCAGTGATGTTATTTGTGCCACATGGCA
>CM076675.1:117492328-117897328 GCA_038501925.1 Xenopus petersii
TTAAAATTATTGTAAGACACCTGACTGTATGCAGTGAAATTCTCCATTGGTTTTACTTGCTCTGACTGCTGTGGATAGAAAATGGTCCCTAGCTGCTCTGCAGGGAAACAATCATACTTTCAAACAGACCCAGTGCAGTCGGCAAATTCTGTTAAATAATCAGTCTTGCTGTATCGGCTTCTATTGCATAAATTCTTTGACTTGTGCTGTTTTGCTAATTTATGACCATCCCTACGCTTAACCTCCCAATACAAGCCCGGACCCCACTGAGCATGTGCATTGTCTTGGTCTTACAAAGCTGCTTAACAAAGTTACAGGATGATGACCCCCTGCAGCCAACCTTGAAAGCCTAAATGATTTTTTATTAGGCTTCTGGTGCAGTAAATGTAGGTATATTTTGTTTAGTATATAAAAATATTGCATTTCTAGCATTATTCTATTTTAGTCTTTAGTTCCCCTTTAAGCTGCCTCCTTTGTTTAGCCATTGGTCCCCTTTTCTTCATGCTGCATTAACCAGTTGCAGTGTCTTTGAATTTAAGATCTCAAAGAGACATGCGTTAAAGAGTAACCTATACTTTGGGCTGGGTAAATCGCCAAATCTTGGCTTCCAAAATAGTTTTTTTTATAGCCTTATATGGAGCACTGTTCTCAATAAGCCATTCCCAAGATGAACCCCAGGCTGATGCTAGGCAAACCCCCCAAAGAAGGGCAGTGGGTGGGGGGGTTTAGGGGGTTGTAGAGGGTTTTTTTCCATATGGGGACCCCCCAAGTTGATGCAAGGGCAAGGCATGGGTAAGGTGCTAGATTGGAAAGACCAGCCCAGAAGCAGATACCTGGCTATCTTAGAAGGGGAGGAGGCCAGATGGGGAACCCACCCAAAGCAGATACCTGGGTGGGTTAAAAGGGGGCAACACCTGTAAGACAAAAGGCAGCCAAATACAGTTCAATTTCACAAGAGCTGCTGCCAAGCACCATTTTTTTCAGCAAGACCCCTCCTTCTATTGCAGGCAGGGCACCTATGGCTCCACCTTTGTGGCAGCTCTCCCTTCCCTCATACACCAGCTTCCTCTTATTGACGTAGGGCGCTTCCTCTAAGCAGCAACTTCCATAGGTTCTCGTGTTCTCTGTCCACAGGCTGCAACTTCCACAGGTTCTTTGTGTTCTCTGTCCCCAGGCTTCAACTTCCACAGGTTCTTGGTGTTTTCTTTATCCAGGCAGCAACTTCCACGCATCCATCGGGCACTCTGTCGCCAGGCAGCATCTACTACTAATCAACACACCATCCGACCAACTTCCTCATGCCAACGAGCTACACCAGGCAAGGGCGGGAATCAAACTCACGACCATGTGCACCGTAGGCAACTGCTTTAACCACTTGGCTACCCGGAAGGGCTCTTTTACCATGGGTTCTAGGGTGTGTATTGACTTTGTTAGGCAGAAGATCGCCTGCTGGCACAAAGAGAAATTCGGTTGTATTAGTCACCTGGAGGCATGGTTACACAGAGTAGACCCTGTGGCTCAGCATGTAAGGAGACTGGTTTATGGTCTGGGAGTCCCGGGTTTCAAGTCCTGGATGGGAGCCATCCTCTTGGATGCATGCTTTAGCTCCTTCTTTGCTGAGCCATTGGTTGTAATGGTCATCTGGAGGCAGCTGGATTCAGCATAGGCCCTGTGGCGCAGCGCGTAAGGTGACTGGTTTATGGGCGTGGAGTCCCGGGTTCAAATCCCGGATGTGACCTCTCCGCTTGGATGCATGCCTTAGCTCCTTCTTTGCTGAGCCATTGGTTCCCTTTGTATTTATGGTTTCAAAGAGACAGGCAGTTGTAATGGTCATCTGGAGGGTACTGCCCATAGCTTAGACCCAGTGGCGCAGCATGAAACTTGGCTGGCTTATGGTCTGGGAATCCCAGGTTCAAATCCTGTGTGGGACCTGTCCACCTGGATGAATGCTTTAGCTCCTTCTTTGCTGGTCTACTGGTTCCATAATGATCATCTGGAGGCAGCTGGATATAGCTTAGTCCCTGTGGCGCAGCGCAAAGGGTGCTTGGTTTATGGTCTGGGAGTCCCGGGTTCAAATCCCGTATGCGACCTGTCCACCTGAATGCATGCTTTAGCTCCTTCTTTGCTGGTCATTTGGTTCAGTTTTAATTTAAGGTTAATTTTAGGTTTCAAAGAGACATGCGTTTGTATTGGGTTCAAATCCTGGGTGGGACCTATCTATGTGGATGCATGCTTTAGCTCCTTCATTGCTGAGCCATTGGTTCCTTTTATATTCAAGGTTTCAAAGAGACATTCGGTTGTAATGGTCATCTGGAGAAGGCGCCGCAAAGAATAGTCCCAGTGGCACAGTGCCTAAAGTGACAGGTTTGTGCCTGCAGAGTTCTGAGTTTGAATCCCTGTTGGTAGTTTTCCGAACCCCTGAACATATTCTTAAAGGTGAATGTAAAGGTCCTATAAGCATATGAAAAATAAATCTGCAATATACTTTAATTTAAAATGTATTCATTTAAAATTATTGTAAGAAACCTGACTGTATGCAGTGAAATTCTCCATTGGTTTTACTTGCTCTGACTGCTGTGGATAGAAAATGGTCCCTAGCTGCTCTGCAGGGAAACAATCATACTTTCAAACAGACCCAGTGCAGTCTGCAAATTCTGTTAAATAATCAGTCTTGCTGTATCGGCTTCTATTGCATAAATTCTTTGACTTGTGCTGTTTTGCTAATTTATGACCATCCCTACGCTTAACCTCCCAATACAAGCCCGGACCCCACTGAGCATGTGCATTGTCTTGGTCTTACAAAGCTGCTTAACAAAGTTACAGGATGATGACCCCCTGCAGCCAACCTTGAAAGCCTAAATGATTTTTTATTAGGCTTCTGGTGCAGTAAGTGTAGGTATATTTTGTTTAGTACATAAAAATATTGCATTTCTAGCATTATTCTATTTTAGTCTTTAGTTCCCCTTTAAGCTGCCTCCTTTGTTTAGCCATTGGTCCCCTTTTCTTCATGCTGCATTAACCAGTTGCAGTGTCTTTGAATTTAAGATCTCAAAGAGACATGCGTTAAAGAGTAACCTATACTTTGGGCTGGGTAAATCGCCAAATCTTGGCTTCCAAAATAGTTTTTTTTATAGCCTTATATGGAGCACTGTTCTCAATAAGCCATTCCCAAGATGAACCCCAGGCTGATGCTAGGCAAACCCCCCAAAGAAGGGCAGTGGGTGGGGGGGTTTAGGGGGTTGTAGAGGGTTTTTTTCCATATGGGGACCCCCCAAGTTGATGCAAGGGCAAGGTATGGGTAAGGTGCTAGATTGGAAAGACCAGCCCAGAAGCAGATACCTGGCTATCTTAGAAGGGGAGGAGGCCAGATGGGGAACCCACCCAAAGCAGATACCTGGGTGGGTTAAAAGGGGGCAACACCTGTAAGACAAAAGGCAGCCAAATACAGTTCAATTTCACAAGAGCTGCTGCCAAGCACCATTTTTTTCAGCAAGACCCCTCCTTCTATTGCAGGCAGGGCGCCTATGGCTCCACCTTTGTGGCAGCTCTCCCTTCCCTCATACACCAGCTTCCTCTTATTGACGTAGGGCTCTTCCTCTAAGCAGCAACTTCCATAGGTTCTCGTGTTCTCTGTCCACAGGCTGCAACTTCCACAGGTTCTTTGTGTTCTCTGTCCCCAGGCTTCAACTTCCACAGGTTCTTGGTGTTTTCTTTATCCAGGCAGCAACTTCCACGGATCCATCGGGCACTCTGTCGCCAGGCAGCATCTACTACTAATCAACACACCATCCGACCAACTTCCTCATGCCAACGAGTTACACCAGGCAAGGGCGGGAATCGAACTCACGACCATGTGCACCGTAGGCAAGTGCTTTAACCACTTGGCTACCCGGAAGGGCTCTTTTACCATGGGTTCTAGGGTGTGTATTGACTTTGTTAGGCAGAAGATCGCCTGCTGGCACAAAGAGAAATTCGGTTGTATTAGTCACCTGGAGGCATGGTTACACAGAGTAGACCCTGTGGCTCAGCATGTAAGGAGACTGGTTTATGGTCTGGGAGTCCCGGGTTCAAATCCTGGATGGGAGCCATCCTCTTGGATGCATGCTTTAGCTCCTTCTTTGCTGAGCCATTGGTTGTAATGGTCATCTGGAGGCAGCTGGATTCAGCATAGGCCCTGTGGCGCAGCGCGTAAGCTGACTGGTTTATGGGCGTGGAGTCCCGGGTTCAAATCCCGGATGTGACCTCTCCGCTTGGATGCATGCCTTAGCTCCTTCTTTGCTGAGCCATTGGTTCCCTTTGTATTTATGGTTTCAAAGAGACAGGCAGTTGTAATGGTCATCTGGAGGGTACTGCCCATAGCTTAGACCCAGTGGCGCAGCATGAAACTTGGCTGGCTTATGGTCTGGGAATCCCAGGTTCAAATCCTGTGTGGGACCTGTCCACTTGGATGAATGCTTTAGCTCCTTCTTTGCTGGTCTATTGGTTCCATAATGATCATCTGGAGGCAGCTGGATATAGCTTAGTCCCTGTGGCGCTGCGCATACGGTGCTTGGTTTATGGTCTGGGAGTCCCGGGTTCAAATCCCGGATGCGACCTGACCACCTGGATGCATGTTTTAGCTCCTTCTTTGCTGGTGATTGGTTCCCTTTGTATTTAAGGTTTCAAAGAGACATGCGGTTGTAAGGATCATCTGGAGGCAGCTGGATATAGCTTAGTCCCTGTGGCGCAGCGCAAAGGGTGCTTGGTTTATGGTCTGGGAGTCCCGGGTTCAAATCCCGGATGCGACCTGTCCACCTGAATGCATGCTTTAGCTCCTTCTTTGCTGGTCTTTTGGTTCAGTTTTAATTTAAGGTTAATTTTAGGTTTCAAAGAGACATGCGTTTGTATTGAGTTCAAATCCTGGGTGGGACCTATCTATGTGGATGCATGCTTTAGCTCCTTCATTGCTGAGCCATTGGTTCCTTTTATATTTAAGGTTTCAAAGAGACATTCGGTTGTAATGGTCATCTGGAGAAGGCGCCGCAAAGAATAGTCCCAGTGGCACAGTGCCTAAAGTGACAGGTTTGTGCCTGCCGAGTTCTGAGTTTGAATCCCTGTTGGTAGTTTTCCGAACCCCTGAACATATTCTTAAAGGTGAATGTAAAGGTCCTATAAGCATATGAAAAATAAATCTGCAATATACTTTAATTTAAAATGTATTCATTTAAAATTATTGTAAGAAACCTGACTATATGCAGTGAAATTCTCCATTGGTTTTACTTGCTCTGACTGCTGTGGATAGAAAATGGTCCCTAGCTGCTCTGTAGGGAAACAATCATACTTTCAAACAGACCCAGTGCAGTCTGCAAATTCTGTTAAATAATCAGTCTTGCTGTATCGGCTTCTATTGCATAAATTCTTTGACTTGTGCTGTTTTGCTAATTTATGACCATCCCTACGCTTAACCTCCCAATACAAGCCCGGACCCCACTGAGCATGTGCATTGTCTTGGTCTTACAAAGCTGCTTAACAAAGTTACAGGATGATGACCCCCTGCAGCCAACCTTGAAAGCCTAAATGATTTTTTATTAGGCTTCTGGTGCAGTAAGTGTAGGTATATTTTGTTTAGTACATAAAAATATTGCATTTCTAGCATTATTCTATTTTAGACTTTAGTTCCCCTTTAAGCTGCCTCCTTTGTTTAGCCATTGGTCCCATTTTCTTCATGCTGCATTAACCAGTTGCAGTGTCTTTGAATTTAAGATCTCAAAGAGACATGCGTTAAAGAGTAACCTATACTTTGGGCTGGGTAAATCGCCAAATCTTGGCTTCCAAAATAGTTTTTTTTATAGCCTTATATGGAGCACTGTTCTCAATAAGCCATTCCCAAGATGAACCCCAGGCTGATGCTAGGCAAACCCCCCAAAGAAGGGCAGTGGGTGGGGGGGTTTAGGGGGTTGTAGAGGGTTTTTTTCCATATGGGGACCCCCCAAGTTGATGCAAGGGCAAGGTATGGGTAAGGTGCTAGATTGTAAAGACCAGCCCAGAAACAGATACCTGGCTATCTTAGAAGGGGAGGAGGCCAGATGGGGAACCCACCCAAAGCAGATACCTGGGTGGGTTAAAAGGGGGCAACACCTGTAAGACAAAAGGCAGCCAAATACAGTTCAATTTCACAAGAGCTGCTGCCAAGCACCATTTTTTTCAGCAAGACCCCTCCTTCTATTGCAGGCAGGGCACCTATGGCTCCACCTTTGTGGCAGCTCTCCCTTCCCTCATACACCAGCTTCCTCTTATTGACGTAGGGCTCTTCCTCTAAGCAGCAACTTCCATAGGTTCTCGTGTTCTCTGTCCACAGGCTGCAACTTCCACAGGTTCTTTGTCCCCAGGCTTCAACTTCCACAGGTTCTTGGTGTTTTCTTTATCCAGGCAGCAACTTCCATGGATCCATCGGGCACTGTGACGCCAGGCTGCATCTACTACTAATCAACACACCATCCGACCAACTTCCTCATGCCAATGCGCTACACTAGCAAATGGCGGGAATCAAACTCATGACCATGTGCACCGTAGGCAGATGCTTTAACCACTTGGCTACCCGGAAGGGCTCTTTTACCATGGGTTCTAGGGTGTGTATTGACTTTGTTAGGCAGAAGATCGCCTGCTGGCACAAAGAGAAATTCGGTTGTAATAGTCACCTGGCGGCATGGTTACACAGAGTAGACCCTGTGGCTCAGCATGTAAGGAGACTGGTTTATGGTCTGGGAGTCCCGGGTTTAAATCCTGGATGGGATCCATCCTCTTGGATGCATGCTTTAGCTCCTTCTTTGCTGAGCCATTGGTTGTAATGGTCATCTGGAGGCAACTGGATTCAGCATAGGCCCTGTGGCGCAGCGCATAAGGTGACTGCTATATGGGCGTGGAGTCCCGGGTTCAAATCCCGGATGTGACCTCTCCGCTTGGATGCATGCCTTAGCTCCTTCTTTGCTGAGCCATTGGTTCCCTTTGTATTTATGGTTTCAAAGAGACATGCAGTTGTAATGGTCATCTGGAGGGTACTGCCCATAGCTTAGACCCAGTGGCGCAGCATGAAACTTGGCTGGCTTATGGTCTGGGAATCCCAGGTTCAAATCCTGTGTGGGACCTGTCCACCTGGATGAATACTTTAGCTCCTTCTTTGCTGGTCTACTGGTTCCATAATGATCATCTGGAGGCAGCTGGATATAGCTTAGTCCCTGTGGCGCTGCGCATACGGTGCTTGGTTTATGGTCTGGGAGTCCCGGGTTCAAATCGCGACCTGACCACCTGGATGCATGTTTTAGCTGCTTCTTTGCTGGTGATTGGTTCCCTTTGTATTTAAGGTTTCAAAGAGACATGCGGTTGTAAGGATCATCTGGAGGCAGCTGGATATAGCTTAGTCCCTGTGGCGCAGCGCAAAGGGTGCTTGGTTTATGGTCTGGGAGTCCCGGGTTCAAATCCCGGATGCGACCTGTCCACCTGAATGCATGCTTTAGCTCCTTCTTTGCTGGTCTTTTGGTTCAGTTTTAATTTAAGGTTAATTTTAGGTTTCAAAGAGACATGCGTTTGTATTGGGTTCAAATCCTGGGTGGGACCTATCTATGTGGATGCATGCTTTAGCTCCTTCATTGCTGAGCCATTGGTTCCTTTTATATTTAAGGTTTCAAAGAGACATTCGGTTGTAATGGTCATCTGGAGAAGGCGCCGCAAAGAATAGTCCCAGTGGCACAGTGCCTAAAGTGACAGGTTTGTGCCTGCCGAGTTCTGAGTTTGAATCCCTGTTGGTAGTTTTCCGAACCCCTGAACATATTCTTAAAGGTGAATGTAAAGGTCCTATAAGCATATGAAAAATAAATCTGCAATATACTTTAATTTAAAATGTATTCATTTAAAATTATTGTAAGAAACCTGACTGTATGCAGTGAAATTCTCCATTGGTTTTACTTGCTCTGACTGCTGTGGATAGAAAATGGTCCCTATCTGCTCTGCAGGGAAACAATCATACTTTCAAACAGACCCAGTGCAGTCGGAAAATTCTGTTAAATAATCAGTCTTGCTGTATCGGCTTCTATTGCATAAATTCTTTGACTTGTGCTGTTTTGCTAATTTATGACCATCCCTACGCTTAACCTCCCAATACAAGCCCGGACCCCACTGAGCATGTGCATTGTCTTGGTCTTACAAAGCTGCTTAACAAAGTTACAGGATGATGACCCCCTGCAGCCAACCTTGAAAGCCTAAATGATTTTTTATTAGGCTTCTGGTGCAGTAAGTGTAGGTATATTTTGTTTAGTATATAAAAATATTGCATTTCTAGCATTATTCTATTTTAGTCTTTAGTTCCCCTTTAAGCTGCCTCCTTTGTTTAGCCATTGGTCCCCTTTTCTTCATGCTGCATTAACCAGTTGCAGTGTCTTTGAATTTAAGATCTCAAAGAGACATGCGTTAAAGAGTAACCTATACTTTGGGCTGGGTAAATCGCCAAATCTTGGCTTCCAAAATAGTTTTTTTTATAGCCTTATATGGAGCACTGTTCTCAATAAGCCATTCCCAAGATGAACCCCAGGCTGATGCTAGGCAAACCCCCCAAAGAAGGGCAGTGGGTGGGGGGGTTTAGGGGGTTGTAGAGGGTTTTTTTCCATATGGGGACCCCCCAAGTTGATGCAAGGGCAAGGTATGGGTAAGGTGCTAGATTGGAAAGACCAGCCCAGAAGCAGATACCTGGCTATCTTAGAAGGGGAGGAGGCCAGATGGGGAACCCACCCAAAGCAGATACCTGGGTGGGTTAAAAGGGGGCAACACCTGTAAGACAAAAGGCAGCCAAATACAGTTCAATTTCACAAGAGCTGCTGCCAAGCACCATTTTTTTCAGCAAGACCCCTCCTTCTATTGCAGGCAGGGCACCTATGGCTCCACCTTTGTGGCAGCTCTCCCTTCCCTCATACACCAGCTTCCTCTTATTGACGTAGGGCTCTTCCTCTAAGCAGCAACTTCCATAGGTTCTCCTGTTCTCTGTCCACAGGCTGCAACTTCCACAGGTTCTTTGTGTTCTCTGTCCCCAGGCTTCAACTTCCACAGGTTCTTGGTGTTTTCTTTATCCAGGCAGCAACTTCCACGGATCCATCGGGCACTCTGTCGCCAGGCAGCATCTACTACTAATCAACACACCGTCCGACCAACTTCCTCATGCAAACGAGCTACACCAGGCAAGGGCGGGAATGAAACTCATGACCATGTGCACCGTAGGCAACTGCTTTAACCACTTGGCTACCCGGAAGGGCTCTTTTACCATGGGTTCTAGGGTGTGTATTGACTTTGTTAGGCAGAAGATCGCCTGCTGGCACAAAGAGAAATTCGGTTGTATTAGTCACCTGGAGGCATGGTTACACAGAGTAGACCCTGTGGCTCAGCATGTAAGGAGACTGGTTTATGGTCTGGGAGTCCCGGGTTCAAATCCTGGATGGGAGCCATCCTCTTGGATGCATGCTTTAGCTCCTTCTTTGCTGAGCCATTGGTTGTAATGGTCATCTGGAGGCAGCTGGATTCAGCATAGGCCCTGTGGCGCAGCGCGTAAGGTGACTGGTTTATGGGCGTGGAGTCCCGGGTTCAAATCCCGGATGTGCCCTCTCCGCTTGGATGCATGCCTTAGCTCCTTCTTTGCTGAGCCATTGGTTCCCTTTGTATTTATGGATTCAAAGAGACAGGCAGTTGTAATGGTCATCTGGAGGGTACTGCCCATAGCTTAGACCCAGTGGCGCAGCATGAAACTTGGCTGGCTTATGGTCTGGGAATCCCAGGTTCAAATCCTGTGTGGGACCTGTCCACCTGGATGAATGCTTTAGCTCCTTCTTTGCTGGTCTACTGATTCCATAATGATCATCTGGAGGCAGCTGGATATAGCTTAGTCCCTGTGGCGCTGCGCATACGGTGCTTGGTTTATGGTCTGGGAGTCCCGGGTTCAAATCCCGGATGCGACCTGACCACCTGGATGCATGTTTTAGCTCCTTCTTTGCTGGTGATTGGTTCCCTTTGTATTTAAGGTTTCAAAGAGACATGCGGTTGTAAGGATCATCTGGAGGCAGCTGGATATAGCTTAGTCCCTGTGGCGCAGCGCAAAGGGTGCTTGGTTTATGGTCTGGGAGTCCCGGGTTCAAATCCCGGATGCGACCTGTCCACCTGAATGCATGCTTTAGCTCCTTCTTTGCTGGTCTTTTGGTTCAGTTTTAATTTAAGGTTAATTTTAGGTTTCAAAGAGACATGCGTTTGTATTGGGTTCAAATCCTGGGTGAGACCTATCTATGTGGATGCATGCTTTAGCTCCTTCATTGCTGAGCCATTGGTTCCTTTTATATTTAAGCTTTCAAAGAGACATTCAGTTGTAATGGTCATCTGGAGAAGGCGCCGCAAAGAATAGTCCCAGTGGCACAGTGCCTAAAGTGACAGGTTTGTGCCTGCCGAGTTCTGAGTTTGAATCCCTGTTGGTAGTTTTCCGAACCCCTGAACATATTCTTAAAGGTGAATGTAAAGGTCCTATAAGCATATGAAAAATAAATCTGCAATATACTTTAATTGAAAATGTATTCATTTAAAATTATTGTAAGACACCTGACTGTATGCAGTGAAATTCTCCATTGGTTTTACTTGCTCTGACTGCTGTGGATAGAAAATGGTCCCTAGCTGCTCTGCAGGGAAACAATCATACTTTCAAACAGACCCAGTGCAGTCGGCAAATTCTGTTAAATAATCAGTCTTGCTGTATCGGCTTCTATTGCATAAATTCTTTGACTTGTGCTGTTTTGCTAATTTATGACCATCCCTACGCTTAACCTCCCAATACAAGCCCGGACCCCACTGAGCATGTGCATTGTCTTGGTCTTACAAAGCTGCTTAACAAAGTTACAGGATGATGACCCCCTGCAGCCAACCTTGAAAGCCTAAATGATTTTTTATTAGGCTTCTGGTGCAGTAAATGTAGGTATATTTTGTTTAGTATATAAAAATATTGCATTTCTAGCATTATTCTATTTTAGTCTTTAGTTCCCCTTTAAGCTGCCTCCTTTGTTTAGCCATTGGTCCCCTTTTCTTCATGCTGCATTAACCAGTTGCAGTGTCTTTGAATTTAAGATCTCAAAGAGACATGCGTTAAAGAGTAACCTATACTTTGGGCTGGGTAAATCGCCAAATCTTGGCTTCCAAAATAGTTTTTTTTATAGCCTTATATGGAGCACTGTTCTCAATAAGCCATTCCCAAGATGAACCCCAGGCTGATGCTAGGCAAACCCCCCAAAGAAGGGCAGTGGGTGGGGGGGTTTAGGGGGTTGTAGAGGGTTTTTTTCCATATGGGGACCCCCCAAGTTGATGCAAGGGCAAGGCATGGGTAAGGTGCTAGATTGGAAAGACCAGCCCAGAAGCAGATACCTGGCTATCTTAGAAGGGGAGGAGGCCAGATGGGGAACCCACCCAAAGCAGATACCTGGGTGGGTTAAAAGGGGGCAACACCTGTAAGACAAAAGGCAGCCAAATACAGTTCAATTTCACAAGAGCTGCTGCCAAGCACCATTTTTTTCAGCAAGACCCCTCCTTCTATTGCAGGCAGGGCACCTATGGCTCCACCTTTGTGGCAGCTCTCCCTTCCCTCATACACCAGCTTCCTCTTATTGACGTAGGGCGCTTCCTCTAAGCAGCAACTTCCATAGGTTCTCGTGTTCTCTGTCCACAGGCTGCAACTTCCACAGGTTCTTTGTGTTCTCTGTCCCCAGGCTTCAACTTCCACAGGTTCTTGGTGTTTTCTTTATCCAGGCAGCAACTTCCACGCATCCATCGGGCACTCTGTCGCCAGGCAGCATCTACTACTAATCAACACACCATCCGACCAACTTCCTCATGCCAACGAGCTACACCAGGCAAGGGCGGGAATCAAACTCACGACCATGTGCACCGTAGGCAACTGCTTTAACCACTTGGCTACCCGGAAGGGCTCTTTTACCATGGGTTCTAGGGTGTGTATTGACTTTGTTAGGCAGAAGATCGCCTGCTGGCACAAAGAGAAATTCGGTTGTATTAGTCACCTGGAGGCATGGTTACACAGAGTAGACCCTGTGGCTCAGCATGTAAGGAGACTGGTTTATGGTCTGGGAGTCCCGGGTTTCAAGTCCTGGATGGGAGCCATCCTCTTGGATGCATGCTTTAGCTCCTTCTTTGCTGAGCCATTGGTTGTAATGGTCATCTGGAGGCAGCTGGATTCAGCATAGGCCCTGTGGCGCAGCGCGTAAGGTGACTGGTTTATGGGCGTGGAGTCCCGGGTTCAAATCCCGGATGTGACCTCTCCGCTTGGATGCATGCCTTAGCTCCTTCTTTGCTGAGCCATTGGTTCCCTTTGTATTTATGGTTTCAAAGAGACAGGCAGTTGTAATGGTCATCTGGAGGGTACTGCCCATAGCTTAGACCCAGTGGCGCAGCATGAAACTTGGCTGGCTTATGGTCTGGGAATCCCAGGTTCAAATCCTGTGTGGGACCTGTCCACCTGGATGAATGCTTTAGCTCCTTCTTTGCTGGTCTACTGGTTCCATAATGATCATCTGGAGGCAGCTGGATATAGCTTAGTCCCTGTGGCGCTGCGCATACGGTGCTTGATTTATGGTCTGGGAGTCCCGGGTTCAAATCCCGGATGCGACCTGACCACCTGGATGCATGTTTTAGCTCCTTCTTTGCTGGTGATTGGTTCCCTTTGTATTTAAGGTTTCAAAGAGACATGCGGTTGTAAGGATCATCTGGAGGCAGCTGGATATAGCTTAGTCCCTGTGGCGCAGCGCAAAGGGTGCTTGGTTTATGGTCTGGGAGTCCCGGGTTCAAATCCCGTATGCGACCTGTCCACCTGAATGCATGCTTTAGCTCCTTCTTTGCTGGTCATTTGGTTCAGTTTTAATTTAAGGTTAATTTTAGGTTTCAAAGAGACATGCGTTTGTATTGGGTTCAAATCCTGGGTGGGACCTATCTATGTGGATGCATGCTTTAGCTCCTTCATTGCTGAGCCATTGGTTCCTTTTATATTCAAGGTTTCAAAGAGACATTCGGTTGTAATGGTCATCTGGAGAAGGCGCCGCAAAGAATAGTCCCAGTGGCACAGTGCCTAAAGTGACAGGTTTGTGCCTGCAGAGTTCTGAGTTTGAATCCCTGTTGGTAGTTTTCCGAACCCCTGAACATATTCTTAAAGGTGAATGTAAAGGTCCTATAAGCATATGAAAAATAAATCTGCAATATACTTTAATTTAAAATGTATTCATTTAAAATTATTGTAAGAAACCTGACTGTATGCAGTGAAATTCTCCATTGGTTTTACTTGCTCTGACTGCTGTGGATAGAAAATGGTCCCTAGCTGCTCTGCAGGGAAACAATCATACTTTCAAACAGACCCAGTGCAGTCTGCAAATTCTGTTAAATAATCAGTCTTGCTGTATCGGCTTCTATTGCATAAATTCTTTGACTTGTGCTGTTTTGCTAATTTATGACCATCCCTACGCTTAACCTCCCAATACAAGCCCGGACCCCACTGAGCATGTGCATTGTCTTGGTCTTACAAAGCTGCTTAACAAAGTTACAGGATGATGACCCCCTGCAGCCAACCTTGAAAGCCTAAATGATTTTTTATTAGGCTTCTGGTGCAGTAAGTGTAGGTATATTTTGTTTAGTACATAAAAATATTGCATTTCTAGCATTATTCTATTTTAGTCTTTAGTTCCCCTTTAAGCTGCCTCCTTTGTTTAGCCATTGGTCCCCTTTTCTTCATGCTGCATTAACCAGTTGCAGTGTCTTTGAATTTAAGATCTCAAAGAGACATGCGTTAAAGAGTAACCTATACTTTGGGCTGGGTAAATCGCCAAATCTTGGCTTCCAAAATAGTTTTTTTTATAGCCTTATATGGAGCACTGTTCTCAATAAGCCATTCCCAAGATGAACCCCAGGCTGATGCTAGGCAAACCCCCCAAAGAAGGGCAGTGGGTGGGGGGGTTTAGGGGGTTGTAGAGGGTTTTTTTCCATATGGGGACCCCCCAAGTTGATGCAAGGGCAAGGTATGGGTAAGGTGCTAGATTGGAAAGACCAGCCCAGAAGCAGATACCTGGCTATCTTAGAAGGGGAGGAGGCCAGATGGGGAACCCACCCAAAGCAGATACCTGGGTGGGTTAAAAGGGGGCAACACCTGTAAGACAAAAGGCAGCCAAATACAGTTCAATTTCACAAGAGCTGCTGCCAAGCACCATTTTTTTCAGCAAGACCCCTCCTTCTATTGCAGGCAGGGCGCCTATGGCTCCACCTTTGTGGCAGCTCTCCCTTCCCTCATACACCAGCTTCCTCTTATTGACGTAGGGCTCTTCCTCTAAGCAGCAACTTCCATAGGTTCTCGTGTTCTCTGTCCACAGGCTGCAACTTCCACAGGTTCTTTGTGTTCTCTGTCCCCAGGCTTCAACTTCCACAGGTTCTTGGTGTTTTCTTTATCCAGGCAGCAACTTCCACGGATCCATCGGGCACTCTGTCGCCAGGCAGCATCTACTACTAATCAACACACCATCCGACCAACTTCCTCATGCCAACGAGTTACACCAGGCAAGGGCGGGAATCGAACTCACGACCATGTGCACCGTAGGCAACTGCTTTAACCACTTGGCTACCCGGAAGGGCTCTTTTACCATGGGTTCTAGGGTGTGTATTGACTTTGTTAGGCAGAAGATCGCCTGCTGGCACAAAGAGAAATTCGGTTGTATTAGTCACCTGGAGGCATGGTTACACAGAGTAGACCCTGTGGCTCAGCATGTAAGGAGACTGGTTTATGGTCTGGGAGTCCCGGGTTCAAATCCTGGATGGGAGCCATCCTCTTGGATGCATGCTTTAGCTCCTTCTTTGCTGAGCCATTGGTTGTAATGGTCATCTGGAGGCAGCTGGATTCAGCATAGGCCCTGTGGCGCAGCGCGTAAGCTGACTGGTTTATGGGCGTGGAGTCCCGGGTTCAAATCCCGGATGTGACCTCTCCGCTTGGATGCATGCCTTAGCTCCTTCTTTGCTGAGCCATTGGTTCCCTTTGTATTTATGGTTTCAAAGAGACAGGCAGTTGTAATGGTCATCTGGAGGGTACTGCCCATAGCTTAGACCCAGTGGCGCAGCATGAAACTTGGCTGGCTTATGGTCTGGGAATCCCAGGTTCAAATCCTGTGTGGGACCTGTCCACTTGGATGAATGCTTTAGCTCCTTCTTTGCTGGTCTATTGGTTCCATAATGATCATCTGGAGGCAGCTGGATATAGCTTAGTCCCTGTGGCGCTGCGCATACGGTGCTTGGTTTATGGTCTGGGAGTCCCGGGTTCAAATCCCGGATGCGACCTGACCACCTGGATGCATGTTTTAGCTCCTTCTTTGCTGGTGATTGGTTCCCTTTGTATTTAAGGTTTCAAAGAGACATGCGGTTGTAAGGATCATCTGGAGGCAGCTGGATATAGCTTAGTCCCTGTGGCGCAGCGCAAAGGGTGCTTGGTTTATGGTCTGGGAGTCCCGGGTTCAAATCCCGGATGCGACCTGTCCACCTGAATGCATGCTTTAGCTCCTTCTTTGCTGGTCTTTTGGTTCAGTTTTAATTTAAGGTTAATTTTAGGTTTCAAAGAGACATGCGTTTGTATTGGGTTCAAATCCTGGGTGGGACCTATCTATGTGGATGCATGCTTTAGCTCCTTCATTGCTGAGCCATTGGTTCCTTTTATATTTAAGGTTTCAAAGAGACATTCGGTTGTAATGGTCATCTGGAGAAGGCGCCGCAAAGAATAGTCCCAGTGGCACAGTGCCTAAAGTGACAGGTTTGTGCCTGCCGAGTTCTGAGTTTGAATCCCTGTTGGTAGTTTTCCGAACCCCTGAACATATTCTTAAAGGTGAATGTAAAGGTCCTATAAGCATATGAAAAATAAATCTGCAATATACTTTAATTTAAAATGTATTCATTTAAAATTATTGTAAGAAACCTGACTGTATGCAGTGAAATTCTCCATTGGTTTTACTTGCTCTGACTGCTGTGGATAGAAAATGGTCCCTAGCTGCTCTGCAGGGAAACAATCATACTTTCAAACAGACCCAGTGCAGTCGGCAAATTCTGTTAAATAATCAGTCTTGCTGTATCGGCTTCTATTGCATAAATTCTTTGACTTGTGCTGTTTTGCTAATTTATGACCATCCCTACGCTTAACCTCCCAATACAAGCCCGGACCCCACTGAGCATGTGCATTGTCTTGGTCTTACAAAGCTGCTTAACAAAGTTACAGGATGATGACCCCCTGCAGCCAACCTTGAAAGCCTAAATGATTTTTTATTAGGCTTCTGGTGCAGTAAGTGTAGGTATATTTTGTTTAGTACATAAAAATATTGCATTTCTAGCATTATTCTATTTTAGACTTTAGTTCCCCTTTAAGCTGCCTCCTTTGTTTAGCCATTGGTCCCATTTTCTTCATGCTGCATTAACCAGTTGCAGTGTCTTTGAATTTAAGATCTCAAAGAGACATGCGTTAAAGAGTAACCTATACTTTGGGCTGGGTAAATCGCCAAATCTTGGCTTCCAAAATAGTTTTTTTTATAGCCTTATATGGAGCACTGTTCTCAATAAGCCATTCCCAAGATGAACCCCAGGCTGATGCTAGGCAAACCCCCCAAAGAAGGGCAGTGGGTGGGGGGGTTTAGGGGGTTGTAGAGGGTTTTTTTCCATATGGGGACCCCCCAAGTTGATGCAAGGGCAAGGTATGGGTAAGGTGCTAGATTGTAAAGACCAGCCCAGAAACAGATACCTGGCTATCTTAGAAGGGGAGGAGGCCAGATGGGGAACCCACCCAAAGCAGATACCTGGGTGGGTTAAAAGGGGGCAACACCTGTAAGACAAAAGGCAGCCAAATACAGTTCAATTTCACAAGAGCTGCTGCCAAGCACCATTTTTTTCAGCAAGACCCCTCCTTCTATTGCAGGCAGGGCACCTATGGCTCCACCTTTGTGGCAGCTCTCCCTTCCCTCATACACCAGCTTCCTCTTATTGACGTAGGGCTCTTCCTCTAAGCAGCAACTTCCATAGGTTCTCGTGTTCTCTGTCCACAGGCTGCAACTTCCACAGGTTCTTTGTCCCCAGGCTTCAACTTCCACAGGTTCTTGGTGTTTTCTTTATCCAGGCAGCAACTTCCATGGATCCATCGGGCACTGTGACGCCAGGCTGCATCTACTACTAATCAACACACCATCCGACCAACTTCCTCATGCCAATGCGCTACACTAGCAAAGGGCGGGAATCAAACTCACGACCATGTGCACCGTAGGCAGATGCTTTAACCACTTGGCTACCCGGAAGGGCTCTTTTACCATGGGTTCTAGGGTGTGTATTGACTTTGTTAGGCAGAAGATCGCCTGCTGGCACAAAGAGAAATTCGGTTGTAATAGTCACCTGGCGGCATGGTTACACAGAGTAGACCCTGTGGCTCAGCATGTAAGGAGACTGGTTTATGGTCTGGGAGTCCCGGGTTTAAATCCTGGATGGGATCCATCCTCTTGGATGCATGCTTTAGCTCCTTCTTTGCTGAGCCATTGGTTGTAATGGTCATCTGGAGGCAACTGGATTCAGCATAGGCCCTGTGGCGCAGCGCATAAGGTGACTGCTATATGGGCGTGGAGTCCCGGGTTCAAATCCCGGATGTGACCTCTCCGCTTGGATGCATGCCTTAGCTCCTTCTTTGCTGAGCCATTGGTTCCCTTTGTATTTATGGTTTCAAAGAGACATGCAGTTGTAATGGTCATCTGGAGGGTACTGCCCATAGCTTAGACCCAGTGGCGCAGCATGAAACTTGGCTGGCTTATGGTCTGGGAATCCCAGGTTCAAATCCTGTGTGGGACCTGTCCACCTGGATGAATACTTTAGCTCCTTCTTTGCTGGTCTACTGGTTCCATAATGATCATCTGGAGGCAGCTGGATATAGCTTAGTCCCTGTGGCGCTGCGCATACGGTGCTTGGTTTATGGTCTGGGAGTCCCGGGTTCAAATCGCGACCTGACCACCTGGATGCATGTTTTAGCTGCTTCTTTGCTGGTGATTGGTTCCCTTTGTATTTAAGGTTTCAAAGAGACATGCGGTTGTAAGGATCATCTGGAGGCAGCTGGATATAGCTTAGTCCCTGTGGCGCAGCGCAAAGGGTGCTTGGTTTATGGTCTGGGAGTCCCGGGTTCAAATCCCGGATGCGACCTGTCCACCTGAATGCATGCTTTAGCTCCTTCTTTGCTGGTCTTTTGGTTCAGTTTTAATTTAAGGTTAATTTTAGGTTTCAAAGAGACATGCGTTTGTATTGGGTTCAAATCCTGGGTGGGACCTATCTATGTGGATGCATGCTTTAGCTCCTTCATTGCTGAGCCATTGGTTCCTTTTATATTTAAGGTTTCAAAGAGACATTCGGTTGTAATGGTCATCTGGAGAAGGCGCCGCAAAGAATAGTCCCAGTGGCACAGTGCCTAAAGTGACAGGTTTGTGCCTGCCGAGTTCTGAGTTTGAATCCCTGTTGGTAGTTTTCCGAACCCCTGAACATATTCTTAAAGGTGAATGTAAAGGTCCTATAAGCATATGAAAAATAAATCTGCAATATACTTTAATTTAAAATGTATTCATTTAAAATTATTGTAAGAAACCTGACTGTATGCAGTGAAATTCTCCATTGGTTTTACTTGCTCTGACTGCTGTGGATAGAAAGTGGTCCCTATCTGCTCTGCAGGGAAACAATCATACTTTCAAACAGACCCAGTGCAGTCGGCAAATTCTGTTAAATAATCAGTCTTGCTGTATCGGCTTCTATTGCATAAATTCTTTGACTTGTGCTGTTTTGCTAATTTATGACCATCCCTACGCTTAACCTCCCAATACAAGCCCGGACCCCACTGAGCATGTGCATTGTCTTGGTCTTACAAAGCTGCTTAACAAAGTTACAGGATGATGACCCCCTGCAGCCAACCTTGAAAGCCTAAATGATTTTTTATTAGGCTTCTGGTGCAGTAAGTGTAGGTATATTTTGTTTAGTATATAAAAATATTGCATTTCTAGCATTATTCTATTTTAGTCTTTAGTTCCCCTTTAAGCTGCCTCCTTTGTTTAGCCATTGGTCCCCTTTTCTTCATGCTGCATTAACCAGTTGCAGTGTCTTTGAATTTAAGATCTCAAAGAGACATGCGTTAAAGAGTAACCTATACTTTGGGCTGGGTAAATCGCCAAATCTTGGCTTCCAAAATAGTTTTTTTTATAGCCTTATATGGAGCACTGTTCTCAATAAGCCATTCCCAAGATGAACCCCAGGCTGATGCTAGGCAAACCCCCCAAAGAAGGGCAGTGGGTGGGGGGGTTTAGGGGGTTGTAGAGGGTTTTTTTCCATATGGGGACCCCCCAAGTTGATGCAAGGGCAAGGTATGGGTAAGGTGCTAGATTGGAAAGACCAGCCCAGAAGCAGATACCTGGCTATCTTAGAAGGGGAGGAGGCCAGATGGGGAACCCACCCAAAGCAGATACCTGGGTGGGTTAAAAGGGGGCAACACCTGTAAGACAAAAGGCAGCCAAATACAGTTCAATTTCACAAGAGCTGCTGCCAAGCACCATTTTTTTCAGCAAGACCCCTCCTTCTATTGCAGGCAGGGCACCTATGGCTCCACCTTTGTGGCAGCTCTCCCTTCCCTCATACACCAGCTTCCTCTTATTGACGTAGGGCTCTTCCTCTAAGCAGCAACTTCCATAGGTTCTCGTGTTCTCTGTCCACAGGCTGCAACTTCCACAGGTTCTTTGTGTTCTCTGTCCCCAGGCTTCAACTTCCACAGGTTCTTGGTGTTTTCTTTATCCAGGCAGCAACTTCCACGGATCCATCGGGCACTCTGTCGCCAGGCAGCATCTACTACTAATCAACACACCATCCGACCAACTTCCTCATGCCAACGAGCTACACCAGGCAAGGGCGGGAATCGAACTCACGACCATGTGCACCGTAGGCAACTGCTTTAACCACTTGGCTACCCGGAAGGGCTCTTTTACCATGGGTTCTAGGGTGTGTATTGACTTTGTTAGGCAGAAGATCGCCTGCTGGCACAAAGAGAAATTCGGTTGTATTAGTCACCTGGAGGCATGTTTACACAGAGTAGACCCTGTGGCTCAGCATGTAAGGAGACTGGTTTATGGTCTGGGAGTCCCGGGTTCAAATCCTGGATGGGAGCCATCCTCTTGGATGCATGCTTTAGCTCCTTCTTTGCTGAGCCATTGGTTGTAATGGTCATCTGGAGGCAGCTGGATTCAGCATAGGCCCTGTGGCGCAGCGCGTAAGGTGACTGGTTTATGGGCGTGGAGTCCCGGGTTCAAATCCCGGATGTGACCTCTCCGCTTGGATGCATGCCTTAGCTCCTTCTTTGCTGAGCCATTGGTTCCCTTTGTATTTATGGTTTCAAAGAGACAGGCAGTTGTAATGGTCATCTGGAGGGTACTGCCCATAGCTTAGACCCAGTGGCGTAGCATGAAACTTGGCTGGCTTATGGTCTGGGAATCCCAGGTTCAAATCCTGTGTGGGACCTGTCCACCTGGATGAATGCTTTAGCTCCTTCTTTGCTGGTCTACTGGTTCCATAATGATCATCTGGAGGCAGCTGGATATAGCTTAGTCCCTGTGGCGCTGCGCATATGGTGCTTGGTTTATGGTCTGGGAGTCCCGGGTTCAAATCCCGGATGCGACCTGACCACCTGGATGCATGTTTTAGCTCCTTCTTTGCTGGTGATTGGTTCCCTTTGTATTTAAGGTTTCAAAGAGACATGCGGTTGTAAGGATCATCTGGAGGCAGCTGGATATAGCTTAGTCCCTGTGGCGCAGCGCAAAGGGTGCTTGGTTTATGGTCTGGGAGTCCCGGGTTCAAATCCCGGATGCGACCTGTCCACCTGAATGCATGCTTTAGCTCCTTCTTTGCTGGTCTTTTGGTTCAGTTTTAATTTAAGGTTAATTTTAGGTTTCAAAGAGACATGCGTTTGTATTGGGTTCAAATCCTGGGTGGGACCTATCTATGTGGATGCATGCTTTAGCTCCTTCATTGCTGAGCCATTGGTTCCTTTTATATTTAAGGTTTCAAAGAGACATTCGGTTGTAATGGTCATCTGGAGAAGGCGCCGCAAAGAATAGTCCCAGTGGCACAGTGCCTAAAGTGACAGGTTTGTGCCTGCCGAGTTCTGAGTTTGAATCCCTGTTGGTAGTTTTCCGAACCCCTGAACATATTCTTAAAGGTGAATGTAAAGGTCCTATAAGCATATGAAAAATAAATCTGCAATATACTTTAATTTAAAATGTATTCATTTAAAATTATTGTAAGAAACCTGACTGTATGCAGTGAAATTCTCCATTGGTTTTACTTGCTCTGACTGCTGTGGATAGAAAATGGTCCCTAGCTGCTCTGCAGGGAAACAATCATACTTTCAAACAGACCCAGTGCAGTCGGCAAATTCTGTTAAATAATCAGTCTTGCTGTATCGGCTTCTATTGCATAAATTCTTTGACTTGTGCTGTTTTGCTAATTTATGACCATCCCTACGCTTAACCTCCCAATACAAGCCCGGACCCCACTGAGCATGTGCATTGTCTTGGTCTTACAAAGCTGCTTAACAAAGTTACAGGATGATGACCCCCTGCAGCCAACCTTGAAAGCCTAAATGATTTTTTATTAGGCTTCTGGTGCAGTAAGTGTAGGTATATTTTGTTTAGTACATAAAAATATTGCATTTCTAGCATTATTCTATTTTAGTCTTTAGTTCCCCTTTAAGCTGCCTCCTTTGTTTAGCCATTGGTCCCCTTTTCTTCATGCTGCATTAACCAGTTGCAGTGTCTTTGAATTTAAGATCTCAAAGAGACATGCGTTAAAGAGTAACCTATACTTTGGGCTGGGTAAATCGCCAAATCTTGGCTTCCAAAATAGTTTTTTTTATAGCCTTATATGGAGCACTGTTCTCAATAAGCCATTCCCAAGATGAACCCCAGGCTGATGCTAGGCAAACCCCCCAAAGAAGGGCAGTGGGTGGGGGGGTTTAGGGGGTTGTAGAGGGTTTTTTTCCATATGGGGACCCCCCAAGTTGATGCAAGGGCAAGGTATGGGTAAGGTGCTAGATTGGAAAGACCAGCCCAGAAGCAGATACCTGGCTATCTTAGAAGGGGAGGAGGCCAGATGGGGAACCCACCCAAAGCAGATACCTGGGTGGGTTAAAAGGGGGCAACACCTGTAAGACAAAAGGCAGCCAAATACAGTTCAATTTCACAAGAGCTGCTGCCAAGCACCATTTTTTTCAGCAAGACCCCTCCTTCTATTGCAGGCAGGGCACCTATGGCTCCACCTTTGTGGCAGCTCTCCCTTCCCTCATACACCAGCTTCCTCTTATTGACGTAGGGCTCTTCCTCTAAGCAGCAACTTCCATAGGTTCTCGTGTTCTCTGTCCACAGGCTGCAACTTCCACAGGTTCTTTGTGTTCTCTGTCCCCAGGCTTCAACTTCCACAGGTTCTTGGTGTTTTCTTTATCCAGGCAGCAACTTCCACGGATCCATCGGGCACTCTGTCGCCAGGCAGCATCTACTACTAATCAACACACCATCCGACCAACTTCCTCATGCCAACGAGCTACACCAGGCAAGGGCGGGAATCGAACTCACGACCATGTGCACTGTAGGCAACTGCTTTAACCACTTGGCTACCCGGAAGGGCTCTTTTACCATGGGTTCTAGGGTGTGTATTGACTTTGTTAGGCAGAAGATCGCCTGCTGGCACAAAGAGAAATTCGGTTGTATTAGTCACCTGGAGGCATGTTTACACAGAGTAGACCCTGTGGCTCAGCATGTAAGGAGACTGGTTTATGGTCTGGGAGTCCCGGGTTCAAATCCTGGATGGGAGCCATCCTCTTGGATGCATGCTTTAGCTCCTTCTTTGCTGAGCCATTGGTTGTAATGGTCATCTGGAGGCAGCTGGATTCAGCATAGGCCTTGTGGCGCAGCGTGTAAGGTGACTGGTTTATGGGCGTGGAGTCCCGGGTTCAAATCCCGGATGTGACCTCTCCGCTTGGATGCATGCCTTAGCTCCTTCTTTGCTGAGCCATTGGTTCCCTTTGTATTTATGGTTTCAAAGAGACAGGCAGTTGTAATGGTCATCTGGAGGGTACTGCCCATAGCTTAGACCCAGTGGCGCAGCATGAAACTTGGCTGGCTTATGGTCTGGGAATCCCAGGTTCAAATCCTGTGTGGGACCTGTCCACCTGGATGAATGCTTTAGCTCCTTCTTTGCTGGTCTACTGGTTCCATAATGATCATCTGGAGGCAGCTGGATATAGCTTAGTCCCTGTGGCGCTGCGCATATGGTGCTTGGTTTATGGTCTGGGAGTCCCGGGTTCAAATCCCGGATGCGACCTGACCACCTGGATGCATGTTTTAGCTCCTTCTTTGCTGGTGATTGGTTCCCTTTGTATTTAAGGTTTCAAAGAGACATGCGGTTGTAAGGATCATCTGGAGGCAGCTGGATATAGCTTAGTCCCTGTGGCGCAGCGCAAAGGGTGCTTGGTTTATGGTCTGGGAGTCCCGGGTTCAAATCCCGCATGCGACCTGTCCACCTGAATGCATGCTTTAGCTCCTTCTTTGCTGGTCTTTTGGTTCAGTTTTAATTTAAGGTTAATTTTAGGTTTCAAAGAGACATGCGTTTGTATTGGGTTCAAATCCTGGGTGGGACCTATCTATGTGGATGCATGCTTTAGCTCCTTCATTGCTGAGCCATTGGTTCCTTTTATATTTAAGGTTTCAAAGAGACATTCGGTTGTAATGGTCATCTGGAGAAGGCGCCGCAAAGAATAGTCCCAGTGGCACAGTGCCTAAAGTGACAGGTTTGTGCCTGCCGAGTTCTGAGTTTGAATCCCTGTTGGTAGTTTTCCGAACCCCTGAACATATTCTTAAAGGTGAATGTAAAGGTCCTATAAGCATATGAAAAATAAATCTGCAATATACTTTAATTTAAAATGTATTCATTTAAAATTATTGTAAGAAACCTGACTGTATGCAGTGAAATTCTCCATTGGTTTTACTTGCTCTGACTGCTGTGGATAGAAAATGGTCCCTAGCTGCTCTGCAGGGAAACAATCATACTTTCAAACAGACCCAGTGCAGTCGGCAAATTCTGTTAAATAATCAGTCTTGCTGTATCGGCTTCTATTGCATAAATTCTTTGACTTGTGCTGTTTTGCTAATTTATGACCATCCCTACGCTTAACCTCCCAATACAAGCCCGGACCCCACTGAGCATGTGCATTGTCTTGGTCTTACAAAGCTGCTTAACAAAGTTACAGGATGATGACCCCCTGCAGCCAACCTTGAAAGCCTAAATGATTTTTTATTAGGCTTCTGGTGCAGTAAGTGTAGGTATATTTTGTTTAGTACATAAAAATATTGCATTTCTAGCATTATTCTATTTTAGTCTTTAGTTCCCCTTTAAGCTGCCTCCTTTGTTTAGCCATTGGTCCCCTTTTCTTCATGCTGCATTAACCAGTTGCAGTGTCTTTGAATTTAAGATCTCAAAGAGACATGCGTTAAAGAGTAACCTATACTTTGGGCTGGGTAAATCGCCAAATCTTGGCTTCCAAAATAGTTTTTTTTATAGCCTTATATGGAGCACTGTTCTCAATAAGCCATTCCCAAGATGAACCCCAGGCTGATGCTAGGCAAACCCCCCAAAGAAGGGCAGTGGGTGGGGGGGTTTAGGGGGTTGTAGAGGGTTTTTTTCCATATGGGGACCCCCCAAGTTGATGCAAGGGCAAGGTATGGGTAAGGTGCTAGATTGGAAAGACCAGCCCAGAAGCAGATACCTGGCTATCTTAGAAGGGGAGGAGGCCAGATGGGGAACCCACCCAAAGCAGATACCTGGGTGGGTTAAAAGGGGGCAACACCTGTAAGACAAAAAGCAGCCAAATACAGTTCAATTTCACAAGAGCTGCTGCCAAGCACCATTTTTTTCAGCAAGACCCCTCCTTCTATTGCAGGCAGGGCACCTATGGCTCCACCTTTGTGGCAGCTCTCCCTTCCCTCATACACCAGCTTCCTCTTATTGACGTAGGGCTCTTCCTCTAAGCAGCAACTTCCATAGGTTCTCGTGTTCTCTGTCCACAGGCTGCAACTTCCACAGGTTCTTTGTGTTCTCTGTCCCCAGGCTTCAACTTCCACAGGTTCTTGGTGTTTTCTTTATCCAGGCAGCAACTTCCACGGATCCATCGGGCACTCTGTCGCCAGGCAGCATCTACTACTAATCAACACACCATCCGACCAACTTCCTCATGCCAACGAGCTACACCAGGCAAGGGCGGGAATCGAACTCACGACCATGTGCACCGTAGGCAACTGCTTTAACCACTTGGCTACCCGGAAGGGCTCTTTTACCATGGGTTCTAGGGTGTGTATTGACTTTGTTAGGCAGAAGATCGCCTGCTGGCACAAAGAGAAATTCGGTTGTATTAGTCACCTGGAGGCATGTTTACACAGAGTAGACCCTGTGGCTCAGCATGTAAGGAGACTGGTTTATGGTTTGGGAGTCCCGGGTTCAAATCCTGGATGGGAGCCATCCTCTTGGATGCATGCTTTAGCTCCTTCTTTGCTGAGCCATTGGTTGTAATGGTCATCTGGAGGCAGCTGGATTCAGCATAGGCCCTGTGGCGCAGCGCGTAAGGTGACTGGTTTATGGGCGTGGAGTCCCGGGTTCAAATCCCGGATGTGACCTCTCCGCTTGGATGCATGCCTTAGCTCCTTCTTTGCTGAGCCATTGGTTCCCTTTGTATTTATGGTTTCAAAGAGACAGGCAGTTGTAATGGTCATCTGGAGGGTACTGCCCATAGCTTAGACCCAGTGGCGCAGCATGAAACTTGGCTGGCTTATGGTCTGGGAATCCCAGGTTCAAATCCTGTGTGGGACCTGTCCACCTGGATGAATGCTTTAGCTCCTTCTTTGCTGGTCTACTGGTTCCATAATGATCATCTGGAGGCAGCTGGATATAGCTTAGTCCCTGTGGCGCTGCGCATACGGTGCTTGGTTTATGGTCTGGGAGTCCCGGGTTCAAATCCCGGATGCGACCTGACCACCTGGATGCATGTTTTAGCTCCTTCTTTGCTGGTGATTGGTTCCCTTTGTATTTAAGGTTTCAAAGAGACATGCGGTTGTAAGGATCATCTGGAGGCAGCTGGATATAGCTTAGTCCCTGTGGCGCAGCGCAAAGGGTGCTTGGTTTATGGTCTGGGAGTCCCGGGTTCAAATCCCGGATGCGACCTGTCCACCTGAATGCATGCTTTAGCTCCTTCTTTGCTGGTCTTTTGGTTCAGTTTTAATTTAAGGTTAATTTTAGGTTTCAAAGAGACATGCGTTTGTATTGGGTTCAAATCCTGGGTGGGACCTATCTATGTGGATGCATGCTTTAGCTCCTTCATTGCTGAGCCATTGGTTCCTTTTATATTTAAGGTTTCAAAGAGACATTCGGTTGTAATGGTCATCTGGAGAAGGCGCCGCAAAGAATAGTCCCAGTGGCACAGTGCCTAAAGTGACAGGTTTGTGCCTGCCGAGTTCTGAGTTTGAATCCCTGTTGGTAGTTTTCCGAACCCCTGAACATATTCTTAAAGGTGAATGTAAAGGTCCTATAAGCATATGAAAAATAAATCTGCAATATACTTTAATTGAAAATGTATTCATTTAAAATTATTGTAAGAAACCTGACTGTATGCAGTGAAATTCTCCATTGGTTTTACTTGCTCTGACTGCTGTGGATAGAAAATGGTCCCTAGCTGCTCTGCAGGGAAACAATCATACTTTCAAACAGACCCAGTGCAGTCGGCAAATTCTGTTAAATAATCAGTCTTGCTGTATCGGCTTCTATTGCATAAATTCTTTGACTTGTGCTGTTTTGCTAATTTATGACCATCCCTACGCTTAACCTCCCAATACAAGCCCGGACCCCACTGAGCATGTGCATTGTCTTGGTCTTACAAAGCTGCTTAACAAAGTTACAGGATGATGACCCCCTGCAGCCAACCTTGAAAGCCTAAATGATTTTTTATTAGGCTTCTGGTGCAGTAAGTGTAGGTATATTTTGTTTAGTACATAAAAATATTGCATTTCTAGCATTATTCTATTTTAGTCTTTAGTTCCCCTTTAAGCTGCCTCCTTTGTTTAGCCATTGGTCCCCTTTTCTTCATGCTGCATTAACCAGTTGCAGTGTCTTTGAATTTAAGATCTCAAAGAGACATGCGTTAAAGAGTAACCTATACTTTGGGCTGGGTAAATCGCCAAATCTTGGCTTCCAAAATAGTTTTTTTTATAGCCTTATATGGAGCACTGTTCTCAATAAGCCATTCCCAAGATGAACCCCAGGCTGATGCTAGGCAAACCCCCCAAAGAAGGGCAGTGGGTGGGGGGGTTTAGGGGGTTGTAGAGGGTTTTTTTCCATATGGGGACCCCCCAAGTTGATGCAAGGGCAAGGTATGGGTAAGGTGCTAGATTGGAAAGACCAGCCCAGAAGCAGATACCTGGCTATCTTAGAAGGGGAGGAGGCCAGATGGGGAACCCACCCAAAGCAGATACCTGGGTGGGTTAAAAGGGGGCAACACCTGTAAGACAAAAGGCAGCCAAATACAGTTCAATTTCACAAGAGCTGCTGCCAAGCACCATTTTTTTCAGCAAGACCCCTCCTTCTATTGCAGGCAGGGCACCTATGGCTCCACCTTTGTGGCAGCTCTCCCTTCCCTCATACACCAGCTTCCTCTTATTGACGTAGGGCTCTTCCTCTAAGCAGCAACTTCCATAGGTTCTCGTGTTCTCTGTCCACAGGCTGCAACTTCCACAGGTTCTTTGTGTTCTCTGTCCCCAGGCTTCAACTTCCACAGGTTCTTGGTGTTTTCTTTATCCAGGCAGCAACTTCCACGGATCCATCGGGCACTCTGTCGCCAGGCAGCATCTACTACTAATCAACACACCATCCGACCAACTTCCTCATGCCAACGAGCTACACCAGGCAAGGGCGGGAATCGAACTCACGACCATGTGCACCGTAGGCAACTGCTTTAACCACTTGGCTACCCGGAAGGGCTCTTTTACCATGGGTTCTAGGGTGTGTATTGACTTTGTTAGGCAGAAGATCGCCTGCTGGCACAAAGAGAAATTCGGTTGTATTAGTCACCTGGAGGCATGTTTACACAGAGTAGACCCTGTGGCTCAGCATGTAAGGAGACTGGTTTATGGTCTGGGAGTCCCGGGTTCAAATCCTGGATGGGAGCCATCCTCTTGGATGCATGCTTTAGCTCCTTCTTTGCTGAGCCATTGGTTGTAATGGTCATCTGGAGGCAGCTGGATTCAGCATAGGCCCTGTGGCGCAGCGCGTAAGGTGACTGGTTTATGGGCGTGGAGTCCCGGGTTCAAATCCCGGATGTGACCTCTCCGCTTGGATGCATGCCTTAGCTCCTTCTTTGCTGAGCCATTGGTTCCCTTTGTATTTATGGTTTCAAAGAGACAGGCAGTTGTAATGGTCATCTGGAGGGTACTGCCCATAGCTTAGACCCAGTGGCGCAGCATGAAACTTGGCTGGCTTATGGTCTGGGAATCCCAGGTTCAAATCCTGTGTGGGACCTGTCCACCTGGATGAATGCTTTAGCTCCTTCTTTGCTGGTCTACTGGTTCCATAATGATCATCTGGAGGCAGCTGGATATAGCTTAGTCCCTGTGGCGCTGCGCATATGGTGCTTGGTTTATGGTCTGGGAGTCCCGGGTTCAAATCCCGGATGCGACCTGACCACCTGGATGCATGTTTTAGCTCCTTCTTTGCTGGTGATTGGTTCCCTTTGTATTTAAGGTTTCAAAGAGACATGCGGTTGTAAGGATCATCTGGAGGCAGCTGGATATAGCTTAGTCCCTGTGGCGCAGCGCAAAGGGTGCTTGGTTTATGGTCTGGGAGTCCCGGGTTCAAATCCCGGATGCGACCTGTCCACCTGAATGCATGCTTTAGCTCCTTCTTTGCTGGTCTTTTGGTTCAGTTTTAATTTAAGGTTAATTTTAGGTTTCAAAGAGACATGCGTTTGTATTGGGTTCAAATCCTGGGTGGGACCTATCTATGTGGATGCATGCTTTAGCTCCTTCATTGCTGAGCCATTGGTTCCTTTTATATTTAAGGTTTCAAAGAGACATTCGGTTGTAATGGTCATCTGGAGAAGGCGCCGCAAAGAATAGTCCCAGTGGCACAGTGCCTAAAGTGACAGGTTTGTGCCTGCCGAGTTCTGAGTTTGAATCCCTGTTGGTAGTTTTCCGAACCCCTGAACATATTCTTAAAGGTGAATGTAAAGGTCCTATAAGCATATGAAAAATAAATCTGCAATATACTTTAATTTAAAATGTATTCATTTAAAATTATTGTAAGAAACCTGACTGTATGCAGTGAAATTCTCCATTGGTTTTACTTGCTCTGACTGCTGTGGATAGAAAATGGTCCCTAGCTGCTCTGCAGGGAAACAATCATACTTTCAAACAGACCCAGTGCAGTCGGCAAATTCTGTTAAATAATCAGTCTTGCTGTATCGGCTTCTATTGCATAAATTCTTTGACTTGTGCTGTTTTGCTAATTTATGACCATCCCTACGCTAAACCTCCCAATACAAGCCCGGACCCCACTGAGCATGTGCATTGTCTTGGTCTTACAAAGCTGCTTAACAAAGTTACAGGATGATGACCCCCTGCAGCCAACCTTGAAAGCCTAAATGATTTTTTATTAGGCTTCTGGTGCAGTAAGTGTAGGTATATTTTGTTTAGTACATAAAAATATTGCATTTCTAGCATTATTCTATTTTAGTCTTTAGTTCCCCTTTAAGCTGCCTCCTTTGTTTAGCCATTGGTCCCCTTTTCTTCATGCTGCATTAACCAGTTGCAGTGTCTTTGAATTTAAGATCTCAAAGAGACATGCGTTAAAGAGTAACCTATACTTTGGGCTGGGTAAATCGCCAAATCTTGGCTTCCAAAATAGTTTTTTTTATAGCCTTATATGGAGCACTGTTCTCAATAAGCCATTCCCAAGATGAACCCCAGGCTGATGCTAGGCAAACCCCCCAAAGAAGGGCAGTGGGTGGGGGGGTTTAGGGGGTTGTAGAGGGTTTTTTTCCATATGGGGACCCCCCAAGTTGATGCAAGGGCAAGGTATGGGTAAGGTGCTAGATTGGAAAGACCAGCCCAGAAGCAGATACCTGGCTATCTTAGAAGGGGAGGAGGCCAGATGGGGAACCCACCCGAAGCAGATACCTGGGTGGGTTAAAAGGGGGCAACACCTGTAAGACAAAAGGCAGCCAAATACAGTTCAATTTCACAAGAGCTGCTGCCAAGCACCATTTTTTTCAGCAAGACCCCTCCTTCTATTGCAGGCAGGGCACCTATGGCTCCACCTTTGTGGCAGCTCTCCCTTCCCTCATACACCAGCTTCCTCTTATTGACGTAGGGCTCTTCCTCTAAGCAGCAACTTCCATAGGTTCTCGTGTTCTCTGTCCACAGGCTGCAACTTCCACAGGTTCTTTGTGTTCTCTGTCCCCAGGCTTCAACTTCCACAGGTTCTTGGTGTTTTCTTTATCCAGGCAGCAACTTCCACGGATCCATCGGGCACTCTGTCGCCAGGCAGCATCTACTACTAATCAACACACCATCCGACCAACTTCCTCATGCCAACGAGCTACACCAGGCAAGGGCGGGAATCGAACTCACGACCATGTGCACCGTAGGCAACTGCTTTAACCACTTGGCTACCCGGAAGGCCTCTTTTATCATGGGTTCTAGGGTGTGTATTGACTTTGTTAGGCAGAAGATCGCCTGCTGGCACAAAGAGAAATTCGGTTGTATTAGTCACCTGGAGGCATGGTTACACAGAGTAGACCCTGTGGCTCAGCATGTAAGGAGACTGGTTTATGGTCTGGGAGTCCCGGGTTCAAATCCTGGATGGGAGCCATCCTCTTGGATGCATGCTTTAGCTCCTTCTTTGCTGTGCCATTGGTTGTAATGGTCATCTGGAGGCAGCTGGATTCAGCATAGGCCGTGTGGCGCAGCGCGTAAGGTGACTGGTTTATGGGCGTGGAGTCCCGGGTTCAAATCCCGGATGTGACCTCTCCGCTTGGATGCATGCCTTAGCTCCTTCTTTGCTGAGCCATTGGTTCCCTTTGTATTTATGGTTTCAAAGAGACAGGCAGTTGTAATGGTCATCTGGAGGGTACTGCCCATAGCTTAGACCCAGTGGCGCAGCATGAAACTTGGCTGGCTTATGGTCTGGGAATCCCAGGTTCAAATCCTGTGTGGGACCTGTCCACCTGGATGAATGCTTTAGCTCCTTCTTTGCTGGTCTACTGGTTCCATAATGATCATCTGGAGGCAGCTGGATATAGCTTAGTCCCTGTGGCGCTGCGCATACGGTGCTTGGTTTATGGTCTGGGAGTCCCGGGTTCAAATCCCGGATGCGACCTGACCACCTGGATGCATGTTTTAGCTCCTTCTTTGCTGGTGATTGGTTCCCTTTGTATTTAAGGTTTCAAAGAGACATGCGGTTGTAAGGATCATCTGGAGGCAGCTGGATATAGCTTAGTCCCTGTGGCGCAGCGCAAAGGGTGCTTGGTTTATGGTCTGGGAGTCCCGGGTTCAAATCCCGGATGCGACCTGTCCACCTGAATGCATGCTTTAGCTCCTTCTTTGCTGGTCTTTTGGTTCAGTTTTAATTTAAGGTTAATTTTAGGTTTCAAAGAGACATGCGTTTGTATTGGGTTCAAATCCTGGGTGGGACCTATCTATGTGGATGCATGCTTTAGCTCCTTCATTGCTGAGCCATTGGTTCCTTTTATATTTAAGGTTTCAAAGAGACATTCGGTTGTAAAGGTCATCTGGAGAAGGCGCCGCAAAGAATAGTCCCAGTGGCACAGTGCCTAAAGTGACAGGTTTGTGCCTGCCGAGTTCTGAGTTTGAATCCCTGTTGGTAGTTTTCCGAACCCCTGAACATATTCTTAAAGGTGAATGTAAAGGTCCTATAAGCATATGAAAAATAAATCTGCAATATACTTTAATTGAAAATGTATTCATTTAAAATTATTGTAAGAAACCTGACTGTATGCAGTGAAATTCTCCATTGGTTTTACTTGCTCTGACTGCTGTGGATAGAAAATGGTCCCTAGCTGCTCTGCAGGGAAACAATCATACTTTCAAACAGACCCAGTGCAGTCGGCAAATTCTGTTAAATAATCAGTCTTGCTGTATCGGCTTCTATTGCATAAATTCTTTGACTTGTGCTGTTTTGCTAATTTATGACCATCCCTACGCTTAACCTCCCAATACAAGCCCGGACCCCACTGAGCATGTGCATTGTCTTGGTCTTACAAAGCTGCTTAACAAAGTTACAGGATGATGACCCCCTGCAGCCAACCTTGAAAGCCTAAATGATTTTTTATTAGGCTTCTGGTGCAGTAAGTGTAGGTATATTTTGTTTAGTACATAAAAATATTGCATTTCTAGCATTATTCTATTTTAGTCTTTAGTTCCCCTTTAAGCTGCCTCCTTTGTTTAGCCATTGGTCCCCTTTTCTTCATGCTGCATTAACCAGTTGCAGTGTCTTTGAATTTAAGATCTCAAAGAGACATGCGTTAAAGAGTAACCTATACTTTGGGCTGGGTAAATCGCCAAATCTTGGCTTCCAAAATAGTTTTTTTTATAGCCTTATATGGAGCACTGTTCTCAATAAGCCATTCCCAAGATGAACCCCAGGCTGATGCTAGGCAAACCCCCCAAAGAAGGGCAGTGGGTGGGGGGGTTTAGGGGGTTGTAGAGGGTTTTTTTCCATATGGGGACCCCCCAAGTTGATGCAAGGGCAAGGTATGGGTAAGGTGCTAGATTGGAAAGACCAGCCCAGAAGCAGATACCTGGCTATCTTAGAAGGGGAGGAGGCCAGATGGGGAACCCACCCAAAGCAGATACCTGGGTGGGTTAAAAGGGGGCAACACCTGTAAGACAAAAGGCAGCCAAATACAGTTCAATTTCACAAGAGCTGCTGCCAAGCACCATTTTTTTCAGCAAGACCCCTCCTTCTATTGCAGGCAGGGCACCTATGGCTCCACCTTTGTGGCAGCTCTCCCTTCCCTCATACACCAGCTTCCTCTTATTGACGTAGGGCTCTTCCTCTAAGCAGCAACTTCCATAGGTTCTCGTGTTCTCTGTCCACAGGCTGCAGCTTCCACAGGTTCTTTGTGTTCTCTGTCCCCAGGCTTCAACTTCCACAGGTTCTTGGTGTTTTCTTTATCCAGGCAGCAACTGCCACGGATCCATCGGGCACTCTGTCGCCAGGCAGCATCTACTACTAATCAACACACCATCCGACCAACTTCCTCATGCCAACGAGCTACACCAGGCAAGGGCGGGAATCGAACTCACGACCATGTGCACCGTAGGCAACTGCTTTAACCACTTGGCTACCCGGAAGGGCTCTTTTACCATGGGTTCTAGGGTGTGTATTGACTTTGTTAGGCAGAAGATCGCCTGCTGGCACAAAGAGAAATTCGGTTGTATTAGTCACCTGGAGGCATGGTTACACAGAGTAGACCCTGTGGCTCAGCATGTAAGGAGACTGGTTTATGGTCTGGGAGTCCCGGGTTCAAATCCTGGATGGGAGCCATCCTCTTGGATGCATGCTTTAGCTCCTTCTTTGCTGAGCCATTGGTTGTAATGGTCATCTGGAGGCAGCTGGATTCAGCATAGGCCCTGTGGAGCAGCGCGTAAGGTGACTGGTTTATGGGCGTGGAGTCCCGGGTTCAAATCCCGGATGTGACCTCTCCGCTTGGATGCATGCCTTAGGTCCTTCTTTGCTGAGCCATTGGTTCCCTTTGTATTTATGGTTTCAAAGAGACAGGCAGTTGTAATGGTCATCTGGAGGGTACTGCCCATAGCTTAGACCCAGTGGAGCAGCATGAAACTTGGCTGGCTTATGGTCTGGGAATCCCAGGTTCAAATCCTGTGTGGGACCTGTCCACCTGGATGAATGCTTTAGCTCCTTCTTTGCTGGTCTACTGGTTCCATAATGATCATCTGGAGGCAGCTGGATATAGCTTAGTCCCTGTGGCGCTGCGCATACGGTGCTTGGTTTATGGTCTGGGAGTCCCGGGTTCAAATCCCGGATGCGACCTGACCACCTGGATGCATGTTTTAGCTGCTTCTTTGCTGGTGATTGGTTCCCTTTGTATTTAAGGTTTCAAAGAGACATGCGGTTGTAAGGATCATCTGGAGGCAGCTGGATATAGCTTAGTCCCTGTGGCGCAGCGCAAAGGGTGCTTGGTTTATGGTCTGGGAGTCCCGGGTTCAAATCCCGGATGCGACTTGTCCACCTGAATGCATGCTTTAGCTCCTTCTTTGCTGGTCTTTTGGTTCAGTTTTAATTTAAGGTTAATTTTAGGTTTCAAAGAGACATGCGTTTGTATTGGGTTCAAATCCTGGGTGGGACCTATCTATGTGGATGCATGCTTTAGCTCCTTCATTGCTGAGCCATTGGTTCCTTTTATATTTAAGGTTTCAAAGAGACATTCGGTTGTAAAGGTCATCTGGAGAAGGCGCCGCAAAGAATAGTCCCAGTGGCACAGTGCCTAAAGTGACAGGTTTGTGCCTGCCGAGTTCTGAGTTTGAATCCCTGTTGGTAGTTTTCCGAACCCCTGAACATATTCTTAAAGGTGAATGTAAAGGTCCTATAAGCATATGAAAAATAAATCTGCAATATACTTTAATTGAAAATGTATTCATTTAAAATTATTGTAAGAAACCTGACTGTATGCAGTGAAATTCTCCATTGGTTTTACTTGCTCTGACTGCTGTGGATAGAAAATGGTCCCTAGCTGCTCTGCAGGGAAACAATCATACTTTCAAACAGACCCAGTGCAGTCGGCAAATTCTGTTAAATAATCAGTCTTGCTGTATCGGCTTCTATTGCATAAATTCTTTGACTTGTGCTGTTTTGCTAATTTATGACCATCCCTACGCTTAACCTCCCAATACAAGCCCGGACCCCACTGAGCATGTGCATTGTCTTGGTCTTACAAAGCTGCTTAACAAAGTTACAGGATGATGACCCCCTGCAGCCAACCTTGAAAGCCTAAATGATTTTTTATTAGGCTTCTGGTGCAGTAAGTGTAGGTATATTTTGTTTAGTACATAAAAATATTGCATTTCTAGCATTATTCTATTTTAGTCTTTAGTTCCCCTTTAAGCTGCCTCCTTTGTTTAGCCATTGGTCCCCTTTTCTTCATGCTGCATTAACCAGTTGCAGTGTCTTTGAATTTAAGATCTCAAAGAGACATGCGTTAAAGAGTAACCTATACTTTGGGCTGGGTAAATCGCCAAATCTTGGCTTCCAAAATAGTTTTTTTTATAGCCTTATATGGAGCACTGTTCTCAATAAGCCATTCCCAAGATGAACCCCAGGCTGATGCTAGGCAAACCCCCCAAAGAAGGGCAGTGGGTGGGGGGGTTTAGGGGGTTGTAGAGGGTTTTTTTCCATATGGGGACCCCCCAAGTTGATGCAAGGGCAAGGTATGGGTAAGGTGCTAGATTGGAAAGACCAGCCCAGAAGCAGATACCTGGCTATCTTAGAAGGGGAGGAGGCCAGATGGGGAACCCACCCAAAGCAGATACCTGGGTGGGTTAAAAGGGGGCAACACCTGTAAGACAAAAGGCAGCCAAATACAGTTCAATTTCACAAGAGCTGCTGCCAAGCACCATTTTTTTCAGCAAGACCCCTCCTTCTATTGCAGGCAGGGCACCTATGGCTCCACCTTTGTGGCAGCTCTCCCTTCCCTCATACACCAGCTTCCTCTTATTGACGTAGGGCTCTTCCTCTAAGCAGCAACTTCCATAGGTTCTCGTGTTCTCTGTCCACAGGCTGCAGCTTCCACAGGTTCTTTGTGTTCTCTGTCCCCAGGCTTCAACTTCCACAGGTTCTTGGTGTTTTCTTTATCCAGGCAGCAACTGCCACGGATCCATCGGGCACTCTGTCGCCAGGCAGCATCTACTACTAATCAACACACCATCCGACCAACTTCCTCATGCCAACGAGCTACACCAGGCAAGGGCGGGAATCGAACTCACGACCATGTGCACCGTAGGCAACTGCTTTAACCACTTGGCTACCCGGAAGGCCTCTTTTACCATGGGTTCTAGGGTGTGTATTGACTTTGTTAGGCAGAAGATCGCCTGCTGGCACAAAGAGAAATTCGGTTGTATTAGTCACCTGGAGGCATGGTTACACAGAGTAGACCCTGTGGCTCAGCATGTAAGGAGACTGGTTTATGGTCTGGGAGTCCCGGGTTCAAATCCTGGATGGGAGCCATCCTCTTGGATGCATGCCTTAGCTCCTTCTTTGCTGAGCCATTGGTTGTAATGGTCATCTGGAGGCAGCTGGATTCAGCATAGGCCCTGTGGAGCAGCGCGTAAGGTGACTGGTTTATGGGCGTGGAGTCCCGGGTTCAAATCCCGGATGTGACCTCTCCGCTTGGATGCATGCCTTAGGTCCTTCTTTGCTGAGCCATTGGTTCCCTTTGTATTTATGGTTTCAAAGAGACAGGCAGTTGTAATGGTCATCTGGAGGGTACTGCCCATAGCTTAGACCCAGTGGAGCAGCATGAAACTTGGCTGGCTTATGGTCTGGGAATCCCAGGTTCAAATCCTGTGTGGGACCTGTCCACCTGGATGAATGCTTTAGCTCCTTCTTTGCTGGTCTACTGGTTCCATAATGATCATCTGGAGGCAGCTGGATATAGCTTAGTCCCTGTGGCGCTGCGCATACGGTGCTTGGTTTATGGTCTGGGAGTCCCGGGTTCAAATCCCGGATGCGACCTGACCACCTGGATGCATGTTTTAGCTGCTTCTTTGCTGGTGATTGGTTCCCTTTGTATTTAAGGTTTCAAAGAGACATGCGGTTGTAAGGATCATCTGGAGGCAGCTGGATATAGCTTAGTCCCTGTGGCGCAGCGCAAAGGGTGCTTGGTTTATGGTCTGGGAGTCCCGGGTTCAAATCCCGGATGCGACCTGTCCACCTGAATGCATGCTTTAGCTCCTTCTTTGCTGGTCTTTTGGTTCAGTTTTAATTTAAGGTTAATTTTAGGTTTCAAAGAGACATGCGTTTGTATTGGGTTCAAATCCTGGGTGGGACCTATCTATGTGGATGCATGCTTTAGCTCCTTCATTGCTGAGCCATTGGTTCCTTTTATATTTAAGGTTTCAAAGAGACATTCGGTTGTAAAGGTCATCTGGAGAAGGCGCCGCAAAGAATAGTCCCAGTGGCACAGTGCCTAAAGTGACAGGTTTGTGCCTGCCGAGTTCTGAGTTTGAATCCCTGTTGGTAGTTTTCCGAACCCCTGAACATATTCTTAAAGGTGAATGTAAAGGTCCTATAAGCATATGAAAAATAAATCTGCAATATACTTTAATTGAAAATGTATTCATTTAAAATTATTGTAAGAAACCTGACTGTATGCAGTGAAATTCTCCATTGGTTTTACTTGCTCTGACTGCTGTGGATAGAAAATGGTCCCTAGCTGCTCTGCAGGGAAACAATCATACTTTCAAACAGACCCAGTGCAGTCGGCAAATTCTGTTAAATAATCAGTCTTGCTGTATCGGCTTCTATTGCATAAATTCTTTGACTTGTGCTGTTTTGCTAATTTATGACCATCCCTACGCTTAACCTCCCAATACAAGCCCGGACCCCACTGAGCATGTGCATTGTCTTGGTCTTACAAAGCTGCTTAACAAAGTTACAGGATGATGACCCCCTGCAGCCAACCTTGAAAGCCTAAATGATTTTTTATTAGGCTTCTGGTGCAGTAAGTGTAGGTATATTTTGTTTAGTACATAAAAATATTGCATTTCTAGCATTATTCTATTTTAGTCTTTAGTTCCCCTTTAAGCTGCCTCCTTTGTTTAGCCATTGGTCCCCTTTTCTTCATGCTGCATTAACCAGTTGCAGTGTCTTTGAATTTAAGATCTCAAAGAGACATGCGTTAAAGAGTAACCTATACTTTGGGCTGGGTAAATCGCCAAATCTTGGCTTCCAAAATAGTTTTTTTTATAGCCTTATATGGAGCACTGTTCTCAATAAGCCATTCCCAAGATGAACCCCAGGCTGATGCTAGGCAAACCCCCCAAAGAAGGGCAGTGGGTGGGGGGGTTTAGGGGGTTGTAGAGGGTTTTTTTCCATATGGGGACCCCCCAAGTTGATGCAAGGGCAAGGTATGGGTAAGGTGCTAGATTGGAAAGACCAGCCCAGAAGCAGATACCTGGCTATCTTAGAAGGGGAGGAGGCCAGATGGGGAACCCACCCAAAGCAGATACCTGGGTGGGTTAAAAGGGGGCAACACCTGTAAGACAAAAGGCAGCCAAATACAGTTCAATTTCACAAGAGCTGCTGCCAAGCACCATTTTTTTCAGCAAGACCCCTCCTTCTATTGCAGGCAGGGCACCTATGGCTCCACCTTTGTGGCAGCTCTCCCTTCCCTCATACACCAGCTTCCTCTTATTGACGTAGGGCTCTTCCTCTAAGCAGCAACTTCCATAGGTTCTCGTGTTCTCTGTCCACAGGCTGCAGCTTCCACAGGTTCTTTGTGTTCTCTGTCCCCAGGCTTCAACTTCCACAGGTTCTTGGTGTTTTCTTTATCCAGGCAGCAACTGCCACGGATCCATCGGGCACTCTGTCGCCAGGCAGCATCTACTACTAATCAACACACCATCCGACCAACTTCCTCATGCCAACGAGCTACACCAGGCAAGGGCGGGAATCGAACTCACGACCATGTGCACCGTAGGCAACTGCTTTAACCACTTGGCTACCCGGAAGGGCTCTTTTACCATGGGTTCTAGGGTGTGTATTGACTTTGTTAGGCAGAAGATCGCCTGCTGGCACAAAGAGAAATTCGGTTGTATTAGTCACCTGGAGGCATGGTTACACAGAGTAGACCCTGTGGCTCAGCATGTAAGGAGACTGGTTTATGGTCTGGGAGTCCCGGGTTCAAATCCTGGATGGGAGCCATCCTCTTGGATGCATGCTTTAGCTCCTTCTTTGCTGAGCCATTGGTTGTAATGGTCATCTGGAGGCAGCTGGATTCAGCATAGGCCCTGTGGAGCAGCGCGTAAGGTGACTGGTTTATGGGCGTGGAGTCCCGGGTTCAAATCCCGGATGTGACCTCTCCGCTTGGATGCATGCCTTAGGTCCTTCTTTGCTGAGCCATTGGTTCCCTTTGTATTTATGGTTTCAAAGAGACAGGCAGTTGTAATGGTCATCTGGAGGGTACTGCCCATAGCTTAGACCCAGTGGAGCAGCATGAAACTTGGCTGGCTTATGGTCTGGGAATCCCAGGTTCAAATCCTGTGTGGGACCTGTCCACCTGGATGAATGCTTTAGCTCCTTCTTTGCTGGTCTACTGGTTCCATAATGATCATCTGGAGGCAGCTGGATATAGCTTAGTCCCTGTGGCGCTGCGCATACGGTGCTTGGTTTATGGTCTGGGAGTCCCGGGTTCAAATCCCGGATGCGACCTGACCACCTGGATGCATGTTTTAGCTGCTTCTTTGCTGGTGATTGGTTCCCTTTGTATTTAAGGTTTCAAAGAGACATGCGGTTGTAAGGATCATCTGGAGGCAGCTGGATATAGCTTAGTCCCTGTGGCGCAGCGCAAAGGGTGCTTGGTTTATGGTCTGGGAGTCCCGGGTTCAAATCCCGGATGCGACCTGTCCACCTGAATGCATGCTTTAGCTCCTTCTTTGCTGGTCTTTTGGTTCAGTTTTAATTTAAGGTTAATTTTAGGTTTCAAAGAGACATGCGTTTGTATTGGGTTCAAATCCTGGGTGGGACCTATCTATGTGGATGCATGCTTTAGCTCCTTCATTGCTGAGCCATTGGTTCCTTTTATATTTAAGGTTTCAAAGAGACATTCGGTTGTAAAGGTCATCTGGAGAAGGCGCCGCAAAGAATAGTCCCAGTGGCACAGTGCCTAAAGTGACAGGTTTGTGCCTGCCGAGTTCTGAGTTTGAATCCCTGTTGGTAGTTTTCCGAACCCCTGAACATATTCTTAAAGGTGAATGTAAAGGTCCTATAAGCATATGAAAAATAAATCTGCAATATACTTTAATTGAAAATGTATTCATTTAAAATTATTGTAAGAAACCTGACTGTATGCAGTGAAATTCTCCATTGGTTTTACTTGCTCTGACTGCTGTGGATAGAAAATGGTCCCTAGCTGCTCTGCAGGGAAACAATCATACTTTCAAACAGACCCAGTGCAGTCGGCAAATTCTGTTAAATAATCAGTCTTGCTGTATCGGCTTCTATTGCATAAATTCTTTGACTTGTGCTGTTTTGCTAATTTATGACCATCCCTACGCTTAACCTCCCAATACAAGCCCGGACCCCACTGAGCATGTGCATTGTCTTGGTCTTACAAAGCTGCTTAACAAAGTTACAGGATGATGACCCCCTGCAGCCAACCTTGAAAGCCTAAATGATTTTTTATTAGGCTTCTGGTGCAGTAAGTGTAGGTATATTTTGTTTAGTACATAAAAATATTGCATTTCTAGCATTATTCTATTTTAGTCTTTAGTTCCCCTTTAAGCTGCCTCCTTTGTTTAGCCATTGGTCCCCTTTTCTTCATGCTGCATTAACCAGTTGCAGTGTCTTTGAATTTAAGATCTCAAAGAGACATGCGTTAAAGAGTAACCTATACTTTGGGCTGGGTAAATCGCCAAATCTTGGCTTCCAAAATAGTTTTTTTTATAGCCTTATATGGAGCACTGTTCTCAATAAGCCATTCCCAAGATGAACCCCAGGCTGATGCTAGGCAAACCCCCCAAAGAAGGGCAGTGGGTGGGGGGGTTTAGGGGGTTGTAGAGGGTTTTTTTCCATATGGGGACCCCCCAAGTTGATGCAAGGGCAAGGTATGGGTAAGGTGCTAGATTGGAAAGACCAGCCCAGAAGCAGATACCTGGCTATCTTAGAAGGGGAGGAGGCCAGATGGGGAACCCACCCAAAGCAGATACCTGGGTGGGTTAAAAGGGGGCAACACCTGTAAGACAAAAGGCAGCCAAATACAGTTCAATTTCACAAGAGCTGCTGCCAAGCACCATTTTTTTCAGCAAGACCCCTCCTTCTATTGCAGGCAGGGCACCTATGGCTCCACCTTTGTGGCAGCTCTCCCTTCCCTCATACACCAGCTTCCTCTTATTGACGTAGGGCTCTTCCTCTAAGCAGCAACTTCCATAGGTTCTCGTGTTCTCTGTCCACAGGCTGCAGCTTCCACAGGTTCTTTGTGTTCTCTGTCCCCAGGCTTCAACTTCCACAGGTTCTTGGTGTTTTCTTTATCCAGGCAGCAACTGCCACGGATCCATCGGGCACTCTGTCGCCAGGCAGCATCTACTACTAATCAACACACCATCCGACCAACTTCCTCATGCCAACGAGCTACACCAGGCAAGGGCGGGAATCGAACTCACGACCATGTGCACCGTAGGCAACTGCTTTAACCACTTGGCTACCCGGAAGGCCTCTTTTACCATGGGTTCTAGGGTGTGTATTGACTTTGTTAGGCAGAAGATCGCCTGCTGGCACAAAGAGAAATTCGGTTGTATTAGTCACCTGGAGGCATGGTTACACAGAGTAGACCCTGTGGCTCAGCATGTAAGGAGACTGGTTTATGGTCTGGGAGTCCCGGGTTCAAATCCTGGATGGGAGCCATCCTCTTGGATGCATGCTTTAGCTCCTTCTTTGCTGAGCCATTGGTTGTAATGGTCATCTGGAGGCAGCTGGATTCAGCATAGGCCCTGTGGAGCAGCGCGTAAGGTGACTGGTTTATGGGCGTGGAGTCCCGTGTTCAAATCCCGGATGTGACCTCTCCGCTTGGATGCATGCCTTAGGTCCTTCTTTGCTGAGCCATTGGTTCCCTTTGTATTTATGGTTTCAAAGAGACAGGCAGTTGTAATGGTCATCTGGAGGGTACTGCCCATAGCTTAGACCCAGTGGAGCAGCATGAAACTTGGCTGGCTTATGGTCTGGGAATCCCAGGTTCAAATCCTGTGTGGGACCTGTCCACCTGGATGAATGCTTTAGCTCCTTCTTTGCTGGTCTACTGGTTCCATAATGATCATCTGGAGGCAGCTGGATATAGCTTAGTCCCTGTGGCGCTGCGCATACGGTGCTTGGTTTATGGTCTGGGAGTCCCGGGTTCAAATCCCGGATGCGACCTGACCACCTGGATGCATGTTTTAGCTGCTTCTTTGCTGGTGATTGGTTCCCTTTGTATTTAAGGTTTCAAAGAGACATGCGGTTGTAAGGATCATCTGGAGGCAGCTGGATATAGCTTAGTCCCTGTGGCGCAGCGCAAAGGGTGCTTGGTTTATGGTCTGGGAGTCCCGGGTTCAAATCCCGGATGCGACCTGTCCACCTGAATGCATGCTTTAGCTCCTTCTTTGCTGGTCTTTTGGTTCAGTTTTAATTTAAGGTTAATTTTAGGTTTCAAAGAGACATGCGTTTGTATTGGGTTCAAATCCTGGGTGGGACCTATCTATGTGGATGCATGCTTTAGCTCCTTCATTGCTGAGCCATTGGTTCCTTTTATATTTAAGGTTTCAAAGAGACATTCGGTTGTAAAGGTCATCTGGAGAAGGCGCCGCAAAGAATAGTCCCAGTGGCACAGTGCCTAAAGTGACAGGTTTGTGCCTGCCGAGTTCTGAGTTTGAATCCCTGTTGGTAGTTTTCCGAACCCCTGAACATATTCTTAAAGGTGAATGTAAAGGTCCTATAAGCATATGAAAAATAAATCTGCAATATACTTTAATTGAAAATGTATTCATTTAAAATTATTGTAAGAAACCTGACTGTATGCAGTGAAATTCTCCATTGGTTTTACTTGCTCTGACTGCTGTGGATAGAAAATGGTCCCTAGCTGCTCTGCAGGGAAACAATCATACTTTCAAACAGACCCAGTGCAGTCGGCAAATTCTGTTAAATAATCAGTCTTGCTGTATCGGCTTCTATTGCATAAATTCTTTGACTTGTGCTGTTTTGCTAATTTATGACCATCCCTACGCTTAACCTCCCAATACAAGCCCGGACCCCACTGAGCATGTGCATTGTCTTGGTCTTACAAAGCTGCTTAACAAAGTTACAGGATGATGACCCCCTGCAGCCAACCTTGAAAGCCTAAATGATTTTTTATTAGGCTTCTGGTGCAGTAAGTGTAGGTATATTTTGTTTAGTACATAAAAATATTGCATTTCTAGCATTATTCTATTTTAGTCTTTAGTTCCCCTTTAAGCTGCCTCCTTTGTTTAGCCATTGGTCCCCTTTTCTTCATGCTGCATTAACCAGTTGCAGTGTCTTTGAATTTAAGATCTCAAAGAGACATGCGTTAAAGAGTAACCTATACTTTGGGCTGGGTAAATCGCCAAATCTTGGCTTCCAAAATAGTTTTTTTTATAGCCTTATATGGAGCACTGTTCTCAATAAGCCATTCCCAAGATGAACCCCAGGCTGATGCTAGGCAAACCCCCCAAAGAAGGGCAGTGGGTGGGGGGGTTTAGGGGGTTGTAGAGGGTTTTTTTCCATATGGGGACCCCCCAAGTTGATGCAAGGGCAAGGTATGGGTAAGGTGCTAGATTGGAAAGACCAGCCCAGAAGCAGATACCTGGCTATCTTAGAAGGGGAGGAGGCCAGATGGGGAACCCACCCAAAGCAGATACCTGGGTGGGTTAAAAGGGGGCAACACCTGTAAGACAAAAGGCAGCCAAATACAGTTCAATTTCACAAGAGCTGCTGCCAAGCACCATTTTTTTCAGCAAGACCCCTCCTTCTATTGCAGGCAGGGCACCTATGGCTCCACCTTTGTGGCAGCTCTCCCTTCCCTCATACACCAGCTTCCTCTTATTGACGTAGGGCTCTTCCTCTAAGCAGCAACTTCCATAGGTTCTCGTGTTCTCTGTCCACAGGCTGCAGCTTCCACAGGTTCTTTGTGTTCTCTGTCCCCAGGCTTCAACTTCCACAGGTTCTTGGTGTTTTCTTTATCCAGGCAGCAACTGCCACGGATCCATCGGGCACTCTGTCGCCAGGCAGCATCTACTACTAATCAACACACCATCCGACCAACTTCCTCATGCCAACGAGCTACACCAGGCAAGGGCGGGAATCGAACTCACGACCATGTGCACCGTAGGCAACTGCTTTAACCACTTGGCTACCCGGAAGGGCTCTTTTACCATGGGTTCTAGGGTGTGTATTGACTTTGTTAGGCAGAAGATCGCCTGCTGGCACAAAGAGAAATTCGGTTGTATTAGTCACCTGGAGGCATGGTTACACAGAGTAGACCCTGTGGCTCAGCATGTAAGGAGACTGGTTTATGGTCTGGGAGTCCCGGGTTCAAATCCTGGATGGGAGCCATCCTCTTGGATGCATGCTTTAGCTCCTTCTTTGCTGAGCCATTGGTTGTAATGGTCATCTGGAGGCAGCTGGATTCAGCATAGGCCCTGTGGAGCAGCGCGTAAGGTGACTGGTTTATGGGCGTGGAGTCCTGGGTTCAAATCCCGGATGTGACCTCTCCGCTTGGATGCATGCCTTAGGTCCTTCTTTGCTGAGCCATTGGTTCCCTTTGTATTTATGGTTTCAAAGAGACAGGCAGTTGTAATGGTCATCTGGAGGGTACTGCCCATAGCTTAGACCCAGTGGAGCAGCATGAAACTTGGCTGGCTTATGGTCTGGGAATCCCAGGTTCAAATCCTGTGTGGGACCTGTCCACCTGGATGAATGCTTTAGCTCCTTCTTTGCTGGTCTACTGGTTCCATAATAATCATCTGGAGGCAGCTGGATATAGCTTAGTCCCTGTGGCGCTGCGCATACGGTGCTTGGTTTATGGTCTGGGAGTCCCGGGTTCAAATCCCGGATGCGACCTGACCACCTGGATGCATGTTTTAGCTGCTTCTTTGCTGGTGATTGGTTCCCTTTGTATTTAAGGTTTCAAAGAGACATGCGGTTGTAAGGATCATCTGGAGGCAGCTGGATATAGCTTAGTCCCTGTGGCGCAGCGCAAAGGGTGCTTGGTTTATGGTCTGGGAGTCCCGGGTTCAAATCCCGGATGCGACCTGTCCACCTGAATGCATGCTTTAGCTCCTTCTTTGCTGGTCTTTTGGTTCAGTTTTAATTTAAGGTTAATTTTAGGTTTCAAAGAGACATGCGTTTGTATTGGGTTCAAATCCTGGGTGGGACCTATCTATGTGGATGCATGCTTTAGCTCCTTCATTGCTGAGCCATTGGTTCCTTTTATATTTAAGGTTTCAAAGAGACATTCGGTTGTAAAGGTCATCTGGAGAAGGCGCCGCAAAGAATAGTCCCAGTGGCACAGTGCCTAAAGTGACAGGTTTGTGCCTGCCGAGTTCTGAGTTTGAATCCCTGTTGGTAGTTTTCCGAACCCCTGAACATATTCTTAAAGGTGAATGTAAAGGTCCTATAAGCATATGAAAAATAAATCTGCAATATACTTTAATTGAAAATGTATTCATTTAAAATTATTGTAAGAAACCTGACTGTATGCAGTGAAATTCTCCATTGGTTTTACTTGCTCTGACTGCTGTGGATAGAAAATGGTCCCTAGCTGCTCTGCAGGGAAACAATCATACTTTCAAACAGACCCAGTGCAGTCGGCAAATTCTGTTAAATAATCAGTCTTGCTGTATCGGCTTCTATTGCATAAATTCTTTGACTTGTGCTGTTTTGCTAATTTATGACCATCCCTACGCTTAACCTCCCAATACAAGCCCGGACCCCACTGAGCATGTGCATTGTCTTGGTCTTACAAAGCTGCTTAACAAAGTTACAGGATGATGACCCCCTGCAGCCAACCTTGAAAGCCTAAATGATTTTTTATTAGGCTTCTGGTGCAGTAAGTGTAGGTATATTTTGTTTAGTATATAAAAATATTGCATTTCTAGCATTATTCTATTTTAGTCTTTAGTTCCCCTTTAAGCTGCCTCCTTTGTTTAGCCATTGGTCCCCTTTTCTTCATGCTGCATTAACCAGTTGCAGTGTCTTTGAATTTAAGATCTCAAAGAGACATGCGTTAAAGAGTAACCTATACTTTGGGCTGGGTAAATCGCCAAATCTTGGCTTCCAAAATAGTTTTTTTTATAGCCTTATATGGAGCACTGTTCTCAATAAGCCATTCCCAAGATGAACCCCAGGCTGATGCTAGGCAAACCCCCCAAAGAAGGGCAGTGGGTGGGGGGGTTTAGGGGGTTGTAGAGGGTTTTTTTCCATATGGGGACCCCCCAAGTTGATGCAAGGGCAAGGTATGGGTAAGGTGCTAGATTGGAAAGACCAGCCCAGAAGCAGATACCTGGCTATCTTAGAAGGGGAGGAGGCCAGATGGGGAACCCACCCAAAGCAGATACCTGGGTGGGTTAAAAGGGGGCAACACCTGTAAGACAAAAGGCAGCCAAATACAGTTCAATTTCACAAGAGCTGCTGCCAAGCACCATTTTTTTCAGCAAGACCCCTCCTTCTATTGCAGGCAGGGCACCTATGGCTCCACCTTTGTGGCAGCTCTCCCTTCCCTCATACACCAGCTTCCTCTTATTGACGTAGGGCTCTTCCTCTAAGCAGCAACTTCCATAGGTTCTCGTGTTCTCTGTCCACAGGCTGCAGCTTCCACAGGTTCTTTGTGTTCTCTGTCCCCAGGCTTCAACTTCCACAGGTTCTTGGTGTTTTCTTTATCCAGGCAGCAACTGCCACGGATCCATCGGGCACTCTGTCGCCAGGCAGCATCTACTACTAATCAACACACCATCCGACCAACTTCCTCATGCCAACGAGCTACACCAGGCAAGGGCGGGAATCGAACTCACGACCATGTGCACCGTAGGCAACTGCTTTAACCACTTGGCTACCCGGAAGGGCTCTTTTACCATGGGTTCTAGGGTGTGTATTGACTTTGTTAGGCAGAAGATCGCCTGCTGGCACAAAGAGAAATTCGGTTGTATTAGTCACCTGGAGGCATGGTTACACAGAGTAGACCCTGTGGCTCAGCATGTAAGGAGACTGGTTTATGGTCTGGGAGTCCCGGGTTCAAATCCTGGATGGGAGCCATCCTCTTGGATGCATGCTTTAGCTCCTTCTTTGCTGAGCCATTGGTTGTAATGGTCATCTGGAGGCAGCTGGATTCAGCATCGGCCCTGTGGAGCAGCGCGTAAGGTGACTGGTTTATGGGCGTGGAGTCCCGGGTTCAAATCCCGGATGTGACCTCTCCGCTTGGATGCATGCCTTAGCTCCTTCTTTGCTGAGCCATTGGTTCCCTTTGTATTTATGGTTTCAAAGAGACAGGCAGTTGTAATGGTCATCTGGAGGGTACTGCCCATAGCTTAGACCCAGTGGAGCAGCATGAAACTTGGCTGGCTTATGGTCTGGGAATCCCAGGTTCAAATCCTGTGTGGGACCTGTCCACCTGGATGAATGCTTTAGCTCCTTCTTTGCTGGTCTACTGGTTCCATAATGATCATCTGGAGGCAGCTGGATATAGCTTAGTCCCTGTGGCGCTGCGCATACGGTGCTTGGTTTATGGTCTGGGAGTCCCGGGTTCAAATCCCGGATGCGACCTGACCACCTGGATGCATGTTTTAGCTGCTTCTTTGCTGGTGATTGGTTCCCTTTGTATTTAAGGTTTCAAAGAGACATGCGGTTGTAAGGATCATCTGGAGGCAGCTGGATATAGCTTAGTCCCTGTGGCGCAGCGCAAAGGGTGCTTGGTTTATGGTCTGGGAGTCCCGGGTTCAAATCCCGGATGCGACCTGTCCACCTGGATGCATGCTTTAGCTCCTTCTTTGCTGGTCTTTTGGTTCAGTTTTAATTTAAGGTTAATTTTAGGTTTCAAAGAGACATGCGTTTGTATTGGGTTCAAATCCTGGGTGGGACCTATCTATGTGGATGCATGCTTTAGCTCCTTCATTGCTGAGCCATTGGTTCCTTTTATATTTAAGGTTTCAAAGAGACATTCGGTTGTAATGGTCATCTGGAGAAGGCGCCGCAAAGAATAGTCCCAGTGGCACAGTGCCTAAAGTGACAGGTTTGTGCCTGCCGAGTTCTGAGTTTGAATCCCTGTTGGTAGTTTTCCGAACCCCTGAACATATTCTTAAAGGTGAATGTAAAGGTCCTATAAGCATATGAAAAATAAATCTGCAATATACTTTAATTTAAAATGTATTCATTTAAAATTATTGTAAGAAACCTGACTGTATGCAGTGAAATTCTCCATTGGTTTTACTTGCTCTGACTGCTGTGGATAGAAAATGGTCCCTAGCTGCTCTGCAGGGAAACAATCATACTTTCAAACAGACCCAGTGCAGTCGGCAAATTCTGTTAAATAATCAGTCTTGCTGTATCGGCTTCTATTGCATAAATTCTTTGACTTGTGCTGTTTTGCTAATTTATGACCATCCCTACGCTTAACCTCCCAATACAAGCCCGGACCCCACTGAGCATGTGCATTGTCTTGGTCTTACAAAGCTGCTTAACAAAGTTACAGGATGATGACCCCCTGCAGCCAACCTTGAAAGCCTAAATGATTTTTTATTAGGCTTCTGGTGCAGTAAGTGTAGGTATATTTTGTTTAGTATATAAAAATATTGCATTTCTAGCATTATTCTATTTTAGTCTTTAGTTCCCCTTTAAGCTGCCTCCTTTGTTTAGCCATTGGTCCCCTTTTCTTCATGCTGCATTAACCAGTTGCAGTGTCTTTGAATTTAAGATCTCAAAGAGACATGCGTTAAAGAGTAACCTATACTTTGGGCTGGGTAAATCGCCAAATCTTGGCTTCCAAAATAGTTTTTTTTATAGCCTTATATGGAGCACTGTTCTCAATAAGCCATTCCCAAGATGAACCCCAGGCTGATGCTAGGCAAACCCCCCAAAGAAGGGCAGTGGGTGGGGGGGTTTAGGGGGTTGTAGAGGGTTTTTTTCCATATGGGGACCCCCCAAGTTGATGCAAGGGCAAGGTATGGGTAAGGTGCTAGATTGGAAAGACCAGCCCAGAAGCAGATACCTGGCTATCTTAGAAGGGGAGGAGGCCAGATGGGGAACCCACCCAAAGCAGATACCTGGGTGGGTTAAAAGGGGGCAACACCTGTAAGACAAAAGGCAGCCAAATACAGTTCAATTTCACAAGAGCTGCTGCCAAGCACCATTTTTTTCAGCAAGACCCCTCCTTCTATTGCAGGCAGGGCACCTATGGCTCCACCTTTGTGGCAGCTCTCCCTTCCCTCATACACCAGCTTCCTCTTATTGACGTAGGGCTCTTCCTCTAAGCAGCAACTTCCATAGGTTCTCGTGTTCTCTGTCCACAGGCTGCAACTTCCACAGGTTCTTTGTGTTCTCTGTCCCCAGGCTTCAACTTCCACAGGTTCTTGGTGTTTTCTTTATCCAGGCAGCAACTTCCACGGATCCATCGGGCACTCTGTCGCCAGGCAGCATCTACTACTAATCAACACACCATCCGACCAACTTCCTCATGCCAACGAGCTACACCAGGCAAGGGCGGGAATCGAACTCACGACCATGTGCACCGTAGGCAACTGCTTTAACCACTTGGCTACCCGGAAGGCCTCTTTTACCATGGGTTCTAGGGTGTGTATTGACTTTGTTAGGCAGAAGATCGCCTGCTGGCACAAAGAGAAATTCGGTTGTATTAGTCACCTGGAGGCATGGTTACACAGAGTAGACCCTGTGGCTCAGCATGTAAGGAGACTGGTTTATGGTCTGGGAGTCCCGGGTTCAAATCCTGGATGGGAGCCATCCTCTTGGATGCATGCTTTAGCTCCTTCTTTGCTGTGCCATTGGTTGTAATGGTCATCTGGAGGCAGCTGGATTCAGCATAGGCCGTGTGGCGCAGCGCGTAAGGTGACTGGTTTATGGGCGTGGAGTCCCGGGTTCAAATCCCGGATGTGACCTCTCCGCTTGGATGCATGCCTTAGCTCCTTCTTTGCTGAGCCATTGGTTCCCTTTGTATTTATGGTTTCAAAGAGACAGGCAGTTGTAATGGTCATCTGGAGGGTACTGCCCATAGCTTAGACCCAGTGGCGCAGCATGAAACTTGGCTGGCTTATGGTCTGGGAATCCCAGGTTCAAATCCTGTGTGGGACCTGTCCACCTGGATGAATGCTTTAGCTCCTTCTTTGCTGGTCTACTGGTTCCATAATGATCATCTGGAGGCAGCTGGATATAGCTTAGTCCCTGTGGCGCTGCGCATACGGTGCTTGGTTTATGGTCTGGGAGTCCCGGGTTCAAATCCCGGATGCGACCTGACCACCTGGATGCATGTTTTAGCTCCTTCTTTGCTGGTGATTGGTTCCCTTTGTATTTAAGGTTTCAAAGAGACATGCGGTTGTAAGGATCATCTGGAGGCAGCTGGATATAGCTTAGTCCCTGTGGCGCAGCGCAAAGGGTGCTTGGTTTATGGTCTGGGAGTCCCGGGTTCAAATCCCGGATGCGACCTGTCCACCTGAATGCATGCTTTAGCTCCTTCTTTGCTGGTCTTTTGGTTCAGTTTTAATTTAAGGTTAATTTTAGGTTTCAAAGAGACATGCGTTTGTATTGGGTTCAAATCCTGGGTGGGACCTATCTATGTGGATGCATGCTTTAGCTCCTTCATTGCTGAGCCATTGGTTCCTTTTATATTTAAGGTTTCAAAGAGACATTCGGTTGTAAAGGTCATCTGGAGAGGGCGCCGCAAAGAATAGTCCCAGTGGCACAGTGCCTAAAGTGACAGGTTTGTGCCTGCCGAGTTCTGAGTTTGAATCCCTGTTGGTAGTTTTCCGAACCCCTGAACATATTCTTAAAGGTGAATGTAAAGGTCCTATAAGCATATGAAAAATAAATCTGCAATATACTTTAATTGAAAATGTATTCATTTAAAATTATTGTAAGAAACCTGACTGTATGCAGTGAAATTCTCCATTGGTTTTACTTGCTCTGACTGCTGTGGATAGAAAATGGTCCCTAGCTGCTCTGCAGGGAAACAATCATACTTTCAAACAGACCCAGTGCAGTCGGCAAATTCTGTTAAATAATCAGTCTTGCTGTATCGGCTTCTATTGCATAAATTCTTTGACTTGTGCTGTTTTGCTAATTTATGACCATCCCTACGCTTAGCCTCCCAATACAAGCCCGGACCCCACTGAGCATGTGCATTGTCTTGGTCTTACAAAGCTGCTTAACAAAGTTACAGGATGATGACCCCCTGCAGCCAACCTTGAAAGCCTAAATGATTTTTTATTAGGCTTCTGGTGCAGTAAGTGTAGGTATATTTTGTTTAGTACATAAAAATATTGCATTTCTAGCATTATTCTATTTTAGTCTTTAGTTCCCCTTTAAGCTGCCTCCTTTGTTTAGCCATTGGTCCCCTTTTCTTCATGCTGCATTAACCAGTTGCAGTGTCTTTGAATTTAAGATCTCAAAGAGACATGCGTTAAAGAGTAACCTATACTTTGGGCTGGGTAAATCGCCAAATCTTGGCTTCCAAAATAGTTTTTTTTATAGCCTTATATGGAGCACTGTTCTCAATAAGCCATTCCCAAGATGAACCCCAGGCTGATGCTAGGCAAACCCCCCAAAGAAGGGCAGTGGGTGGGGGGGTTTAGGGGGTTGTAGAGGGTTTTTTTCCATATGGGGACCCCCCAAGTTGATGCAAGGGCAAGGTATGGGTAAGGTGCTAGATTGGAAAGACCAGCCCAGAAGCAGATACCTGGCTATCTTAGAAGGGGAGGAGGCCAGATGGGGAACCCACCCAAAGCAGATACCTGGGTGGGTTAAAAGGGGGCAACACCTGTAAGACAAAAGGCAGCCAAATACAGTTCAATTTCACAAGAGCTGCTGCCAAGCACCATTTTTTTCAGCAAGACCCCTCCTTCTATTGCAGGCAGGGCACCTATGGCTCCACCTTTGTGGCAGCTCTCCCTTCCCTCATACACCAGCTTCCTCTTATTGACGTAGGGCTCTTCCTCTAAGCAGCAACTTCCATAGGTTCTCGTGTTCTCTGTCCACAGGCTGCAACTTCCACAGGTTCTTTGTGTTCTCTGTCCCCAGGCTTCAACTTCCACAGGTTCTTGGTGTTTTCTTTATCCAGGCAGCAACTTCCACGGATCCATCGGGCACTCTGTCGCCAGGCAGCATCTACTACTAATCAACACACCATCCGACCAACTTCCTCATGCCAACGAGCTACACCAGGCAAGGGCGGGAATCGAACTCACGACCATGTGCACCGTAGGCAACTGCTTTAACCACTTGGCTACCCGGAAGGGCTCTTTTACCATGGGTTCTAGGGTGTGTATTGACTTTGTTAGGCAGAAGATCGCCTGCTGGCACAAAGAGAAATTCGGTTGTATTAGTCACCTGGAGGCATGGTTACACAGAGTAGACCCTGTGGCTCAGCATGTAAGGAGACTGGTTTATGGTCTGGGAGTCCCGGGTTCAAATCCTGGATGGGAGCCATCCTCTTGGATGCATGCTTTAGCTCCTTCTTTGCTGAGCCATTGGTTGTAATGGTCATCTGGAGGCAGCTGGATTCAGCATAGGCCCTGTGGAGCAGCGCGTAAGGTGACTGGTTTATGGGCGTGGAGTCCCGGGTTCAAATCCCGGATGTGACCTCTCCGCTTGGATGCATGCCTTAGCTCCTTCTTTGCTGAGCCATTGGTTCCCTTTGTATTTATGGTTTCAAAGAGACAGGCAGTTGTAATGGTCATCTGGAGGGTACTGCCCATAGCTTAGACCCAGTGGCGCAGCATGAAACTTGGCTGGCTTATGGTCTGGGAATCCCAGGTTCAAATCCTGTGTGGGACCTGTCCACCTGGATGAATGCTTTAGCTCCTGCTTTGCTGGTCTACTGGTTCCATAATGATCATCTGGAGGCAGCTGGATATAGCTTAGTCCCTGTGGCGCTGCGCATACGGTGCTTGGTTTATGGTCTGGGAGTCCCGGGTTCAAATCCCGGATGCGACCTGACCACCTGGATGCATGTTTTTGCTGGTGATTGGTTCCCTTTGTATTTAAGGTTTCAAAGAGACATGCGGTTGTAAGGATCATCTGGAGGCAGCTGGATATAGCTTAGTCCCTGTGGCGCAGCGCAAAGGGTGCTTGGTTTATGGTCTGGGAGTCCCGGGTTCAAATCCCGGATGCGACCTGTCCACCTGAATGCATGCTTTAGCTCCTTCTTTGCTGGTCTTTTGGTTCAGTTTTAATTTAAGGTTAATTTTAGGTTTCAAAGAGACATGCGTTTGTATTGGGTTCAAATCCTGGGTGGGACCTATCTATGTGGATGCATGCTTTAGCTCCTTCATTGCTGAGCCATTGGTTCCTTTTATATTTAAGGTTTCAAAGAGACATTCGGTTGTAATGGTCATCTGGAGAAGGCGCCGCAAAGAATAGTCCCAGTGGCACAGTGCCTAAAGTGACAGGTTTGTGCCTGCCGAGTTCTGAGTTTGAATCCCTGTTGGTAGTTTTCCGAACCCCTGAACATATTCTTAAAGGTGAATGTAAAGGTCCTATAAGCATATGAAAAATAAATCTGCAATATACTTTAATTTAAAATGTATTCATTTAAAATTATTGTAAGAAACCTGACTGTATGCAGTGAAATTCTCCATTGGTTTTACTTGCTCTGACTGCTGTGGATAGAAAATGGTCCCTAGCTGCTCTGCAGGGAAACAATCATACTTTCAAACAGACCCAGTGCAGTCGGCAAATTCTGTTAAATAATCAGTCTTGCTGTATCGGCTTCTATTGCATAAATTCTTTGACTTGTGCTGTTTTGCTAATTTATGACCATCCCTACGCTTAACCTCCCAATACAAGCCCGGACCCCACTGAGCATGTGCATTGTCTTGGTCTTACAAAGCTGCTTAACAAAGTTACAGGATGATGACCCCCTGCAGCCAACCTTGAAAGCCTAAATGATTTTTTATTAGGCTTCTGGTGCAGTAAGTGTAGGTATATTTTGTTTAGTATATAAAAATATTGCATTTCTAGCATTATTCTATTTTAGTCTTTAGTTCCCCTTTAAGCTGCCTCCTTTGTTTAGCCATTGGTCCCCTTTTCTTCATGCTGCATTAACCAGTTGCAGTGTCTTTGAATTTAAGATCTCAAAGAGACATGCGTTAAAGAGTAACCTATACTTTGGGCTGGGTAAATCGCCAAATCTTGGCTTCCAAAATAGTTTTTTTTATAGCCTTATATGGAGCACTGTTCTCAATAAGCCATTCCCAAGATGAACCCCAGGCTGATGCTAGGCAAACCCCCCAAAGAAGGGCAGTGGGTGGGGGGGTTTAGGGGGTTGTAGAGGGTTTTTTTCCATATGGGGACCCCCCAAGTTGATGCAAGGGCAAGGTATGGGTAAGGTGCTAGATTGGAAAGACCAGCCCAGAAGCAGATACCTGGCTATCTTAGAAGGGGAGGAGGCCAGATGGGGAACCCACCCAAAGCAGATACCTGGGTGGGTTAAAAGGGGGCAACACCTGTAAGACAAAAGGCAGCCAAATACAGTTCAATTTCACAAGAGCTGCTGCCAAGCACCATTTTTTTCAGCAAGACCCCTCCTTCTATTGCAGGCAGGGCACCTATGGCTCCACCTTTGTGGCAGCTCTCCCTTCCCTCATACACCAGCTTCCTCTTATTGACGTAGGGCTCTTCCTCTAAGCAGCAACTTCCATAGGTTCTCGTGTTCTCTGTCCACAGGCTGCAACTTCCACAGGTTCTTTGTGTTCTCTGTCCCCAGGCTTCAACTTCCACAGGTTCTTGGTGTTTTCTTTATCCAGGCAGCAACTTCCACGGATCCATCGGGCACTCTGTCGCCAGGCAGCATCTACTACTAATCAACACACCATCCGACCAACTTCCTCATGCCAACGAGCTACACCAGGCAAGGGCGGGAATCGAACTCACGACCATGTGCACCGTAGGCAACTGCTTTAACCACTTGGCTACCCGGAAGGGCTCTTTTACCATGGGTTCTAGGGTGTGTATTGACTTTGTTAGGCAGAAGATCGCCTGCTGGCACAAAGAGAAATTCGGTTGTATTAGTCACCTGGAGGCATGGTTACACAGAGTAGACCCTGTGGCTCAGCATGTAAGGAGACTGGTTTATGGTCTGGGAGTCCCGGGTTCAAATCCTGGATGGGAGCCATCCTCTTGGATGCATGCTTTAGCTCCTTCTTTGCTGAGCCATTGTTGTAATGGTCATCTGGAGGCAGCTGGACTCAGCATAGGCCCTGTGGAGCAGCGCGTAAGGTGACTGGTTTATGGGCGTGGAGTCCCGGGTTCAAATCCCGGATGTGACCTCTCCGCTTGGATGCATGCCTTAGCTCCTTCTTTGCTGAGCCATTGGTTCCCTTTGTATTTATGGTTTCAAAGAGACAGGCAGTTGTAATGGTCATCTGGAGGGTACTGCCCATAGCTTAGACCCAGTGGCGCAGCATGAAACTTGGCTGGCTTATGGTCTGGGAATCCCAGGTTCAAATCCTGTGTGGGACCTGTCCACCTGGATGAATGCTTTAGCTCCTTCTTTGCTGGTCTACTGGTTCCATAATGATCATCTGGAGGCAGCTGGATATAGCTTAGTCCCTGTGGCGCTGCGCATACGGTGCTTGGTTTATGGTCTGGGAGTCCCGGGTTCAAATCCCGGATGCGACCTGACCACCTGGATGCATGTTTTAGCTCCTTCTTTGCTGGTGATTGGTTCCCTTTGTATTTAAGGTTTCAAAGAGACATGTGGTTGTAAGGATCATCTGGAGGCAGCTGGATATACCTTAGTCCCTGTGGCGCAGCGCAAAGGGTGCTTGGTTTATGGTCTGGGAGTCCCGGGTTCAAATCCCGGATGTGACCTGTCCACCTGAATGCATGCTTTAGCTCCTTCTTTGCTGGTCTTTTGGTTCAGTTTTAATTTAAGGTTAATTTTAGGTTTCAAAGAGACATGCGTTTGTATTGGGTTCAAATCCTGGGTGGGACCTATCTATGTGGATGCATGCTTTAGCTCCTTCATTGCTGAGCCATTGGTTCCTTTTATATTTAAGGTTTCAAAGAGACATTCGGTTGTAATGGTCATCTGGAGAAGGCGCCACAAAGAATAGTCCCAGTGGCACAGTGCCTAAAGTGACAGGTTTGTGCCTGCCGAGTTCTGAGTTTGAATCCCTGTTGGTAGTTTTCCGAACCCCTGAACATATTCTTAAAGGTGAATGTAAAGGTCCTATAAGCATATGAAAAATAAATCTGCAATATACTTTAATTTAAAATGTATTCATTTAAAATTATTGTAAGAAACCTGACTGTATGCAGTGAAATTCTCCATTGGTTTTACTTGCTCTGACTGCTGTGGATAGAAAATGGTCCCTAGCTGCTCTGCAGGGAAACAATCATACTTTCAAACAGACCCAGTGCAGTCGGCAAATTCTGTTAAATAATCAGTCTTGCTGTATCGGCTTCTATTGCATAAATTCTTTGACTTGTGCTGTTTTGCTAATTTATGACCATCCCTACGCTTAACCTCCCAATACAAGCCCGGACCCCACTGAGCATGTGCATTGTCTTGGTCTTACAAAGCTGCTTAACAAAGTTACAGGATGATGACCCCCTGCAGCCAACCTTGAAAGCCTAAATGATTTTTTATTAGGCTTCTGGTGCAGTAAGTGTAGGTATATTTTGTTTAGTATATAAAAATATTGCATTTCTAGCATTATTCTATTTTAGTCTTTAGTTCCCCTTTAAGCTGCCTCCTTTGTTTAGCCATTGGTCCCCTTTTCTTCATGCTGCATTAACCAGTTGCAGTGTCTTTGAATTTAAGATCTCAAAGAGACATGCGTTAAAGAGTAACCTATACTTTGGGCTGGGTAAATCGCCAAATCTTGGCTTCCAAAATAGTTTTTTTTATAGCCTTATATGGAGCACTGTTCTCAATAAGCCATTCCCAAGATGAACCCCAGGCTGATGCTAGGCAAACCCCCCAAAGAAGGGCAGTGGGTGGGGGGGTTTAGGGGGTTGTAGAGGGTTTTTTTCCATATGGGGACCCCCCAAGTTGATGCAAGGGCAAGGTATGGGTAAGGTGCTAGATTGGAAAGACCAGCCCAGAAGCAGATACCTGGCTATCTTAGAAGGGGAGGAGGCCAGATGGGGAACCCACCCAAAGCAGATACCTGGGTGGGTTAAAAGGGGGCAACACCTGTAAGACAAAAGGCAGCCAAATACAGTTCAATTTCACAAGAGCTGCTGCCAAGCACCATTTTTTTCAGCAAGACCCCTCCTTCTATTGCAGGCAGGGCACCTATGGCTCCACCTTTGTGGCAGCTCTCCCTTCCCTCATACACCAGCTTCCTCTTATTGACGTAGGGCTCTTCCTCTAAGCAGCAACTTCCATAGGTTCTCGTGTTCTCTGTCCACAGGCTGCAACTTCCACAGGTTCTTTGTGTTCTCTGTCCCCAGGCTTCAACTTCCACAGGTTCTTGGTGTTTTCTTTATCCAGGCAGCAACTTCCACGGATCCATCGGGCACTCTGTCGCCAGGCAGCATCTACTACTAATCAACACACCATCCGACCAACTTCCTCATGCCAACGAGCTACACCAGGCAAGGGCGGGAATCGAACTCACGACCATGTGCACCGTAGGCAACTGCTTTAACCACTTGGCTACCCGGAAGGCCTCTTTTACCATGGGTTCTAGGGTGTGTATTGACTTTGTTAGGCAGAAGATCGCCTGCTGGCACAAAGAGAAATTCGGTTGTATTAGTCACCTGGAGGCATGGTTACACAGAGTAGACCCTGTGGCTCAGCATGTAAGGAGACTGGTTTATGGTCTGGGAGTCCCGGGTTCAAATCCTGGATGGGAGCCATCGTCTTGGATGCATGCTTTAGCTCCTTCTTTGCTGTGCCATTGGTTGTAATGGTCATCTGGAGGCAGCTGGATTCAGCATAGGCCGTGTGGCGCAGCGCGTAAGGTGACTGGTTTATGGGCGTGGAGTCCCGGGTTCAAATCCCGGATGTGACCTCTCCGCTTGGATGCATGCCTTAGCTCCTTCTTTGCTGAGCCATTGGTTCCCTTTGTATTTATGGTTTCAAAGAGACAGGCAGTTGTAATGGTCATCTGGAGGGTACTGCCCATAGCTTAGACCCAGTGGCGCAGCATGAAACTTGGCTGGCTTATGGTCTGGGAATCCCAGGTTCAAATCCTGTGTGGGACCTGTCCACCTGGATGAATGCTTTAGCTCCTTCTTTGCTGGTCTACTGGTTCCATAATGATCATCTGGAGGCAGCTGGATATAGCTTAGTCCCTGTGGCGCTGCGCATACGGTGCTTGGTTTATGGTCTGGGAGTCCCGGGTTCAAATCCCGGATGCGACCTGACCACCTGGATGCATGTTTTAGCTCCTTCTTTGCTGGTGATTGGTTCCCTTTGTATTTAAGGTTTCAAAGAGACATGCGGTTGTAAGGATCATCTGGAGGCAGCTGGATATAGCTTAGTCCCTGTGGCGCAGCGCAAAGGGTGCTTGGTTTATGGTCTGGGAGTCCCGGGTTCAAATCCCGGATGCGACCTGTCCACCTGAATGCATGCTTTAGCTCCTTCTTTGCTGGTCTTTTGGTTCAGTTTTAATTTAAGGTTAATTTTAGGTTTCAAAGAGACATGCGTTTGTATTGGGTTCAAATCCTGGGTGGGACCTATCTATGTGGATGCATGCTTTAGCTCCTTCATTGCTGAGCCATTGGTTCCTTTTATATTTAAGGTTTCAAAGAGACATTCGGTTGTAAAGGTCATCTGGAGAGGGCGCCGCAAAGAATAGTCCCAGTGGCACAGTGCCTAAAGTGACAGGTTTGTGCCTGCCGAGTTCTGAGTTTGAATCCCTGTTGGTAGTTTTCCGAACCCCTGAACATATTCTTAAAGGTGAATGTAAAGGTCCTATAAGCATATGAAAAATAAATCTGCAATATACTTTAATTGAAAATGTATTCATTTAAAATTATTGTAAGAAACCTGACTGTATGCAGTGAAATTCTCCATTGGTTTTACTTGCTCTGACTGCTGTGGATAGAAAATGGTCCCTAGCTGCTCTGCAGGGAAACAATCATACTTTCAAACAGACCCAGTGCAGTCGGCAAATTCTGTTAAATAATCAGTCTTGCTGTATCGGCTTCTATTGCATAAATTCTTTGACTTGTGCTGTTTTGCTAATTTATGACCATCCCTACGCTTAGCCTCCCAATACAAGCCCGGACCCCACTGAGCATGTGCATTGTCTTGGTCTTACAAAGCTGCTTAACAAAGTTACAGGATGATGACCCCCTGCAGCCAACCTTGAAAGCCTAAATGATTTTTTATTAGGCTTCTGGTGCAGTAAGTGTAGGTATATTTTGTTTAGTACATAAAAATATTGCATTTCTAGCATTATTCTATTTTAGTCTTTAGTTCCCCTTTAAGCTGCCTCCTTTGTTTAGCCATTGGTCCCCTTTTCTTCATGCTGCATTAACCAGTTGCAGTGTCTTTGAATTTAAGATCTCAAAGAGACATGCGTTAAAGAGTAACCTATACTTTGGGCTGGGTAAATCGCCAAATCTTGGCTTCCAAAATAGTTTTTTTTATAGCCTTATATGGAGCACTGTTCTCAATAAGCCATTCCCAAGATGAACCCCAGGCTGATGCTAGGCAAACCCCCCAAAGAAGGGCAGTGGGTGGGGGGGTTTAGGGGGTTGTAGAGGGTTTTTTTCCATATGGGGACCCCCCAAGTTGATGCAAGGGCAAGGTATGGGTAAGGTGCTAGATTGGAAAGACCAGCCCAGAAGCAGATACCTGGCTATCTTAGAAGGGGAGGAGGCCAGATGGGGAACCCACCCAAAGCAGATACCTGGGTGGGTTAAAAGGGGGCAACACCTGTAAGACAAAAGGCAGCCAAATACAGTTCAATTTCACAAGAGCTGCTGCCAAGCACCATTTTTTTCAGCAAGACCCCTCCTTCTATTGCAGGCAGGGCACCTATGGCTCCACCTTTGTGGCAGCTCTCCCTTCCCTCATACACCAGCTTCCTCTTATTGACGTAGGGCTCTTCCTCTAAGCAGCAACTTCCATAGGTTCTCGTGTTCTCTGTCCACAGGCTGCAACTTCCACAGGTTCTTTGTGTTCTCTGTCCCCAGGCTTCAACTTCCACAGGTTCTTGGTGTTTTCTTTATCCAGGCAGCAACTTCCACGGATCCATCGGGCACTCTGTCGCCAGGCAGCATCTACTACTAATCAACACACCATCCGACCAACTTCCTCATGCCAACGAGCTACACCAGGCAAGGGCGGGAATCGAACTCACGACCATGTGCACCGTAGGCAACTGCTTTAACCACTTGGCTACCCGGAAGGGCTCTTTTACCATGGGTTCTAGGGTGTGTATTGACTTTGTTAGGCAGAAGATCGCCTGCTGGCACAAAGAGAAATTCGGTTGTATTAGTCACCTGGAGGCATGGTTACACAGAGTAGACCCTGTGGCTCAGCATGTAAGGAGACTGGTTTATGGTCTGGGAGTCCCGGGTTCAAATCCTGGATGGGAGCCATCCTCTTGGATGCATGCTTTAGCTCCTTCTTTGCTGAGCCATTGGTTGTAATGGTCATCTGGAGGCAGCTGGATTCAGCATAGGCCCTGTGGAGCAGCGCGTAAGGTGACTGGTTTATGGGCGTGGAGTCCCGGGTTCAAATCCCGGATGTGACCTCTCCGCTTGGATGCATGCCTTAGCTCCTTCTTTGCTGAGCCATTGGTTCCCTTTGTATTTATGGTTTCAAAGAGACAGGCAGTTGTAATGGTCATCTGGAGGGTACTGCCCATAGCTTAGACCCAGTGGCGCAGCATGAAACTTGGCTGGCTTATGGTCTGGGAATCCCAGGTTCAAATCCTGTGTGGGACCTGTCCACCTGGATGAATGCTTTAGCTCCTTCTTTGCTGGTCTACTGGTTCCATAATGATCATCTGGAGGCAGCTGGATATAGCTTAGTCCCTGTGGCGCTGCGCATACGGTGCTTGGTTTATGGTCTGGGAGTCCCGGGTTCAAATCCCGGATGCGACCTGACCACCTGGATGCATGTTTTTGCTGGTGATTGGTTCCCTTTGTATTTAAGGTTTCAAAGAGACATGCGGTTGTAAGGATCATCTGGAGGCAGCTGGATATAGCTTAGTCCCTGTGGCGCAGCGCAAAGGGTGCTTGGTTTATGGTCTGGGAGTCCCGGGTTCAAATCCCGGATGCGACCTGTCCACCTGAATGCATGCTTTAGCTCCTTCTTTGCTGGTCTTTTGGTTCAGTTTTAATTTAAGGTTAATTTTAGGTTTCAAAGAGACATGCGTTTGTATTGGGTTCAAATCCTGGGTGGGACCTATCTATGTGGATGCATGCTTTAGCTCCTTCATTGCTGAGCCATTGGTTCCTTTTATATTTAAGGTTTCAAAGAGACATTCGGTTGTAATGGTCATCTGGAGAAGGCGCCGCAAAGAATAGTCCCAGTGGCACAGTGCCTAAAGTGACAGGTTTGTGCCTGCCGAGTTCTGAGTTTGAATCCCTGTTGGTAGTTTTCCGAACCCCTGAACATATTCTTAAAGGTGAATGTAAAGGTCCTATAAGCATATGAAAAATAAATCTGCAATATACTTTAATTTAAAATGTATTCATTTAAAATTATTGTAAGAAACCTGACTGTATGCAGTGAAATTCTCCATTGGTTTTACTTGCTCTGACTGCTGTGGATAGAAAATGGTCCCTAGCTGCTCTGCAGGGAAACAATCATACTTTCAAACAGACCCAGTGCAGTCGGCAAATTCTGTTAAATAATCAGTCTTGCTGTATCGGCTTCTATTGCATAAATTCTTTGACTTGTGCTGTTTTGCTAATTTATGACCATCCCTACGCTTAACCTCTCAATACAAGCCCGGACCCCACTGAGCATGTGCATTGTCTTGGTCTTACAAAGCTGCTTAACAAAGTTACAGGATGATGACCCCCTGCAGCCAACCTTGAAAGCCTAAATGATTTTTTATTAGGCTTCTGGTGCAGTAAGTGTAGGTATATTTTGTTTAGTATATAAAAATATTGCATTTCTAGCATTATTCTATTTTAGTCTTTAGTTCCCCTTTAAGCTGCCTCCTTTGTTTAGCCATTGGTCCCCTTTTCTTCATGCTGCATTAACCAGTTGCAGTGTCTTTGAATTTAAGATCTCAAAGAGACATGCGTTAAAGAGTAACCTATACTTTGGGCTGGGTAAATCGCCAAATCTTGGCTTCCAAAATAGTTTTTTTTATAGCCTTATATGGAGCACTGTTCTCAATAAGCCATTCCCAAGATGAACCCCAGGCTGATGCTAGGCAAACCCCCCAAAGAAGGGCAGTGGGTGGGGGGGTTTAGGGGGTTGTAGAGGGTTTTTTTCCATATGGGGACCCCCCAAGTTGATGCAAGGGCAAGGTATGGGTAAGGTGCTAGATTGGAAAGACCAGCCCAGAAGCAGATACCTGGCTATCTTAGAAGGGGAGGAGGCCAGATGGGGAACCCACCCAAAGCAGATACCTGGGTGGGTTAAAAGGGGGCAACACCTGTAAGACAAAAGGCAGCCAAATACAGTTCAATTTCACAAGAGCTGCTGCCAAGCACCATTTTTTTCAGCAAGACCCCTCCTTCTATTGCAGGCAGGGCACCTATGGCTCCACCTTTGTGGCAGCTCTCCCTTCCCTCATACACCAGCTTCCTCTTATTGACGTAGGGCTCTTCCTCTAAGCAGCAACTTCCATAGGTTCTCGTGTTCTCTGTCCACAGGCTGCAACTTCCACAGGTTCTTTGTGTTCTCTGTCCCCAGGCTTCAACTTCCACAGGTTCTTGGTGTTTTCTTTATCCAGGCAGCAACTTCCACGGATCCATCGGGCACTCTGTCGCCAGGCAGCATCTACTACTAATCAACACACCATCCGACCAACTTCCTCATGCCAACGAGCTACACCAGGCAAGGGCGGGAATCGAACTCACGACCATGTGCACCGTAGGCAACTGCTTTAACCACTTGGCTACCCGGAAGGGCTCTTTTACCATGGGTTCTAGGGTGTGTATTGACTTTGTTAGGCAGAAGATCGCCTGCTGGCACAAAGAGAAATTCGGTTGTATTAGTCACCTGGAGGCATGGTTACACAGAGTAGACCCTGTGGCTCAGCATGTAAGGAGACTGGTTTATGGTCTGGGAGTCCCGGGTTCAAATCCTGGATGGGAGCCATCCTCTTGGATGCATGCTTTAGCTCCTTCTTTGCTGAGCCATTGGTTGTAATGGTCATCTGGAGGCAGCTGGATTCAGCATAGGCCCTGTGGCGCAGCGCGTAAGGTGACTGGTTTATGGGCGTGGAGTCCCGGGTTCAAATCCCGGATGTGACCTCTCCGCTTGGATGCATGCCTTAGCTCCTTCTTTGCTGAGCCATTGGTTCCCTTTGTATTTATGGTTTCAAAGAGACAGGCAGTTGTAATGGTCATCTGGAGGGTACTGCCCATAGCTTAGACCCAGTGGCGCAGCATGAAACTTGGCTGGCTTATGGTCTGGGAATCCCAGGTTCAAATCCTGTGTGGGACCTGTCCACCTGGATGAATGCTTTAGCTCCTTCTTTGCTGGTCTACTGGTTCCATAATGATCATCTGGAGGCAGCTGGATATAGCTTAGTCCCTGTGGCGCTGCGCATACGGTGCTTGGTTTATGGTCTGGGAGTCCCGGGTTCAAATCCCGGATGCGACCTGACCACCTGGATGCATGTTTTTGCTGGTGATTGGTTCCCTTTGTATTTAAGGTTTCAAAGAGACATGCGGTTGTAAGGATCATCTGGAGGCAGCTGGATATAGCTTAGTCCCTGTGGCGCAGCGCAAAGGGTGCTTGGTTTATGGTCTGGGAGTCCCGGGTTCAAATCCCGGATGCGACCTGTCCACCTGAATGCATGCTTTAGCTCCTTCTTTGCTGGTCTTTTGGTTCAGTTTTAATTTAAGGTTAATTTTAGGTTTCAAAGAGACATGCGTTTGTATTGGGTTCAAATCCTGGGTGGGACCTATCTATGTGGATGCATGCTTTAGCTCCTTCATTGCTGAGCCATTGGTTCCTTTTATATTTAAGGTTTCAAAGAGACATTCGGTTGTAATGGTCATCTGGAGAAGGCGCCGCAAAGAATAGTCCCAGTGGCACAGTGCCTAAAGTGACAGGTTTGTGCCTGCCGAGTTCTGAGTTTGAATCCCTGTTGGTAGTTTTCCGAACCCCTGAACATATTCTTAAAGGTGAATGTAAAGGTCCTATAAGCATATGAAAAATAAATCTGCAATATACTTTAATTTAAAATGTATTCATTTAAAATTATTGTAAGAAACCTGACTGTATGCAGTGAAATTCTCCATTGGTTTTACTTGCTCTGACTGCTGTGGATAGAAAATGGTCCCTAGCTGCTCTGCAGGGAAACAATCATACTTTCAAACAGACCCAGTGCAGTCGGCAAATTCTGTTAAATAATCAGTCTTGCTGTATCGGCTTCTATTGCATAAATTCTTTGACTTGTGCTGTTTTGCTAATTTATGACCATCCCTACGCTTAACCTCCCAATACAAGCCCGGACCCCACTGAGCATGTGCATTGTCTTGGTCTTACAAAGCTGCTTAACAAAGTTACAGGATGATGACCCCCTGCAGCCAACCTTGAAAGCCTAAATGATTTTTTATTAGGCTTCTGGTGCAGTAAGTGTAGGTATATTTTGTTTAGTATATAAAAATATTGCATTTCTAGCATTATTCTATTTTAGTCTTTAGTTCCCCTTTAAGCTGCCTCCTTTGTTTAGCCATTGGTCCCCTTTTCTTCATGCTGCATTAACCAGTTGCAGTGTCTTTGAATTTAAGATCTCAAAGAGACATGCGTTAAAGAGTAACCTATACTTTGGGCTGGGTAAATCGCCAAATCTTGGCTTCCAAAATAGTTTTTTTTATAGCCTTATATGGAGCACTGTTCTCAATAAGCCATTCCCAAGATGAACCCCAGGCTGATGCTAGGCAAACCCCCCAAAGAAGGGCAGTGGGTGGGGGGGTTTAGGGGGTTGTAGAGGGTTTTTTTCCATATGGGGACCCCCCAAGTTGATGCAAGGGCAAGGTATGGGTAAGGTGCTAGATTGGAAAGACCAGCCCAGAAGCAGATACCTGGCTATCTTAGAAGGGGAGGAGGCCAGATGGGGAACCCACCCAAAGCAGATACCTGGGTGGGTTAAAAGGGGGCAACACCTGTAAGACAAAAGGCAGCCAAATACAGTTCAATTTCACAAGAGCTGCTGCCAAGCACCATTTTTTTCAGCAAGACCCCTCCTTCTATTGCAGGCAGGGCACCTATGGCTCCACCTTTGTGGCAGCTCTCCCTTCCCTCATACACCAGCTTCCTCTTATTGACGTAGGGCTCTTCCTCTAAGCAGCAACTTCCATAGGTTCTCGTGTTCTCTGTCCACAGGCTGCAACTTCCACAGGTTCTTTGTGTTCTCTGTCCCCAGGCTTCAACTTCCACAGGTTCTTGGTGTTTTCTTTATCCAGGCAGCAACTTCCACGGATCCATCGGGCACTCTGTCGCCAGGCAGCATCTACTACTAATCAACACACCATCCGACCAACTTCCTCATGCCAACGAGCTACACCAGGCAAGGGCGGGAATCGAACTCACGACCATGTGCACCGTAGGCAACTGCTTTAACCACTTGGCTACCCGGAAGGGCTCTTTTACCATGGGTTCTAGGGTGTGTATTGACTTTGTTAGGCAGAAGATCGCCTACTGGCACAAAGAGAAATTCGGTTGTATTAGTCACCTGGAGGCATGGTTACACAGAGTAGACCCTGTGGCTCAGCATGTAAGGAGACTGGTTTATGGTCTGGGAGTCCCGGGTTCAAATCCTGGATGGGAGCCATCCTCTTGGATGCATGCTTTAGCTCCTTCTTTGCTGAGCCATTGGTTGTAATGGTCATCTGGAGGCAGCTGGATTCAGCATAGGCCCTGTGGCGCAGCGCGTAAGGTGACTGGTTTATGGGCGTGGAGTCCCGGGTTCAAATCCCGGATGTGACCTCTCCGCTTGGATGCATGCCTTAGCTCCTTCTTTGCTGAGCCATTGGTTCCCTTTGTATTTATGGTTTCAAAGAGACAGGCAGTTGTAATGGTCATCTGGAGGGTACTGCCCATAGCTTAGACCCAGTGGCGCAGCATGAAACTTGGCTGGCTTATGGTCTGGGAATCCCAGGTTCAAATCCTGTGTGGGACCTGTCCACCTGGATGAATGCTTTAGCTCCTTCTTTGCTGGTCTACTGGTTCCATAATGATCATCTGGAGGCAGCTGGATATAGCTTAGTCCCTGTGGCGCTGCGCATACGGTGCTTGGTTTATGGTCTGGGAGTCCCGGGTTCAAATCCCGGATGCGACCTGACCACCTGGATGCATGTTTTAGCTCCTTCTTTGCTGGTGATTGGTTCCCTTTGTATTTAAGGTTTCAAAGAGACATGCGGTTGTAAGGATCATCTGGAGGCAGCTGGATATAGCTTAGTCCCTGTGGCGCAGCGCAAAGGGTGCTTGGTTTATGGTCTGGGAGTCCCGGGTTCAAATCCCGGATGCGACCTGTCCACCTGAATGCATGCTTTAGCTCCTTCTTTGCTGGTCTTTTGGTTCAGTTTTAATTTAAGGTTAATTTTAGGTTTCAAAGAGACATGCGTTTGTATTGGGTTCAAATCCTGGGTGGGACCTATCTATGTGGATGCATGCTTTAGCTCCTTCATTGCTGAGCCATTGGTTCCTTTTATATTTAAGGTTTCAAAGAGACATTCGGTTGTAATGGTCATCTGGAGAAGGCGCCGCAAAGAATAGTCCCAGTGGCACAGTGCCTAAAGTGACAGGTTTGTGCCTGCCGAGTTCTGAGTTTGAATCCCTGTTGGTAGTTTTCCGAACCCCTGAACATATTCTTAAAGGTGAATGTAAAGGTCCTATAAGCATATGAAAAATAAATCTGCAATATACTTTAATTTAAAATGTATTCATTTAAAATTATTGTAAGAAACCTGACTGTATGCAGTGAAATTCTCCATTGGTTTTACTTGCTCTGACTGCTGTGGATAGAAAATGGTCCCTAGCTGCTCTGCAGGGAAACAATCATACTTTCAAACAGACCCAGTGCAGTCGGCAAATTCTGTTAAATAATCAGTCTTGCTGTATCGGCTTCTATTGCATAAATTCTTTGACTTGTGCTGTTTTGCTAATTTATGACCATCCCTACGCTTAACCTCCCAATACAAGCCCGGACCCCACTGAGCATGTGCATTGTCTTGGTCTTACAAAGCTGCTTAACAAAGTTACAGGATGATGACCCCCTGCAGCCAACCTTGAAAGCCTAAATGATTTTTTATTAGGCTTCTGGTGCAGTAAGTGTAGGTATATTTTGTTTAGTACATAAAAATATTGCATTTCTGGCATTATTCTATTTTAGACTTTAGTTCCCCTTTAAGCTGCCTCCTTTGTTTAGCCATTGGTCCCCTTTTCTTCATGCTGCATTAACCAGTTGCAGTGTCTTTGAATTTAAGATCTCAAAGAGACATGCGTTAAAGAGTAACCTATACTTTGGGCTGGGTAAATCGCCAAATCTTGGCTTCCAAAATAGTTTTTTTTATAGCCTTATATGGAGCACTGTTCTCAATAAGCCATTCCCAAGATGAACCCCAGGCTGATGCTAGGCAAACCCCCCAAAGAAGGGCAGTGGGTGGGGGGGTTTAGGGGGTTGTAGAGGGTTTTTTTCCATATGGGGACCCCCCAAGTTGATGCAAGGGCAAGGTATGGGTAAGGTGCTAGATTGGAAAGACCAGCCCAGAAGCAGATACCTGGCTATCTTAGAAGGGGAGGAGGCCAGATGGGGAACCCACCCAAAGCAGATACCTGGGTGGGTTAAAAGGGGGCAACACCTGTAAGACAAAAGGCAGCCAAATACAGTTCAATTTCACAAGAGCTGCTGCCAAGCACCATTTTTTTCACCAAGACCCCTCCTTCTATTGCAGGCAGGGCACCTATGGCTCCACCTTTGTGGCAGCTCTCCCTTCCCTCATACACCAGCTTCCTCTTATTGACGTAGGGCTCTTCCTCTAAGCAGCAACTTCCATAGGTTCTCGTGTTCTCTGTCCACAGGCTGCAACTTCCACAGGTTCTTTGTGTTCTCTGTCCCCAGGCTTCAACTTCCACAGGTTCTTGGTGTTTTCTTTATCCAGGCAGCAACTTCCACGGATCCATCGGGCACTCTGTCGCCAGGCAGCATCTACTACTAATCAACACACCATCCGACGAACTTCATCATGCCAACGAGCTACACCAGGCAAGGGCGGGAATCGAACTCACGACCATGTGCACCGTAGGCAACTGCTTTAACCACTTGGCTACCCGGAAGGGCTCTTTTACCATGGGTTCTAGGGTGTGTATTGACTTTGTTAGGCAGAAGATCGCCTGCTGGCACAAAGAGAAATTCGGTTGTATTAGTCACCTGGAGGCATGGTTACACAGAGTAGACCCTGTGGCTCATCATGTAAGGAGACTGGTTTATGGTCTGGGAGTCCCGGGTTCAAATCCTGGATGGGAGCCATCCTCTTGGATGCATGCTTTAGCTCCTTCTTTGCTGAGCCATTGGTTGTAATGGTCATCTGGAGGCAGCTGGATTCAGCATAGGCCCTGTGGCGCAGCGCGTAAGGTGACTGGTTAATGGGCGTGGAGTCCCGGGTTCAAATCCCGGATGTGACCTCTCCGCTTGGATGCATGCCTTAGCTCCTTCTTTGCTGAGCCATTGGTTCCCTTTGTATTTATGGTTTCAAAGAGACAGGCAGTTGTAATGGTCATCTGGAGGGTACTGCCCATAGCTTAGACCCAGTGGCGCAGCATGAAACTTGGCTGGCTTATGGTCTGGGAATCCCAGGTTCAAATCCTGTGTGGGACCTGTCCACCTGGATGAATGCTTTAGCTCCTTCTTTGCTGGTCTACTGGTTCCATAATGATCATCTGGAGGCAGCTGGATATAGCTTAGTCCCTGTGGCGCTGCGCATACGGTGCTTGGTTTATGGTCTGGGAGTCCCGGGTTCAAATCCCGGATGCGACCTGACCACCTGGATGCATGTTTTAGCTGCTTCTTTGCTGGTGATTGGTTCCCTTTGTATTTAAGGTTTCAAAGAGACATGCGGTTGTAAGGATCATCTGGAGGCAGCTGGATATTGCTTAGTCCCTGTGGCGCAGCGCAAAGGGTGCTTGGTTTATGGTCTGGGAGTCCCGGGTTCAAATCCCGGATGCGACCTGTCCACCTGAATGCATGCTTTAGCTCCTTCTTTGCTGGTCTTTTGGTTCAGTTTTAATTTAAGGTTAATTTTAGGTTTCAAAGAGACATGCGTTTGTATTGGGTTCAAATCCTGGGTGGGACCTATCTATGTGGATGCATGCTTTAGCTCCTTCATTGCTGAGCCATTGGTTCCTTTTATATTTAAGGTTTCAAAGAGACATTCGGTTGTAATGGTCATCTGGAGAAGGCGCCGCAAAGAATAGTCCCAGTGGCACAGTGCCTAAAGTGACAGGTTTGTGCCTGCCGAGTTCTGAGTTTGAATCCCTGTTGGTAGTTTTCCGAACCCCTGAACATATTCTTAAAGGTGAATGTAAAGGTCCTATAAGCATATGAAAAATAAATCTGCAATATACTTTAATTTAAAATGTATTCATTTAAAATTATTGTAAGAAACCTGACTGTATGCAGTGAAATTCTCCATTGGTTTTACTTGCTCTGACTGCTGTGGATAGAAAATGGTCCCTAGCTGCTCTGCAGGGAAACAATCATACTTTCAAACAGACCCAGTGCAGTCGGCAAATTCTGTTAAATAATCAGTCTTGCTGTATCGGCTTCTATTGCATAAATTCTTTGACTTGTGCTGTTTTGCTAATTTATGACCATCCCTACGCTTAACCTCCCAATACAAGCCCGGACCCCACTGAGCATGTGCATTGTCTTGGTCTTACAAAGCTGCTTAACAAAGTTACAGGATGATGACCCCCTGCAGCCAACCTTGAAAGCCTAAATGATTTTTTATTAGGCTTCTGGTGCAGTAAGTGTAGGTATATTTTGTTTAGTATATAAAAATATTGCATTTCTAGCATTATTCTATTTTAGTCTTTAGTTCCCCTTTAAGCTGCCTCCTTTGTTTAGCCATTGGTCCCCTTTTCTTCATGCTGCATTAACCAGTTGCAGTGTCTTTGAATTTAAGATCTCAAAGAGACATGCGTTAAAGAGTAACCTATACTTTGGGCTGGGTAAATCGCCAAATCTTGGCTTCCAAAATAGTTTTTTTTATAGCCTTATATGGAGCACTGTTCTCAATAAGCCATTCCCAAGATGAACCCCAGGCTGATGCTAGGCAAACCCCCCAAAGAAGGGCAGTGGGTGGGGGGGTTTAGGGGGTTGTAGAGGGTTTTTTTCCATATGGGGACCCCCCAAGTTGATGCAAGGGCAAGGTATGGGTAAGGTGCTAGATTGGAAAGACCACCCCAGAAGCAGATACCTGGCTATCTTAGAAGGGGAGGAGGCCAGATGGGGAACCCACCCAAAGCAGATACCTGGGTGGGTTAAAAGGGGGCAACACCTGTAAGACAAAAGGCAGCCAAATACAGTTCAATTTCACAAGAGCTGCTGCCAAGCACCATTTTTTTCAGCAAGACCCCTCCTTCTATTGCAGGCAGGGCACCTATGGCTCCACCTTTGTGGCAGCTCTCCCTTCCCTCATACACCAGCTTCCTCTTATTGACGTAGGGCTCTTCCTCTAAGCAGCAACTTCCATAGGTTCTCGTGTTCTCTGTCCACAGGCTGCAACTTCCACAGGTTCTTTGTGTTCTCTGTCCCCAGGCTTCAACTTCCACAGGTTCTTGGTGTTTTCTTTATCCAGGCAGCAACTTCCACGGATCCATCGTGCACTCTGTCGCCAGGCAGCATCTACTACTAATCAACACACCATCCGACCAACTTCCTCATGCCAACGAGCTACACCAGGCAAGGGCGGGAATCGAACTCACGACCATGTGCACCGTAGGCAACTGCTTTAACCACTTGGCTACCCGGAAGGGCTCTTTTACCATGGGTTCTAGGGTGTGTATTGACTTTGTTAGGCAGAAGATCGCCTGCTGGCACAAAGAGAAATTCGGTTGTATTAGTCACCTGGAGGCATGGTTACACAGAGTAGACCCTGTGGCTCAGCATGTAAGGAGACTGGTTTATGGTCTGGGAGTCCCGGGTTCAAATCCTGGATGGGAGCCATCCTCTTGGATGCATGCTTTAGCTCCTTCTTTGCTGTGCCATTGGTTGTAATGGTCATCTGGAGGCAGCTGGATTCAGCATAGGCCCTGTGGCGCAGCGCGTAAGGTGACTGGTTTATGGGCGTGGAGTCCCGGGTTCAAATCCCGGATGTGACCTCTCCGCTTGGATGCATGCCTTAGCTCCTTCTTTGCTGAGCCATTGGTTCCCTTTGTATTTATGGTTTCAAAGAGACAGGCAGTTGTAATGGTCATCTGGAGGGTACTGCCCAAAGCTTAGACCCAGTGGCGCAGCATGAAACTTGGCTGGCTTATGGTCTGGGAATCCCAGGTTCAAATCCTGTGTGGGACCTGTCCACCTGGATGAATGGTTTAGCTCCTTCTTTGCTGGTCTACTGGTTCCATAATGATCATCTGGAGGCAGCTGGATATAGCTTAGTCCCTGTGGCGCTGCGCATACGGTGCTTGGTTTATGGTCTGGGAGTCCCGGGTTTAAATCCCGGATGCGACCTGACCACCTGGATGCATGTTTTAGCTCCTTCTTTGCTGGTGATTGGTTCCCTTTGTATTTAAGGTTTCAAAGAGACATGCGGTTGTAAGGATCATCTGGAGGCAGCTTGATATAGCTTAGTCCCTGTGGCGCAGCGCAAAGGGTGCTTGGTTTATGGTCTGGGAGTCCCGGGTTCAAATCCCGGATGCGACCTGTCCACCTGAATGCATGCTTTAGCTCCTTCTTTGCTGGTCTTTTGGTTCAGTTTTAATTTAAGGTTAATTTTAGGTTTCAAAGAGACATGCGTTTGTATTGGGTTCAAATCCTGGGTGGGACCTATCTATGTGGATGCATGCTTTAGCTCCTTCATTGCTGAGCCATTGGTTCCTTTTATATTTAAGGTTTCAAAGAGACATTCGGTTGTAAAGGTCATCTGGAGAAGGCGCCGCAAAGAATAGTCCCAGTGGCACAGTGCCTAAAGTGACAGGTTTGTGCCTGCCGAGTTCTGAGTTTGAATCCCTGTTGGTAGTTTTCCGAACCCCTGAACATATTCTTAAAGGTGAATGTAAAGGTCCTATAAGCATATGAAAAATAAATCTGCAATATACTTTAATTGAAAATGTATTCATTTAAAATTATTGTAAGAAACCTGACTGTATGCAGTGAAATTCTCCATTGGTTTTACTTGCTCTGACTGCTGTGGATAGAAAATGGTCCCTAGCTGCTCTGCAGGGAAACAATCATACTTTCAAACAGACCCAGTGCAGTCGGCAAATTCTGTTAAATAATCAGTCTTGCTGTATCGGCTTCTATTGCATAAATTCTTTGACTTGTGCTGTTTTGCTAATTTATGACCATCCCTACGCTTAACCTCCCAATACAAGCCCGGACCCCACTGAGCATGTGCATTGTCTTGGTCTTACAAAGCTGCTTAACAAAGTTACAGGATGATGACCCCCTGCAGCCAACCTTGAAAGCCTAAATGATTTTTTATTAGGCTTCTGGTGCAGTAAGTGTAGGTATATTTTGTTTAGTACATAAAAATATTGCATTTCTAGCATTATTCTATTTTAGTCTTTAGTTCCCCTTTAAGCTGCCTCCTTTGTTTAGCCATTGGTCCCCTTTTCTTCATGCTGCATTAACCAGTTGCAGTGTCTTTGAATTTAAGATCTCAAAGAGACATGCGTTAAAGAGTAACCTATACTTTGGGCTGGGTAAATCGCCAAATCTTGGCTTCCAAAATAGTTTTTTTTATAGCCTTATATGGAGCACTGTTCTCAATAAGCCATTCCCAAGATGAACCCCAGGCTGATGCTAGGCAAACCCCCAAAGAAGGGCAGTGGGTGGGGGGGTTTAGGGGGTTGTAGAGGGTTTTTTTCCATATGGGGACCCCCCAAGTTGATGCAAGGGCAAGGTATGGGTAAGGTGCTAGATTGGAAAGACCAGCCCAGAAGCAGATACCTGGCTATCTTAGAAGGGGAGGAGGCCAGATGGGGAACCCACCCAAAGCAGATACCTGGGTGGGTTAAAAGGGGGCAACACCTGTAAGACAAAAGGCAGCCAAATACAGTTCAATTTCACAAGAGCTGCTGCCAAGCACCATTTTTTTCAGCAAGACCCCTCCTTCTATTGCAGGCAGGGCACCTATGGCTCCACCTTTGTGGCAGCTCTCCCTTCCCTCATACACCAGCTTCCTCTTATTGACGTAGGGCTCTTCCTCTAAGCAGCAACTTCCATAGGTTCTCGTGTTCTCTGTCCACAGGCTGCAACTTCCACAGGTTCTTTGTGTTCTCTGTCCCCAGGCTTCAACTTCCACAGGTTCTTGGTGTTTTCTTTATCCAGGCAGCAACTTCCACGGATCCATCGGGCACTCTGTCGCCAGGCAGCATCTACTACTAATCAACACACCATCCGACCAACTTCCTCATGCCAACGAGCTACACCAGGCAAGGGCGGGAATCGAATTCACAACCATGTGCACCGTAGGCAACTGCTTTAACCACTTGGCTACCCGGAAGGGCTCTTTTACCATGGGTTCTAGGGTGTGTATTGACTTTGTTAGGCAGAAGATCGCCTGCTGGCACAAAGAGAAATTCGGTTGTATTAGTCACCTGGAGGCATGGTTACACAGAGTAGACCCTGTGGCTCAGCATGTAAGGAGACTGGTTTATGGTCTGGGAGTCCCGGGTTCAAATCCTGGATGGGAGCCATCCTCTTGGATGCATGCTTTAGCTCCTTCTTTGCTGTGCCATTGGTTGTAATGGTCATCTGGAGGCAGCTGGATTCAGCATAGGCCCTGTGGCGCAGCGCGTAAGGTGACTGGTTTATGGGCGTGGAGTCCCGGGTTCAAATCCCGGATGTGACCTCTCCGCTTGGATGCATGCCTTAGCTCCTTCTTTGCTGAGCCATTGGTTCCCTTTGTATTTATGGTTTCAAAGAGACAGGCAGTTGTAATGGTCATCTGGAGGGTACTGCCCAAAGCTTAGACCCAGTGGCGCAGCATGAAACTTGGCTGGCTTATGGTCTGGGAATCCCAGGTTCAAATCCTGTGTGGGACCTGTCCACCTGGATGAATGCTTTAGCTCCTTCTTTGCTGGTCTACTGGTTCCATAATGATCATCTGGAGGCAGCTGGATATAGCTTAGTCCCTGTGGCGCTGCGCATACGGTGCTTGGTTTATGGTCTGGGAGTCCCGGGTTCAAATCCCGGATGCGACCTGACCACCTGGATGCATGTTTTAGCTGCTTCTTTGCTGGTGATTGGTTCCCTTTGTATTTAAGGTTTCAAAGAGACATGCGGTTGTAAGGATCATCTGGAGGCAGCTGGATATAGCTTAGTCCCTGTGGCGCAGCGCAAAGGGTGCTTGGTTTATGGTCTGGGAGTCCTGGGTTCAAATCCCGGATGCGACCTGTCCACCTGAATGCATGCTTTAGCTCCTTCTTTGCTGGTCTTTTGGTTCAGTTTTAATTTAAGTTTAATTTTAGGTTTCAAAGAGACATGCGTTTGTATTGGGTTCAAATCCTGGGTGGGACCTATCTATGTGGATGCATGCTTTAGCTCCTTCATTGCTGAGCCATTGGTTCCTTTTATATTTAAGGTTTCAAAGAGACATTCGGTTGTAATGGTCATCTGGAGAAGGCGCCGCAAAGAATAGTCCCAGTGGCACAGTGCCTAAAGTGACAGGTTTGTGCCTGCCGAGTTCTGAGTTTGAATCCCTGTTGGTAGTTTTCCGAACCCCTGAACATATTCTTAAAGGTGAATGTAAAGGTCCTATAAGCATATGAAAAATAAATCTGCAATATACTTTAATTGAAAATGTATTCATTTAAAATTATTGTAAGAAACCTGACTGTATGCAGTGAAATTCTCCATTGGTTTTACTTGCTCTGACTGCTGTGGATAGAAAATGGTCCCTAGCTGCTCTGCAGGGAAACAATCATACTTTCAAACAGACCCAGTGCAGTCGGCAAATTCTGTTAAATAATCAGTCTTGCTGTATCGGCTTCTATTGCATAAATTCTTTGACTTGTGCTGTTTTGCTAATTTATGACCATCCCTACGCTTAACCTCCCAATACAAGCCCGGACCCCACTGAGCATGTGCATTGTCTTGGTCTTACAAAGCTGCTTAACAAAGTTACAGGATGATGACCCCCTGCAGCCAACCTTGAAAGCCTAAATGATTTTTTATTAGGCTTCTGGTGCAGTAAGTGTAGGTATATTTTGTTTAGTATATAAAAATATTGCATTTCTAGCATTATTCTATTTTAGTCTTTAGTTCCCCTTTAAGCTGCCTCCTTTGTTTAGCCATTGGTCCCCTTTTCTTCATGCTGCATTAACCAGTTGCAGTGTCTTTGAATTTAAGATCTCAAAGAGACATGCGTTAAAGAGTAACCTATACTTTGGGCTGGGTAAATCGCCAAATCTTGGCTTCCAAAATAGTTTTTTTTATAGCCTTATATGGAGCACTGTTCTCAATAAGCCATTCCCAAGATGAACCCCAGGCTGATGCTAGGCAAACCCCCCAAAGAAGGGCAGTGGGTGGGGGGGTTTAGGGGGTTGTAGAGGGTTTTTTTCCATATGGGGACCCCCCAAGTTGATGCAAGGGCAAGGTATGGGTAAGGTGCTAGATTGGAAAGACCAGCCCAGAAGCAGATACCTGGCTATCTTAGAAGGGGAGGAGGCCAGATGGGGAACCCACCCAAAGCAGATACCTGGGTGGGTTAAAAGGGGGCAACACCTGTAAGACAAAAGGCAGCCAAATACAGTTCAATTTCACAAGAGCTGCTGCCAAGCACCATTTTTTTCAGCAAGACCCCTCCTTCTATTGCAGGCAGGGCACCTATGGCTCCACCTTTGTGGCAGCTCTCCCTTCCCTCATACACCAGCTTCCTCTTATTGACGTAGGGCTCTTCCTCTAAGCAGCAACTTCCATAGGTTCTCGTGTTCTCTGTCCACAGGCTGCAACTTCCACAGGTTCTTTGTGTTCTCTGTCCCCAGGCTTCAACTTCCACAGGTTCTTGGTGTTTTCTTTATCCAGGCAGCAACTTCCACGGATCCATCGGGCACTCTGTCGCCAGGCAGCATCTACTACTAATCAACACACCATCCGACCAACTTCCTCATGCCAACGAGCTACACCAGGCAAGGGCGGGAATCGAACTCACGACCATGTGCACCGTAGGCAACTGCTTTAACCACTTGGCTACCCGGAAGGGCTCTTTTACCATGGGTTCTAGGGTGTGTATTGACTTTGTTAGGCAGAAGATCGCCTGCTGGCACAAAGAGAAATTCGGTTGTATTAGTCACCTGGAGGCATGGTTACACAGAGTAGACCCTGTGGCTCAGCATGTAAGGAGACTGGTTTATGGTCTGGGAGTCCCGGGTTCAAATCCTGGATGGGAGCCATCCTCTTGGATGCATGCTTTAGCTCCTTCTTTGCTGAGCCATTGGTTGTAATGGTCATCTGGAGGCAGCTGGATTCAGCATAGGCCCTGTGGCGCAGCGCGTAAGGTGACTGGTTTATGGGCGTGGAGTCCCGGGTTCAAATCCCGGATGTGACCTCTCCGCTTGGATGCATGCCTTAGCTCCTTCTTTGCTGAGCCATTGGTTCCCTTTGTATTTATGGTTTCAAAGAGACAGGCAGTTGTAATGGTCATCTGGAGGGTACTGCCCATAGCTTAGACCCAGTGGCGCAGCATGAAACTTGGCTGGCTTATGGTCTGGGAATCCCAGGTTCAAATCCTGTGTGGGACCTGTCCACCTGGATGAATGCTTTAGCTCCTTCTTTGCTGGTCTACTGGTTCCATAATGATCATCTGGAGGCAGCTGGATATAGCTTAGTCCCTGTGGCGCTGCGCATACGGTGCTTGGTTTATGGTCTGGGAGTCCCGGGTTCAAATCCCGGATGCGACCTGACCACCTGGATGCATGTTTTAGCTCCTTCTTTGCTGGTGATTGGTTCCCTTTGTATTTAAGGTTTCAAAGAGACATGCGGTTGTAAGGATCATCTGGAGGCAGCTGGATATAGCTTAGTCCCTGTGGCGCAGCGCAAAGGGTGCTTGGTTTATGGTCTGGGAGTCCCGGGTTCAAATCCCGGATGCGACCTGTCCACCTGAATGCATGCTTTAGCTCCTTCTTTGCTGGTCTTTTGGTTCAGTTTTAATTTAAGGTTAATTTTAGGTTTCAAAGAGACATGCGTTTGTATTGGGTTCAAATCCTGGGTGGGACCTATCTATGTGGATGCATGCTTTAGCTCCTTCATTGCTGAGCCATTGGTTCCTTTTATATTTAAGGTTTCAAAGAGACATTCGGTTGTAAAGGTCATCTGGAGAGGGCGCCGCAAAGAATAGTCCCAGTGGCACAGTGCCTAAAGTGACAGGTTTGTGCCTGCCGAGTTCTGAGTTTGAATCCCTGTTGGTAGTTTTCCGAACCCCTGAACATATTCTTAAAGGTGAATGTAAAGGTCCTATAAGCATATGAAAAATAAATCTGCAATATACTTTAATTTAAAATGTATTCATTTAAAATTATTGTAAGAAACCTGACTGTATGCAGTGAAATTCTCCATTGGTTTTACTTGCTCTGACTGCTGTGGATAGAAAATGGTCCCTAGCTGCTCTGCAGGGAAACAATCATACTTTCAAACAGACCCAGTGCAGTCGGCAAATTCTGTTAAATAATCAGTCTTGCTGTATCGGCTTCTATTGCATAAATTCTTTGACTTGTGCTGTTTTGCTAATTTATGACCATCCCTACGCTTAACCTCCCAATACAAGCCCGGACCCCACTGAGCATGTGCATTGTCTTGGTCTTACAAAGCTGCTTAACAAAGTTACAGGATGATGACCCCCTGCAGCCAACCTTGAAAGCCTAAATGATTTTTTATTAGGCTTCTGGTGCAGTAAGTGTAGGTATATTTTGTTTAGTATATAAAAATATTGCATTTCTAGCATTATTCTATTTTAGTCTTTAGTTCCCCTTTAAGCTGCCTCCTTTGTTTAGCCATTGGTCCCCTTTTCTTCATGCTGCATTAACCAGTTGCAGTGTCTTTGAATTTAAGATCTCAAAGAGACATGCGTTAAAGAGTAACCTATACTTTGGGCTGGGTAAATCGCCAAATCTTGGCTTCCAAAATAGTTTTTTTTATAGCCTTATATGGAGCACTGTTCTCAATAAGCCATTCCCAAGATGAACCCCAGGCTGATGCTAGGCAAACCCCCCAAAGAAGGGCAGTGGGTGGGGGGGTTTAGGGGGTTGTAGAGGGTTTTTTTCCATATGGGGACCCCCCAAGTTGATGCAAGGGCAAGGTATGGGTAAGGTGCTAGATTGGAAAGACCAGCCCAGAAGCAGATACCTGGCTATCTTAGAAGGGGAGGAGGCCAGATGGGGAACCCACCCAAAGCAGATACCTGGGTGGGTTAAAAGGGGGCAACACCTGTAAGACAAAAGGCAGCCAAATACAGTTCAATTTCACAAGAGCTGCTGCCAAGCACCATTTTTTTCAGCAAGACCCCTCCTTCTATTGCAGGCAGGGCACCTATGGCTCCACCTTTGTGGCAGCTCTCCCTTCCCTCATACACCAGCTTCCTCTTATTGACGTAGGGCTCTTCCTCTAAGCAGCAACTTCCATAGGTTCTCGTGTTCTCTGTCCACAGGCTGCAACTTCCACAGGTTCTTTGTGTTCTCTGTCCCCAGGCTTCAACTTCCACAGGTTCTTGGTGTTTTCTTTATCCAGGCAGCAACTTCCACGGATCCATCGGGCACTCTGTCGCCAGGCAGCATCTACTACTAATCAACACACCATCCGACCAACTTCCTCATGCCAACGAGCTACACCAGGCAAGGGCGGGAATCGAACTCACGACCATGTGCACCGTAGGCAACTGCTTTAACCACTTGGCTACCCGGAAGGGCTCTTTTACCATGGGTTCTAGGGTGTGTATTGACTTTGTTAGGCAGAAGATCGCCTGCTGGCACAAAGAGAAATTCGGTTGTATTAGTCACCTGGAGGCATGGTTACACAGAGTAGACCCTGTGGCTCAGCATGTAAGGAGACTGGTTTATGGTCTGGGAGTCCCGGGTTCAAATCCTGGATGGGAGCCATCCTCTTGGATGCATGCTTTAGCTCCTTCTTTGCTGAGCCATTGGTTGTAATGGTCATCTGGAGGCAGCTGGATTCAGCATAGGCCCTGTGGCGCAGCGCGTAAGGTGACTGGTTTATGGGCGTGGAGTCCCGGGTTCAAATCCCGGATGTGACCTCTCCGCTTGGATGCATGCCTTAGCTCCTTCTTTGCTGAGCCATTGGTTCCCTTTGTATTTATGGTTTCAAAGAGACAGGCAGTTGTAATGGTCATCTGGAGGGTACTGCCCATAGCTTAGACCCAGTGGCGCAGCATGAAACTTGGCTGGCTTATGGGCTGGGAATCCCAGGTTCAAATCCTGTGTGGGACCTGTCCACCTGGATGAATGCTTTAGCTCCTTCTTTGCTGGTCTACTGGTTCCATAATGATCATCTGGAGGCAGCTGGATATAGCTTAGTCCCTGTGGCGCTGCGCATACGGTGCTTGGTTTATGGTCTGGGAGTCCCGGGTTCAAATCCCGGATGCGACCTGACCACCTGGATGCATGTTTTAGCTCCTTCTTTGCTGGTGATTGGTTCCCTTTGTATTTAAGGTTTCAAAGAGACATGCGGTTGTAAGGATCATCTGGAGGCAGCTGGATATAGCTTAGTCCCTGTGGCGCAGCGCAAAGGGTGCTTGGTTTATGGTCCACCTGAATGCATGCTTTAGCTCCTTCTTTGCTGGTCTTTTGGTTCAGTTTTAATTTAAGGTTAATTTTAGGTTTCAAAGAGACATGCGTTTGTATTGGGTTCAAATCCTGGGTGGGACCTATCTATGTGGATGCATGCTTTAGCTCCTTCATTGCTGAGCCATTGGTTCCTTTTATATTTAAGGTTTCAAAGAGACATTCGGTTGTAATGGTCATCTGGAGAAGGCGCCGCAAAGAATAGTCCCAGTGGCACAGTGCCTAAAGTGACAGGTTTGTACCTGCCGAGTTCTGAGTTTGAATCCCTGTTGGTAGTTTTCCGAACCCCTGAACATATTCTTAAAGGTGAATGTAAAGGTCCTATAAGCATATGAAAAATAAATCTGCAATATACTTTAATTTAAAATGTATTCATTTAAAATTATTGTAAGAAACCTGACTGTATGCAGTGAAATTCTCCATTGGTTTTACTTGCTCTGACTGCTGTGGATAGAAAATGGTCCCTAGCTGCTCTGCAGGGAAACAATCATACTTTCAAACAGACCCAGTGCAGTCGGCAAATTCTGTTAAATAATCAGTCTTGCTGTATCGGCTTCTATTGCATAAATTCTTTGACTTGTGCTGTTTTGCTAATTTATGACCATCCCTACGCTTAACCTCCCAATACAAGCCCGGACCCCACTGAGCATGTGCATTGTCTTGGTCTTACAAAGCTGCTTAACAAAGTTACAGGATGATGACCCCCTGCAGCCAACCTTGAAAGCCTAAATGATTTTTTATTAGGCTTCTGGTGCAGTAAGTGTAGGTATATTTTGTTTAGTACATAAAAATATTGCATTTCTAGCATTATTCTATTTTAGACTTTAGTTCCCCTTTAAGCTGCCTCCTTTGTTTAGCCATTGGTCCCCTTTTCTTCATGCTGCATTAACCAGTTGCAGTGTCTTTGAATTTAAGATCTCAAAGAGACATGCGTTAAAGAGTAACCTATACTTTGGGCTGGGTAAATCGCCAAATCTTGGCTTCCAAAATAGTTTTTTTTATAGCCTTATATGGAGCACTGTTCTCAATAAGCCATTCCCAAGATGAACCCCAGGCTGATGCTAGGCAAACCCCCCAAAGAAGGGCAGTGGGTGGGGGGGTTTAGGGGGTTGTAGAGGGTTTTTTTCCATATGGGGACCCCCCAAGTTGATGCAAGGGCAAGGTATGGGTAAGGTGCTAGATTGGAAAGACCAGCCCAGAAGCAGATACCTGGCTATCTTAGAAGGGGAGGAGGCCAGATGGGGAACCCACCCAAAGCAGATACCTGGGTGGGTTAAAAGGGGGCAACACCTGTAAGACAAAAGGCAGCCAAATACAGTTCAATTTCACAAGAGCTGCTGCCAAGCACCATTTTTTTCAGCAAGACCCCTCCTTCTATTGCAGGCAGGGCACCTATGGCTCCACCTTTGTGGCAGCTCTCCCTTCCCTCATACACCAGCTTCCTCTTATTGACGTAGTGCTCTTCCTCTAAGCAGCAACTTCCATAGGTTCTCGTGTTCTCTGTCCACAGGCTGCAACTTCCACAGGTTCTTTGTGTTCTCTGTCCCCAGGCTTCAACTTCCACAGGTTCTTGGTGTTTTCTTTATCCAGGCAGCAACTTCCACGGATCCATCGGGCACTCTGTCGCCAGGCAGCATCTACTACTAATCAACACACCATCCGACCAACTTCCTCATGCCAACGAGCTACACCAGGCAAGGGCGGGAAACGAACTCACGACCATGTGCACCGTAGGCAACTGCTTTAACCACTTGGCTACCCGGAAGGGCTCTTTTACCATGGGTTCTAGGGTGTGTATTGACTTTGTTAGGCAGAAGATCGCCTGCTGGCACAAAGAGAAATTCGGTTGTATTAGTCACCTGGAGGCATGGTTACACAGAGTAGACCCTGTGGCTCAGCATGTAAGGAGACTGGTTTATGGTCTGGGAGTCCCGGGTTCAAATCCTGGATGGGAGCCATCCTCTTGGATGCATGCTTTAGCTCCTTCTTTGCTGAGCCATTGGTTGTAATGGTCATCTGGAGGCAGCTGGATTCAGCATAGGCCCTGTGGCGCAGCGCGTAAGGTGACTGGTTTATGGGCGTGGAGTCCCGGGTTCAAATCCCGGATGTGACCTCTCCGCTTGGATGCATGCCTTAGCTCCTTCTTTGCTGAGCCATTGGTTCCCTTTGTATTTATGGTTTCAAAGAGACAGGCAGTTGTAATGGTCATCTGGAGGGTACTGCCCATAGCTTAGACCCAGTGGCGCAGCATGAAACTTGGCTGGCTTATGGTCTGGGAATCCCAGGTTCAAATCCTGTGTGGGACCTGTCCACCTGGATGAATGCTTTAGCTCCTTCTTTGCTGGTCTACTGGTTCCATAATGATCATCTGAAGGCAGCTGGATATAGCTTAGTCCCTGTGGTGCTGCGCATACGGTGCTTGGTTTATGGTCTGGCAGTCCCGGGTTCAAATCCCGGATGCGACCTGACCACCTGGATGCATGTTTTAGCTCCTTCTTTGCTGGTGATTGGTTCCCTTTGTATTTAAGGTTTCAAAGAGACATGCGGTTGTAAGGATCATCTGGAGGCAGCTGGATATAGCTTAGTCCCTGTGGCGCAGCGCAAAGGGTGCTTGGTTTATGGTCTGGGAGTCCCGGGTTCAAATCCCGGATGCGACCTGTCCACCTGAACGCATGCTTTAGCTCCTTCTTTGCTGGTCTTTTGGTTCAGTTTTAATTTAAGGTTAATTTTAGGTTTCAAAGAGACATGCGTTTGTATTGGGTTCAAATCCTGGGTGGGACCTATCTATGTGGATGCATGCTTTAGCTCCTTCATTGCTGAGCCATTGGTTCCTTTTATATTTAAGGTTTCAAAGAGACATTCGGTTGTAATGGTCATCTGGAGAAGGCGCCGCAAAGAATAGTCCCAGTGGCACAGTGCCTAAAGTGACAGGTTTGTGCCTGCCGAGTTCTGAGTTTGAATCCCTGTTGGTAGTTTTCCGAACCCCTGAACATATTCTTAAAGGTGAATGTAAAGGTCCTATAAGCATATGAAAAATAAATCTGCAATATACTTTAATTTAAAATGTATTCATTTAAAATTATTGTAAGAAACCTGATTGTATGCAGTGAAATTCTCCATTGGTTTTACTTGCTCTGACTGCTGTGGATAGAAAATGGTCCCTAGCTGCTCTGCAGGGAAACAATCATACTTTCAAACAGACCCAGTGCAGTCGGCAAATTCTGTTAAATAATCAGTCTTGCTGTATCGGCTTCTATTGCATAAATTCTTTGACTTGTGCTGTTTTGCTAATTCATGACCATCCCTACGCTTAACCTCCCAATACAAGCCCGGACCCCACTGAGCATGTGCATTGTCTTGGTCTTACAAAGCTGCTTAACAAAGTTACAGGATGATGACCCCCTGCAGCCAACCTTGAAAGCCTAAATGATTTTTTATTAGGCTTCTGGTGCAGTAAGTGTAGGTATATTTTGTTTAGTATATAAAAATATTGCATTTCTAGCATTATTCTATTTTAGTCTTTAGTTCCCCTTTAAGCTGCCTCCTTTGTTTAGCCATTGGTCCCCTTTTCTTCATGCTGCATTAACCAGTTGCAGTGTCTTTGAATTTAAGATCTCAAAGAGACATGCGTTAAAGAGTAACCTATACTTTGGGCTGGGTAAATCGCCAAATCTTGGCTTCCAAAATAGTTTTTTTTATAGCCTTATATTAGTGATGCACCGAATCCAGGATTCGGTTCGGGATTCGGCCAGGATTCGGCCTTTTTCAGCAGGATTCGGATTCGGCCGAATCCTTCTGCCCGGCCGAACCGAATCCGAATCCTAATTTGCATATGCAAATTAGGGTCAGGGAGGGAAATTGCGTGACTTTTTGGCAGAAAACAAGGAAGTAAAAAATGTTTTCACCTTCCCACCCCTAATTTGCATATGCAAATTAGGGTTCGGATTCGGTTCGGTATTCGGCCGAATCCTTCGTGAAGGATTCGGGGGTTCGGCCAAATCCAAAAAAGTGGATTCGGTGCATCCCTACCTTATATGGAGCACTGTTCTCAATAAGCCATTCCCAAGATGAACCCCAGGCTGATGCTAGGCAAACCCCCCAAAGAAGGGCAGTGGGTGGGGGGGTAGGGGGTTGTAGAGGGTTTTTTTCCATATGGGGACCCCCCAAGTTGATGCAAGGGCAAGGTATGGGTAAGGTGCTAGATTGGAAAGACCAGCCCAGAAGCAGATACCTGGCTATCTTAGAAGGGGAGGAGGCCAGATGGGGAACCCACCCAAAGCAGATACCTGGGTGGGTTAAAAGGGGGCAACACCTGTAAGACAAAAGGCAGCCAAATACAGTTCAATTTCACAAGAGCTGCTGCCAATCACCATTTTTTTCAGCAAGACCCCTCCTACTATTGCAGGCAGGGCACCTATGGCTCCACCTTTGTGGCAGCTCTCCCTTCCCTCGTACACCAGCTTCCTCTTATTGACGTAGGGCTCTTCCTCTAGGCAGCAACTTCCACAGGGTCTCGTGTTCTCTGTCCACAGGCTGCAACTTCCACAGGTTCTTTGTGTTCTCTGTCCCCAGGCTTCAACTTCCACATGTTCTTGGTGTTTTCTTTATCCAGGCAGCAACTTCCACGGATCCATCGGGCACTCTGTCGCCAGGCAGCATCTACTACTAATCAACACACCATCCGACCAACTTCCTCATGCCAACGAGCTACACCACGCAAGGGCGGGAATCAAACTCACGACCATGTGCACCGTAGGCAACTACTTTAACCACTTGGCTACCCGGAAGGGCTCTTTTACCATGGGTTCTAGGGTGTGTATTGACTTTGTTAGGCAGAAGATCTCCTGCTGGCACAAAGAGAAATTCGGTTGTATTAGTCACCTGGAGGCATGGTCACACAGAGTAGACCCTGTGGCTCAGCATGTAAGGAGACTGGTTTATGGTCTGGGAGTCCCGGGTTCAAATCCTGGATCGGATCCATCCTCTTGGATGCATGCTTTAGCTCCTTCTTTGCTGTGCCATTGGTTGTAATGGTCATCTGGAGGCAGCTGGATTCAGCATAGGCCCTGTGGCGCAGCACGTAAAGTGACTGGTTTATGGGCGTGGAGTCCCGGGTTCAAATCCCGGATGGGACCTCTCCGCTTGGATGCATGCCTTAGCTCCTTCTTTGCTGAGCCATTGGTTCCCTTTGTATTTATGGTTTCAAAGAGACAGCCAGTTGTAATGGTCACCTGGAGGGTACTGCCCATAGCTTAGACCCAGTGGCGCAGCATGAAACTTGGCTGGCTTATGGTCTGGGAATCCCAGGTTCAAATCCTGTGTGGGACCTGTCCACCTGGATGAATGCTTTAGCTCCTTCTTTGCTGGTCTACTGGTTCCATAATGATCATCTGGAGGCAGCTGGATATAGCTTAGTCCCTGTGGCGCTGCGCATACGGTGCTTGGTTTATGGTCTGGGAGTCCCGGGTTCAAATCCCGGATGCGACCTGACCACCTGGATGCATGTTTTAGCTCCTTCTTTGCTGGTGATTGGTTCCCTTTGTATTTAAGGTTTCAAAGAGACATGCGGTTGTAAGGATCATCTGGAGGCAGCTGGATATAGCTTAGTCCCTGTGGCGCAGCGCAAAGGGTGCTTGGTTTATGGTCCACCTGAATGCATGCTTTAGCTCCTTCTTTGCTGGTCTTTTGGTTCAGTTTGAATTTAAGGTTAATTTTAGGTTTCAAAGAGACATGCGTTTGTATTGGGTTCAAATCCTGGGTGGGACCTATCTATGTGGATGCATGCTTTAGCTCCTTCATTGCTGAGCCATTGGTTCCTTTTATATTTAAGGTTTCAAAGAGACATTCGGTTGTAATGGTCATCTGGAGAAGGCGCCGCAAAGAATAGTCCCAGTGGCACAGTGCCTAAAGTGACAGGTTTGTGCCTGCCAAGTTCTGAGTTTGAATCCCTGTTGGTAGTTTTCCGAACCCCTGAACATATTCTTAAAGGTGAATGTAAAGGTCCTATAAGCATATGAAAAATAAATCTGCAATATACTTTAATTTAAAATGTATTCATTTAAAATTATTGTAAGAAACCTGACTGTATGCAGTGAAATTCTCCATTGGTTTTACTTGCTCTGACTGCTGTGGATAGAAAATGGTCCCTAGCTGCTCTGCAGGGAAACAATCATACTTTCAAACAGACCCAGTGCAGTCGGCAAATTCTGTTAAATAATCAGTCTTGCTGTATCGGCTTCTATTGCATAAATTCTTTGACTTGTGCTGTTTTGCTAATTTATGACCATCCCTACGCTTAACCTCCCAATACAAGCCCGGACCCCACTGAGCATGTGCATTGTCTTGGTCTTACAAAGCTGCTTAACAAAGTTACAGGATGATGACCCCCTGCAGCCAACCTTGAAAGCCTAAATGATTTTTTATTAGGCTTCTGGTGCAGTAAGTGTAGGTATATTTTGTTTAGTACATAAAAATATTGCATTTCTAGCATTATTCTATTTTAGACTTTAGTTCCCCTTTAAGCTGCCTCCTTTGTTTAGCCATTGGTCCCCTTTTCTTCATGCTGCATTAACCAGTTGCAGTGTCTTTGAATTTAAGATCTCAAAGAGACATGCGTTAAAGAGTAACCTATACTTTTGGCTGGGTAAATCGCCAAATCTTGGCTTCCAAAATAGTTTTTTTTATAGCCTTATATGGAGCACTGTTCTCAATAAGCCATTCCCAAGATGAACCCCAGGCTGATGCTAGGCAAACCCCCCAAAGAAGGGCAGTGGGTGGGGGGTTTAGGGGGTTGTAGAGGGTTTTTTTCCGTATGGGGACCCCCCAAGTTGATGCAAGGGCAAGGTATGGGTAAGGTGCTAGATTGGAAAGACCAGCCCAGAAGCAGATACCTGGCTATCTTAGAAGGGGAGGAGGCCAGATGGGGAACCCACCCAAAGCAGATACCTGGGTGGGTTAAAAGGGGGCAACACCTGTAAGACAAAAGGCAGCCAAATACAGTTCAATTTCACAAGAGCTGCTGCCAAGCACCATTTTTTTCAGCAAGACTGTAGGAAAAATAACTGCTCGCCAACAAAATTGGATATTGCTCCTATTTTGTACTTCTTTATAAAATTCAGAGAGTTATGCCTTTTGAAAGAAAAGATTATTTATTTGATAAATTCAGTTATTGCAAAACAGGTATACAACCTCAGTTGATCTTCATGTGCTGGTAATGGGAGAGAGAGAGAGCAGTCCTTGATGACAAAGTCCTTTAGAAGAGTTGCTCCTTCTTATTGATGGTTTTCTCTCTCTTCTTATTGATGGTTTTCTCTCTCTGATCTTCTTAGCTTGAAGGTCAGTTTATATACTTTTTCAGTCCAATACAAATGCATTGAACACCTCTAGATCCTCCCATCACTTGTGGTTAAGTCCATATTAGTACTTTCCCAGAAATAGGTTGTGGTAGTTTTTTTTATTTTTTCCAAAGTTTCTACCCCTCTTGGGGGCAGTAGAGGATTACTTTTGGCACATGTCCAAATGACCACTCATTAGGATAATGTAAATGGTGTCTGATATATAAAACAATCACTCTTTCTTAAATGAATATACATAAATTATCACAAAACCTTATATGTTCAAAATACATCAGGAGAAAACACACCTTTCCTTATTTATATGTATAATATATATATATATAATTATTGTATGAGAAAACCTCAATACATGTTTTTTCTTTACAAACTCTTTTGTGACCAGGCCATGCATCACAGTAATAACCAAATATAGTTTCTCCTTACTCCTCACCTAAGACAGCTGTCCTGTCATTTAACACACACACACTCTACCATACAGACCATGAATATATCTACAAGAATGTAAAGGAATGACCCTAATCCTAAAAATAGGGATTCACCAGACTGATGACCAAGGTTTTTCAATGACAGTGTCTCCTCTAAGAGCCAAGGATACTATTGTAATTAGTTATTGTTAGTAAAATGTATAATTAAAATATAACAGAATCTTACAGTCCCCCTTTTCATGGTCTGAAATGGGAAAATTCATCCATACACCTTTCGTATCACATTTAAACTTGACATGAATCAGCTGGTTTAGCTAAGAGGCATGGAGGTTCGGCCTTCCTATATACCATTTGCTTGAAAATTATTCCGCTCTGTTCAATAACTTCTTTTAAATGACTATACATGTATCGAGTTTTATACATTACAAACATTTGTAATCCTATACAAAATAATATAATCAATAACAAAATAACTAATGGGTGAATGAGAATATTTCCAACAGCTGTTCCTACAGATGTTTTTGACCACATGTTTACTGATTTTGTCATCTTCCTCCACCAGGAAGACCCAGACATCTCGGAATATTCATGTTCTATCTCCTTTAATTTCCCTTGCTCATGCTGGAAAATAATTTCTGTCTTTTGTAACCTTTTTTCCAACATATGCAATAGGCCTTCATCTTTCTGAATTTGTTTTGCCCACTCTAACCATGGAAACTCATTTGTAAGGGAGATATTAAATTGAAAAGGATTTGAAGCTATATCTGTTGTTAATATTTGAGGAATATTAACCAGAATTCCTTTTAAAAATATTCCTAAAGGACTTTTATCTATACAATATAACCCTCTTTCCAATTCCGCTATCTCTGTGCAAGTGGAAAAATATACCTTTACTAATTCAGTTTTAGCCATTACCTGTAAACAAACTTTTGTTTCTTGTACAGGTGTTACCAATTCAAAAGGAGATTTCATATCTTCAATTCTTGCAGTACAAGTAGAATGATTATGAAAACATGAATGATAAATTGGTCTTAACTGGTGAGGTAAACATAATACCTTTGAATTAAACCGTAAACATGCAGACAAATCCACCTGAACCGGGTTTTCAGCTGTTGAATTTACAATAAAATCATTAAACTGTAGATTATAATATAATAATTGGGACTGGCTTATAGGAATTCCTAAAACACTCATGGAGTATAATGGTACTTCTTCCCCTGCTATGGGTATTAATGATGTTCCTAGGCATTCAGAATTTTTACACCCAATCCATTTATTCACCCATAAATCTACATGATTTAAAGCTATTTTATATTCTTTGGGTAAACTATTCCTAATGCCTAAAGGAGAAATTCCACCCTGCAAAGCTTGTGCAATAACTTTAAAATCAGTCGAATATTCCATTTGGATTTCCATACAAATTCTTGAAACTTGTGCAGCGTTCTCACTATTCAATAGACCTATTGTTATGTCTTGGAGGTGTAATACAGAAGGGCCGAAAACAGAAGCTGTTTTCACAATCATATTATTTAGAATCTGATTCAATCCTCTTTGAACATACATTGCTTTGCTGTCCAACAATCCAACATTTTCTAAATTCTTATGTAGGGAATTTATTCCCATACTATTGGTTATAGTACCCAAAGTACCTATACCTCCAAGTACCTTTTCTATTAAATCTCTCTTTGATCTGGTTATATTTTTACTCATTTTACCATACCAATTCTCCATACCTTGTTCCATATTTATAAGATATTTGCTACACTGTGGAAATCTCGATGAAATTTTCCAATTAGATAAATTAAAATGCCACATTATGGTCATAAACTGTCCATTCATTAACAAAAGTTTAGAATGGAAATAATTTATCTGAAATGGACTTGATGGAATAAATGACTTATTTACACAAGTTATATTCGCAGGGTGAGGATTGACCACAATCTTGACTTGGCTACATCTTTCCTGATTTACTATGTTTATGCAACATTGATATTCCCCTTGATCTGATACTTTCAAATTTGTTAGACTATAAGTGAAATTTTGTTTAGACCATTCCACTTTCCCAACTATGCCTTTATGTATAACAACCTGCGAACCATAGGATACACTACCCCGAAAATTATTACCTTTTGACCATGACAATTGTGGATCCATAAGGTAACTGTAATTGCACATTACAACTTAATCATATGTTATGGCCTTCTTGTACATTTATATTTTTTGGCCATACATTCACATTTGGAAACACAATCTCAACTTCAGTAAATATTAATCCTAATTTTACTGATGCAAATTCTCTACTAATTTGAATCTGCCATTCTCTGTTACTAATATCATCACTAGAATTATTATTTTCTTGTATTTTCTCAGGTTCAACATATTTTATCCAAGATCGTACATCATAAATATTCAGAGGTTGTAAACTTCCTTGTTTTGTTAAAGGGGGTTCACCTATTTCTGGACTACTGTTTACTTTAATGGGTTGGTGACCTTTTATAAACATGGTCCAGAAAACCTTTTCCTCAATGTTGCATTCCATAGCCCTGTATTCATTATTATGCATATAAAACCCTTTCATCCATTGATATTTTCCTCTAGGTCCAACTGTTACATTAACATTTAATTCATCTCCTTTACTAAATTGTACTTTTACACAACATGTTAATACTGGACCCTTCTCACTTCCTACACATAATTCACCTTTAACCTCTGATTCAACCACAGAATCCATAGAATCCCATTTTAAATCCGATATGTTCTCCTCCTGTGACATTATTTCTTCTCTCCTTGTCCTTTTTGCCAAGTCTTTAATCTCCAAATGCAAATCATTTGATATGCACTGAATCGCCACGATGGTCATCACCACTATAGGAATTACGCAACCAATGATCAATGGTTTCCATGAAGTATTCTGGTCTTGTCTCTTCCTGTTGTTATAAAAGTTGTTTTTTCCATATATCGCCATTTCCTATTTAAAACAAAAAATGCAGTATCATTAATTTGGTATATACAATTTGCATTGGTCCGCATGGACCCAAAACATTTGTTGCCTCCGTTTATTCTTTTTTGAATTAGGTGGCCTCTGCACCTGTATCATTATTTGACCCATGGTATTCAGGATGTTATAAGGTCCTTCCCAGTTAGCTTCCCATGGACCTGTTTTACGAAACGATTTTACCATCACCATACCCCCCTTTTGAAACTTTGTAAAATCAGGTGGAACCATCTTTTGCATTTTTGATGCAGCATGTGGAAGAATGGTTTCCAAATTATTTTGCAAATGTTGCAACCATTGAGACTTTACAATAGCATCTTTCTGTGGAGTCGATAGCTGTGGTTCAAAAGGAAATGTTAATGGCATTCGTCTTCCAGTCATCAATTCAAACGGAGTGTATTGGGTAGATGATGAGGTTGTCCCTCTAATCCCCAATAAAACTGCAGGTAATGATTCTACCCACGTATTCCCTTTGTCTAACAGCATTTTTGTAATTCTGGATTTTAATGTCCTATTCATTCGTTCCACTATTCCTGCTGATTGTGGATGATATGGAACATGAAATCTTTGTTTGACACCTAAAATTGCACAGGTGGCTTGCATTAATTTTCCTGTGAAATGTGTGCCTCTGTCAGATTCTAATATCTGAGGGAATCCCCATCTTGAAAAAATGTGTTCCCAAAGGATTTTAGCCGTTGTAAGTGCATCATCTTTTCTTGCTGGAATTACTTCCACCCACTTTTTGAATACATCTATTACCACTAAGGCATAACGTAGGCCATACCTACCAGATGGTAGTGGTCCTATGTAGTCAATTTGGAGTGTAGCCCATGGACCATCAGCTGGGGCAATATGATGAAGTGGTGGTTTCTGATTTTTTGGACGTGGATTTACTTGCGCACATACAAGACAGCCTTTTAAAACCTGTTCTACAGTATCTTTCATCTGTTCCCAATAGAATTTCCCTTTTAACACCTCAAGTAGTCTTTGTTGACCTATATGACCTAGGCTTTCATGGTTATATTTTGTAAAAGCACCTTGTAGATGTTTGGGAACAACAGGACACAGATTTCCATTTACGTCATAACATAACATTCCGTTCTCATGAACAAATGGGAATGTCAGATTAACCAGAAGATTCGCAATTGACGGATCTTTTGCTTGTTCTTCTATAAAAGATGGAAAATGTGTATCTGTCTTTTTAACAGGTGACATCACTATTGGCTCTGAAACTATTAATGTGTCTCCAGTCAGTGCTGCTTCTCTGGCTAAGTTATCTGCTATGGTGTTTCCCATAGTGATAGGGTCTTCGCCTTTCTTATGTGCAGGTACTTTAACAATAGCATAGAGGCAAGGTACTTTAGAAGCAAATTCATAAATTTCTTCTAATGTATCTTTCTGTATTAGAATTTTGTTTGCTGCATCTACAAAACCCCTTCGTTGCCATACTACTAGATAATCTGTTAATGACCTTACAACATAAGAACTGTCACTGTAAATTACCATATGATGTCTCTCTTTTTCATCATTTAATGTCAATAGAGTTTTTACTGCTTCTAACTCTGCTCTTTGTGCAGAATAGTGACCTGGTAGTTTGTGTTTAACAGAAATATTCCTATTTGGATACCAAATGGAATAACCTGTGTAATATTTTCCTTCAGAAAAAAATCTAGAACCATCCACAAATACAGGTTCATCTGATTCGTTTGCTTCTCTACGGAAAAGAATAGAATAAGCATCTTCCATGTTAGCAAGACATTCATGTGATTGACCTTCATATTGCATCAGTTGAGGTAGTACATACTTTGCTTTATGATCAATTTTTACACGTTTGGTTGACAACGCCACTATCCATTGTGAAAATCTCTGATTAGAGACCCCTGAAATTCCTTTCTCAAGAAGGAGTTTTAAAGGTGTGTGTGGTGTTTGTAAATCAATCTCTTTGAAACCTACTATATGTTCTGAAGCCAGGATTGCAAAGTGTACTCCCACTAAATGTCTTGTGCATGTGTCAAATCCTTTCTCAACTGGTGTAAGGATTTTGGAAAAATAGCCTACTGATCTCCACTCTCCTCCTTGTAATTGCAGAAGTACAGCTGAAACAGCCGTTTCAGAGGTATGTACTTGTAGTGCAAAAGGAGCAGATGGATCAATAGTGGCAAGGGTTGGTGCCATTTGCAACTCTCTTTTGAGTGTCTCAAATGCTTTTTGATGTTCTTTATTCCACGGTCCAAATGCAGAATCATTGCCTTTTAGAAGCTCATATAAAGGCTTTGCTTTTTCTGCAAATGATTCAATGAAATCTCTTGAGAAATTTACAAGTCCTAAAAACTGTCGTAAGCCTGTATACGTAGTAGGAACAGGAAGATTTGCAATGGCCTTGATCCTTTCTTGTAATGGCCTTCGGTAACCTGGACCTATTTGAACCCCAAGATATTCTACTTCAGGTTTCAGGAATACTACTTTTTTTGTATTCATTTTCAATCCTGAATTGTATATCAGTTCAAACAATTCGGCCAGTAAAATCAAGTGTTCCTCCTCTGTGACCGTTTGTAACAATATGTCATCAACATATTGTAATAGACATTCTGGTTTTGAAAAAGTTGATAACACCCCAGCCAAAGCTTGATTGAATAAACTTGGGGAACAATGCAGCCCCTGGGGTAATACACAAAATGTATATTGTTGATTTTGAAATGTAAATGCAAATTTATATTGACATGATTTTGCCATCCTGATACTGAAGTATCCATTTGCAATGTCAATCTTGGAATAAAAATTTGCATTTGCCATCAACTTTGACATTATATCTGGAATGTCTGCTACAATTGGAGCTGAGGGAGGTGTATATTTATTTAACATTCTCAGATCAATTGTTAGTCTCCAAGAGCCATCTTGTTTTTTAACCGGCCATAGAGGATTGTTACACTTAGAGTTTGCTTTTTGAATCACCCCTACTTCCAACAAATCTGATATCACTTTTCCAATTGATTCCATTGAATCAGGTGGAAGTCTATACTGTCTTTGGGGTGGAGGATCTGGACCTTTGATGTCAATTATAACTCCTTTCAATTTTCCACACTCGATTCTTACCTTGGGCCCATAAACCTGGAAATGTTTCCACCAACTGTTTTAAAGCATGATTTCCCCCAGTATTTGGCCATTGAAACTGTTTTGGACTTGTGTCCAATGAGCAAATGGTTTTTACATGATCATATTCTGTGGGATCAATCACAATTGGTTTCCTTCCTTTTGCATCCTTCCATATTGCCTTATTTCCTAAGTCTACAATCCATCCTCGTTTTTGCATAACATCAGTTCCTATTATGCTGTCTACTCCTTTGCAATACCATATGTCAATTTTTGTTTGTAACCAACCTGGTATCTCCAAAGAAACATCTGCCACCATTGTTGCTGTGGACTTTTCTCCACCATTAAAACCTATAATGGTGCAGAAAGGTGATCCTTTTAACACTGGTAATTTTTCACTAGTTACACTCAATTGAGCCCCTGTATCAATTAGTATTTCTATATTAAATCCTCCTAACACAGCCTTAACAAAAGGTCTGCCACAATTGTCCAAATATAAAGGGGCTAGAAATTCTAGAGGACGAATTATGGGGTGGCTTAGTCACTGACTATTAGATATTTTTACAGACTCAGTGGATGTGTCTTGCTTAATTGTGGGTAAATCAGTGTGGGCAATCAATTCCCTAATCTGTCTCACAAGTGGTGCATATGGAGACTGTTGCGGTATGCATGCAGACTCTGCAGGTGGTGCTGAAGGTTGCCTTACAAATCCATTTTCATTACCTGATTCTCTAGGTTTTATATCCTGTTCAGGTGTTTTGCAGTTTCTCTTTAGATGCCCCCTTTTTCTGCATTTATGGCAAAATAAATTGTGTAGGCCTGACAATGGTCTCCCACCTCCCACTCTGTTTCTTTGACCTTGTGTTGAGTAATAGGCAGTCTTTTTCTCTGTCCTTACTACTTCTGAAATTTTAGCCTTTGAACTGTTAGTTTTAATCTGACGCCTTAATTTATCTATGTAGGCTGCTGCTTCTTCTAATGTCATAAAGTTAGAGGCTGCAACCATTGCTACTGGATCTAAATATTTGAATTTCTTTACAAATGCCTGTATCATTTTCCTAGGTACCTGATCATCCTCTATATCCATGACAAGTCTGTAAGCTTGTTCAAATATGACCATAAATGCAAATGGGTCCTCATTTATAGAGGTTTTAAGAGTATCAAGTACTTCCGTGTTAGGCTCATTTTCTCCAGTAGTAAAATGAATTAATTGTGTCAGCCTATCCTTACTTGTACCATGCACTGTTACATTCTCATGAATATCTGTTTCTGGACTACTGACAGGTGGTGTTAATCTCCTACTCATATAAGTTGGTAACCAAAATTTGAATACCTTGTTTTTTTGTTCCTCACTCAGATTGTATCTATCTGTGTGAGATTCAAAAATATCAGCATTGATAAATGCATCCTTACTACTGTTGTAAGCTGGCATATCCTTCACAACCTTCATTAACTGGTCGTGTATCTTAATTTTTAACCGTGCTGCCTTACTGAGTAACTCCTTTTTCCTTTTCTCCCTAACATCACCTTCATCTTCCTCTTCTTCTACTTCTAATTCTGGTTCTGGAATAGCAGAAGAACCCTTAACTTTTTTCCCTGCACAGATTTGTTTCAAATCTTTTTGTGTATTACTACTCTTTGTAAGTTTGCACACCATATCTGTCCTCAACTGTACTTGCTCCTCTAATTCATGTACATGTTGCATCAGAATATCACAGTTGGGGCAATCAATTACATTTTCATCACTACATCCAGTTGGCATTTCTGTTTTTGTGTTCATACAAACAATATGTGTATGATCTTCTTTAAAGATCATAGAATGAAAAATATTTATCATCTTTAAAATATTTCTCAACTTTTTCTTTTCTCTATTAACACATATCAACTGTTTGTCTAACGTATTATTTGCATGTTCACACTGCTCATATAATTTATACCACAACTCAGCATCTGTTCTAACATTAGATGTAAAGTTAAAGATCACATTACTATCTTTTGCAAAACTTGAAATAATATCCATACTCACCTGGTATGTCTTTCGTAGCTCCACAGACTTTCCTCTTTATGTACACTCAAGGAAACCTTGGCAGCTGCGCCTCTTGAATCTCTACCTGGATCCAAGGGAAAATTGTACAGTGGCCACTGATTTTCTTTTTTTCTTTTCCTGAAAACCTCTCCTGGGCCTTCAGTTCAGGCTTTGGAACCTTTCCTGGGCTTTCTCTTGTTCTGTAAACCTCTTCCTGGGCTTTCAGTACAATGTGAAAAACCTCTCCTAGGCTCTTTTCCCTTTTGTCCTGTAAACCTCTTCCTGGGCTTAACAGCAGAACTAGGAAATCTCTCTGTTGGGCATTTTCCTTACTCTAGAAAACCTCTTCCTGGGCTTTCAGAATACAGTTCTTTTAAACAAAAAATCCTTTAGTCTTGTATGATTTGGGTTAGTACAGACAGTCTTCTCCCCCCTTTTTAAGACGAAATAAAAACACAGGTGTTTGCAGTCTTAAAAACAATTGATATCACCTGATCAGAGGAGTGGAGTGGTGTCCCAAGATGAAGGATTTTCTGTAACCTGGCTGGCTTTAGCCAAATATGTAGGAAAAATAACTGCTCGCCAACAAAATTGGATATTGCTCCTATTTTGTACTTCTTTATAAAATTCAGAGAGTTATGCCTTTTGAAAGAAAAGATTATTTATTTGATAAATTCAGTTATTGCAAAACAGGTATACAACCTCAGTTGATCTTCATGTGCTGGTAATGGGAGAGAGAGAGAGCAGTCCTTGATGACAAAGTCCTTTAGAAGAGTTGCTCCTTCTTATTGATGGTTTTCTCTCTCTTCTTATTGATGGTTTTCTCTCTCTGATCTTCTTAGCTTGAAGGTCAGTTTATATACTTTTTCAGTCCAATACAAATGCATTGAACACCTCTAGATTCTCCCATCACTTGTGGTTAAGTCCATATTAGTACTTTCCCAGAAATAGGTTGTGGTAGTTTTTTTTATTTTTTCCAAAGTTTCTACCCCTCTTGGGGGCAGTAGAGGATTACTTTTGGCACATGTCCAAATGACCACTCATTAGGATAATGTAAATGGTGTCTGATATATAAAACAATCACTCTTTCTTAAATGAATATACATAAATTATCACAAAACCTTATATGTTCAAAATACATCAGGAGAAAACACACCTTTCCTTATTTATATGTATAATATATATATATATAATTATTGTATGAGAAAACCTCAATACATGTTTTTTCTTTACAAACTCTTTTGTGACCAGGCCATGCATCACAGTAATAACCAAATATAGTTTCTCCTTACTCCTCACCTAAGACAGCTGTCCTGTCATTTAACACACACACACTCTACCATACAGACCATGAATATATCTACAAGAATGTAAAGGAATGACCCTAATCCTAAGAATAGGGATTCACCAGACTGATGACCAAGGTTTTTCAATGACAGTGTCTCCTCTAAGAGCCAAGGATACTATTGTAATTAGTTCTTGTTAGTAAAATGTATAATTAAAATATAACAGAATCTTACAAAGACCCCTCCTTCTATTGCAGGCAGGGCACCTATGGCTGTACCTTTGTGGCAGCTCTCCCTTCCCTCATACACCAGCTTCCTCTTATTGACGTAGGGCTCTTCCTCTAGGCAGCAACTTTCACAGGTTCTCGTGTTCTCTGTCCACAGGCTGCAACTTCCACAGGTTCTTTGTGTTCTCTGTCCCCATGCTTCAACTTCCACAGGTTCTTGGTGTTTTCTTTATCCAGGCAGCAACTTCCACGGATCCATCGGGCACTCTGTCGCCAGGCAGCATCTACTACTAATCAACACACCATCCGACCAACTTCCTCATGCCAACGAGCTACACCAGGCAAGGGCGGGAATCGAACTCACGACCATGTGCACCGTAGTCAGATGCTTTAACCACTTGGCTACCCGGAAGGGCTCTTTTACCATGGGTTCTAGGGTGTGTATTGACTTTGTTAGGCAGAAGATCGCCTGCTGGCACAAAGAGACATTCGGTTGTATTAGTCACCTGGAGACAGGTTTACACAGAGTAGACCCTGTGGCTCAGCATGTAAGGAGACTGGTTTATGGTATGGGAGTCCCAGGTTCAAATCCTGGATGGATCCATCCTCTTGGATGCATGCTTTAGCTCCTTCTTTGCTGAGCCATTGGTTGTAATGGTCATCTGGAGGCAGCTGGATTCAGCATAGGCCCTGTGGCGCAGCGCGTAAGGTGACTGGTTTATGGGCGTGGAGTCCCGGGTTCAAATCCCGGATGTGACCTCTCCGCTTGGATGCATGCCTTAGCACCTTCTTTGCTGAGCCATTGGTTCCCTTTGTATTTATGGTTTCAAAGAGACAGCCAGTTGTAATGGTCATCTGGAGGGTACTGCCCATAGCTTAGACCTTGTGGCACAGCATGAAAGTTGGCTGGCTTATGGTCTGGGAGTCCCAGGTTCAAATCCTGTGTGGGACCTGTCCACCTGGATGAATGCTTTAGCTCCTTCTTTGCTGGTCTATTGGTTCCATAATGATCATCTGGAGGCAGCTGGATATAGCTTAGTCCCTGTGGCGCTGCGCATACGGTGCTTGGTTTATTGTCTGGAAGTCCCGGGTTCAAATCCTGGATGCGACCTGACCACCTGGATGCATGTTTTAGCTCCTTCTTTGCTGGTGATTGGTTCCCTTTGTATTTAAGGTTTCAAAGAGACATGCGGTTGTAAGGATCATCTGGAGGCAGCTGGATATAGCTTAGTCCCTGTGGCACAGCGCAAAGGGTGCTTGGTTTATGGTCTGGGAGTCCCGGGTTCAAATCCCGGGTGCGAACTGTCCGCCTGAATGCATGCTTTAGCTTCTTCTTTGCTGGTCTTTTGGTTCAGTTTTAATTTAAGGTTAATTTTAGGTTTCAAAGAGACATGCGTTTGTATTGGGTTCAAATCCTGGGTGGGACCTATCTATGTGGATGCATGCTTTAGCTCCTTCATTGCTGAGCCATTGGTTCCTTTTATATTTAAGGTTTCAAAGAGACATTCGGTTGTAATGGTCATCTGGAGAAGGTGCCACAAAGAATAGTCCCAGTGGCACAGTGCCTAAGGTGACAGGTTTGTGCCTGTCGAGCTCTGAGTTTGAATCCCTGTTGGTAGTTTTCCGAACCCCTGAACATATTCTTAAAGGTGAATGTGAAGGTCCTATAAGCATATGAAAAATAAATCTGCAATATACTTTAATTTAAAACTGTATGCAGTGAAATTCTCCATTGGTTTTACTTGCTCTGACTGCTGTGGATAGAAAATGGTCCCTAGCTGCTCTGCAGGGAAACAATCATACTTTCAAACAGACCCAGTGCAGTCGGCAAATTCTGTTAAATAATCAGTCTTGCTGTATCGGCTTCTATTGCATAAATTCTTTGACTTGTGCTATTTTGCTACTTTATGACCATCCCTACGCTTAACCTCCCAATACAAGCCCGGACCCCACTGAGCAAGTGCATTGTCTTTGTCTTACAAAGCTGCTTAACAAAGTTACAAGATGATGACCCCCTGCAGCCAACCTTGAAAGCCTAAATGATTTTTTATTAGGCTTCTGGTGCAGTAAGTGTAGGTATATTTTGTTTAGTACATAAAAATATTGCATTTCTAGCATTATTCTATTTTAGACTTTAGTTCCCCTTTAAGCTGCCTCCTTTGTTTAGCCATTGGTCCCCTTTTCTTCATGCTGCATTAAGCAGTTGCAGTGTCTTTGAATTTAAGATCTCAAAGAGACATGCGTTAAAGAGTAACCTATACTTTGGGCTGGGTAAATCGCCAAATCTTGGCTTCCAAAATAGTTTTTTTTATAGCCTTGTATGGAGCACTGTTCTCAATAAGCCATTCCCAAGATGAACCCCAGGCTGATGCTAGGCAAACCCCCCAAAGAAGGGCAGTGGGTGGGGGGGTTTAGGGGGTTGTAGAGGGTTTTTTTTCCATATGGGGACCCCCCAAGTTGATGCAAGGGCAAGGTATGGGTAAGGTGCTAGATTGGAAAGACCAGCCCAGAAGCAGATACCTGGCTATCTTAGAAGGGGAGGAGGCCAGATGGGGAACCCGCCCAAAGCAGATACCTAGGTGGGTTAAAAGGGGGCAACACCTGTAAGACAAAAGGCAGCCAAATACAGTTCAATTTCACAAGAGCTGCTGCCAAGCACCATTTTTTTCAGCAAGACCCCTCCTTCTATTGCAGGCAGGGCACCTATGGCTGCACCTTTGTGGCAGCTCTCCCTTCCCTCATACACCAGCTTCCTCTTATTGACATAGGGCTCTTCCTCTAGGCAGCAACTTTCACAGGTTCTCGTGTTCTCTGTCCACAGGCTGCAACTTCCACAGGTTCTTTGTGTTCTCTGTCCCCAGGCTTCAACTTCCACAGGTTCTTGGTGTTTTCTTTATCCAGGCAGCAACTTCCACGGATCCATCGGGCACTCTGTCGCCAGGCAGCATCTACTACTAATCAACACACCATCCGACCAACTTCCTCATGCCAACGAGCTACACCAGGCAAGGGCGGGAATCGAACTCACGACCATGTGCACCGTAGGCAGATGCTTTAACCACTTGGCTAAACGGAAGGGCTCTTTTACCATGTTTTCTTGGGTGTGTATTGACTTTGTTAGGCAGAAGATCGCCTGCTGGCACAAAGAGACATTCGGTTGTATTAGTCACCTGGAGACAGGTTTACACAGAGTAGACCCTGTGGCTCAGCATGTAAGGAGACTGGTTTATGGTATGGGAGTCCCAGGTTCAAATCCTGGATGGGATCCATCCTCTTGGATGCATGCTTTAGCTCCTTCTTTGCTGAGCCATTGGTTGTAATGGTCATCTGGAGGCAGCTGGATTCAGCATAGGCCCTGTGGCGCAGCGCGTAAGGTGACTGGTTTATGGGCGTGGAGTCCCGGGTTCAAATCCCGGATGTGACCTCTCCGCTTGGATCCATGCCTTAGCTCCTTCTTTGCTGAGCCATTGGTTCCCTTTATATTTATGGTTTCAAAGAGACAGACAGTTGTAATGGTCATCTGGAGGGAACTGCCCATAGCTTAGACCCTGTGGTGCAGCATGAAAGTTGGCTGGCTTATGGTGTGGGAGTCCCAGGTTCAAATCCTGTGTGGGACCTGTCCACCTGGATGAATGCTTTAGCTCCTTCTTTGCTGGTCTATTGGTTCCATAATGATCATCTGGAGGCAGCTGGATATAGCTTAGTCCCTGTGGCGCTGCGCATACGGTGCTTGGTTTATTGTCTGGAAGTCCCGGGTTCAAATCCCGGATGCGACCTGACCACCTGGATGCATGTTTTAGCACCTTCTTTGCTGGTGATTGGTTCCCTTTGTATTTAATTTTAGGTTTCAAAGAGACATGCGTTTGTATTGGGTTCAAATCCTGGGTGGGACCTATCTATGTGGATGCATGCTTTAGCTCCTTCATTGCTGAGCCATTGGTTCCTTTTATATTTAAGGTTTCAAAGAGACATTCGGTTGTAATGGTCATCTGGAGAAGGTGCCACAAAGAATAGTCCCAGTGGCACAGTGCCTAAGGTGACAGGTTTGTGCCTGTTGAGCTCTGAGTTTGAATCCCTGTTGGTAGTTTTCCGAACCCCTGAACATATTCTTAAAGGTGAATGTAAAGGTCCTATAAGCATATGAAAAATAAATCTGCAATATACTTTAATTTAAAATGTATTCATTTAAAATTATTGTAAGAAACCTGACTGTATGCAGTGAAATTCTCCATTGGTTTTACTTGCTCTGACTGCTGTGGATAGAAAATGGTCCCTAGCTGCTCTGCAGGGAAACAATCATACTTTCAAACAGACCCAGTGCAGTCGGAAAATTCTGTTAAATAATCAGTCTTGCTGTATCGGCTTCTATTGCATAAATTCTTTGACTTGTGCTATTTTGCTACTTTATGACCATCCCTACGCTTAACCTCCCAATACAAGCCCGGACCCCACTGAGCAAGTGCATTGTCTTTGTCTTACAAAGCTGCTTAACAAAGTTACAAGATGATGTCCCCCTGCAGCCAACCTTGAAAGCCTAAATGATTTTTTATTAGGCTTCTGGTGCAGTAAGTGTAGGTATATTTTGTTTAGTATATAAAAATATTACATTTCTAGCATTATTCTATTTTAGTCTTTAGTTCCCCTTTAAGCTGCCTCCTTTGTTTAGCCATTGGTCCCCTTTTCTTCATGCTGCATTAACCAGTTGCAGTGTCTTTGAATTTAAGATCTCAAAGAGACATGCGTTAAAGAGTAACCTATACTTTGGGCTGGGTAAATCGCCAAATCTTGGCTTCCAAAATAGTTTTTTTTATAGCCTTATATGGAGCACTGTTCTCAATAAGCCATTCCCAAGATGAACCCCAGGCTGATGCTAGGCAAACCCCCCAAAGAAGGGCAGTGGGTGGGGGGGTTAGGGGGTTGTAGAGGGTTTTTTTCCATATGGGGACCCCCCAAGTTGATGCAAGGGCAAGGTATGGGTAAGGTGCTAGATTGGAAAGACCAGCCCAGAAGCAGATACCTGGCTATCTTAGAAGGGGAGGAGGCCAGATGGGGAACCCACCCAAAGCAGATACCTGGGTGGGTTAAAAGGGGGCAACACCTGTAAGACAAAAGGCAGCCAAATACAGTTCAATTTCACAAGAGCTGCTGCCAAGCACCATTTTTTTCAGCAAGACCCCTCCTTCTATTGCAGGCAGGGCACCTATGGCTCCACCTTTGTGGCAGCTCTCCCTTCCCTCATACACCAGCTTCCTCTTATTGACGTAGGGCTCTTCCTCTAAGCAGCAACTTCCATAGGTTCTCGTGTTCTCTGTCCACAGGCTGCAACTTCCACAGGTTCTTTGTGTTCTCTGTCCCCAGGCTTCAACTTCCACAGGTTCTTGGTGTTTTCTTTATCCAGGCAGCAACTTCCACGGATCCATCGGGCACTCTGTCGCCAGGCAGCATCTACTACTAATCAACACACCATCCGACCAACTTCCTCATGCCAACGAACTACACCAGGCAAGGGCGGGAATCGAACTCACGACCATGTGCACCGTAGGCAACTGCTTTAACCACTTGGCTACCCGGAAGGGCTCTTTTACCATGGGTTCTAGGGTGTGTATTGACTTTGTTAGGCAGAAGATCGCCTGCTGGCACAAAGAGACATTCGGTTGTATTAGTCACCTGGAGGCCGGGTGATACAGAGTAGACCCTGTGGCTCAGCATGTAAGGAGACTGGTTTATGGTCTGGGAGTCCCAGGTTCAAATCCTGGATGGGATCCATCCTCTTGGATGCATGCTTTAGCTCCTACTTTGCTGAGCCATTGGTTGTAATGGTCATCTGGAGGCAGCTGGATTCAGTGTAGGCCCTGTGGCGCAGCGCGTAAGGTGACTGGTTTATGGGCGTGGAGTCCCGGGTTCAAATCCCGGATGTGACCTCTCCGCTTGGATGCATGCCTTAGCGCCTTCTTTGCTGAGCCATTGGTTCCCTTTGTATTTATGGATTCAAAGAGACAGCCAGTTGTAATGGTCATCTGGAGGGTACTGCCCATAGCTTAGACCCTGTGGCACAGCATGAAAGTTGCCTGGCTTATGGTCTGGGAGTCCCAGGTTCAAATCCTGTGTGCGTCCTGTCCACCTGGATGAATGCTTTAGCTCCTTCTTTGCTGGTCTATTGGTTCCATAATGATCATCTGGAGGCAGCTGGATATAGCTTAGTCCCTGTGGCGCTGCGCATACGGTGCTTGGTTTATGGTCTGGGAGTCCCGGGTTCAAATCCCGGATGTGACCTGACCACCTGGATGCATGTTTTAGCTCCTTCTTTGCTGGTGATTGGTTCCCTTTGTATTTAAGGTTTCAAAGAGACATGCGGTTGTAAGGATCATCTGGAGGCAGCTGGATATAGCTTAGTCCCTGTGACGCAGCGCAAATGGTGCTTGGTTTATGGTCTGGGAGTCCCGGGTTCAAATCCCGGGTGCGAACTGTCCGCTTGAATGCATGCTTTAGCTTCTTCTTTGCTGGTCTTTTGGTTCAGTTTTAATTTAAGGTTAATTTTAGGTTTCAAAGAGACATGCGTTTGTATTGGGTTCAAATCCTGGGTGGGACCTATCTATGTGGATGCATGCTTTAGCTCCTTCATTGCTGAGCCATTGGTTCCTTTTATATTTAAGGTTTCAAAGAGACATTCGGTTGTAATGGTCATCTGGAGAAGGCACCGCAAAGAATAGTCCCAGTGGCACAGTGCCTAAAGTGACAGGTTTGTGCCTGCCGAGTTCTGAGTTTGAATCCCTGTTGGTAGTTTTCCGAACCCCTGAACATATTCTTAAAGGTGAATGTAAAGGTCCTATAAGCATATGAAAAATAAATCTGCAATATACTTTAATTTAAAATGTATTCATTTAAAATTATTGTAAGAAACCTGACTGTATGCAGTGAAATTCTCCATTGGTTTTACTTGCTCTGACTGCTGTGGATAGAAAATGGTCCCTAGCTGCTCTGCAGGGAAACAATCATACTTTCAAACAGACCCAGTGCAGTCGGCAAATTCTGTTAAATAATCAGTCTTGCTGTATCGGCTTCTATTGCATAAATTCTTTGACTTGTGCTATTTTGCTACTTTATGACCATCCCTACGCTTAACCTCCCAATACAAGCCTGGACCCCACTGAGCAAGTGCATTGTCTTTGTCTTACAAAGCTGCTTAACAAAGTTACAAGATGATGACCCCCTTCAGCCAACCTTGAAAGCCTAAATGATTTTTTATTAGGCTTCTGGTGCAGTAAGTGTAGGTATATTTTGTTTAGTATATAAAAATATTGCATTTCTAGCATTATTCTATTTTAGTCTTTAGTTCCCCTTTAAGCTGCCTCCTTTGTTTAGCCATTGGTCCCCTTTTCTTCATGCTGTATTAACCAGTTGCAGTGTCTTTGAATTTAAGATCTCAAAGAGACATGCGTTAAAGAGTAACCTATACTTTGGGCTGGGTAAATCGCCAAATCTTGGCTTCCAAAATAGTTTTTTTATAGCCTTATATGGAGCACTGTTCTCAATAAGCCATTCCCAAGATGAACCCCAGGCTGATGCTAGGCAAACCCCCCAAAGAAGGGCAGTGGGTGGGGGGTTTAGGGGGTTGTAGAGGGTTTTTTTCCATATGGGGACCCCCCAAGTTGATGCAAGGGCAAGGTATGGGTAAGGTGCTAGATTGGAAAGACCAGCCCAGAAGCAGATACCTGGCTATCTTAGAAGGGGAGGAGGCCAGATGGGGAACCCACCCAAAGCAGATACCTGGGTGGGTTAAAAGGGGGCAACACCTGTAAGACAAAAGGCAGCCAAATACAGTTCAATTTCACAAGAGCTGCTGCCAAGCACCATTTTTTTCAGCAAGACCCCTCCTTCTATTGCAGGCAGGGCACCTATGGCTCCACCTTTGTGGCAGCTCTCCCTTCCCTCATACACCAGCTTCCTCTTATTGACGTAGGGCTCTTCCTCTAGGCAGCAACTTTCACAGGTTCTCGTGTTCTCTGTCCACAGGCTGCAACTTCCACAGGTTCTTTGTGTTCTCTGTCCCCAGGCTTCAACTTCCACAGGTTCTTGGTGTTTTCTTTATCCAGGCAGCAACTTCCACGGATCCATCGGGCACTCTGTCGCCAGGCAGCATCTACTACTAATCAACACACCATCCGACCAACTTCCTCATGCCAACGAGCTACACCAGGCAAGGGAGGGAATCGAACTCACGACCATGTGCACCATAGGCAGATGCTTTAACCACTTGGCTACCCAGAAGGGCTCTTTTACCATGGGTTCTAGGGTGTGTATTGACTTTGTTAGGAAGAAGATCGCCTGCTGGCACAAAGAGACATTCGGTTGTATTTGTCACCTGGAGGGTGGGTGGTACAGAGTAGACCCTGTGGCTCAGCACGTAAGGTGACTGGTTTATGCTCTTGGAGTCCAGGGTTCAAATCCTGGAATGGATCCATGCTTTAGCTCCTTCTTTGCTGAGCCATTGGTTGTAATGGTCATCTGGAGGCAGCTGGTTTTAGCGTATGCCCTGTGGCGCAGCATGTAAGATGACTGGTTTATGGACGTGGAGTCCCGGGTTTTATATCTCGGATATGACCTCTCTGCTTGGATGCCTTCTTTGCTGAGTGATTGGTTCCCCTTATATTTATGGTTTCAAAGAGACAGACAGTTGTAATGATCATCTGGAGGCATCTGCCTATAGTGTAGACCCTGTGGCGCAGCACGTAAGTTGGTTGGATTATGGTCTGGGAGTCCCCGTTTCAGATCTGTTGTGGACCTGTCCACCGGGATGAATGCTGGTCTGTTGGTTCCCTTTGTATTTAATGTTTCAAAGAGACATGCTGTTGTAATGATCATCTGGAGGAAGCTAGATATAGTTCAGTCCCTGTGGTGCAGTGCATATGGTGCTTTGTTTATGGTCTGGGAGTCCTGGGTTCAAATCCCGGATGCGATCCTCTATGCATGCTTTAGCTCCTTCTTTGCTGGTCTATTGGTCCCTCTCTTTTTAAGGTTTCAAAGAGACATGCGGTTATAATGGTCATCTGGAGGCAGCTACATATCGCATAGTCCCTGTGGCGCAGTTTGTAAGTGTACTGGCTTATGATCCTGGAGCCCTGGGTTCAAATCCTGGGTTGGACTTGTCCGCCTGGATGCATGCTTTAGCTCCTTCTTTGCTGGTCTATTAGTTCCCTTTGTATCTAAGGTTTCAAATAGACATGCGATTGTAATGATCCTCCCGGTTCAAATCCTGGGTGGGACCTATCTGTGTAGATGCATGCTTTAGCTTCTTCATTGCTGAGCCATTTGTTCCTTTTAGATTTAAGGTTTCAAAGAGACATTCGGTTGTAATGGTCATCTGGAGAAAACACCAGAAAGAATAGTCCCGGTGGCACAGTGCCTAAGGTGACAAGTTTGTGCCTCCCAAGCTCGGAGTTTGAAGCCCGGTTTGTAGTTTTCCAAACCCCTGAACATATGCTTAAAGGGAATGTAAAGGCCCTTTAAGCATATGAAAAATAAATCTGCAATATACTTTAATTTAAAAGGGGGCAACACTTGTAAGACAAAAAGCAACCAAATACAGTTTTATTTTACAAGAGCTGCTGCTAAGCACCATTTTTTTCAGCAAGACCCCCCCTTCTATCACAGGCAGGGCACCTCTGGCTCCACCTTTGTGGCAGCTCTCCCTTCCCTTATTCACCAAATTCCTTTTATTGATGCAGTGCTCTTCCTTTAGGCAGCAACTTCCACACACATACACAAAAAAAGTTATTGTAATTGACATGAACCTTCTGTCCCTATACTAACACATTTATTATTTTCTTGTTTGATATATGTACACTAGACAGAATTTTTCTTTCAGAACAATATGAAATATTCATTGAGCTTTTTACCATGACTGCTAGTTTGTGCAGACAATATTAAGATGGCAATGTCAAGGCTTAAAGAAGACAAACTACCTTACTGCTTATATAACACTTTACAGTCATTTACAACACTAAAGGGAATAAATGATTTATTAGTTAATTAAGGTAACATCCCAGTGTGTTCCCATCTTTCTGTATTGGTATCAGTGCATCAGACATTTGTTAACTCTCATATATCTCAATTTATAAGAAATGAATACCAATTACACATTGTCTCAGAATAGCACTCTCTACAACATACGAAATGTTCATTTAAAGATGAATAGGCCCTTTAAAGCTCTGCTTCTGACCTCACCTCTTTTTTTCCTCTCATCACTTTATCCCATTCCAGCCTTCAAGGCTTTTGCCTGTCTCTGAAAATCCCTGTCTCTAGCTACATACTCTCGTTTTCCATTCCAAACTTTCAAATGCTCCCTAAAAACCCACTTGTTTAGATGTTCAAGTTGTTGGCTAATTGGCCTACATTAAATAGTACCCCATAGCCACTTCAAAAACCAGCTTATGTGCCACCCCCTGCCCACCCATCTTGGGTTGAGTGTATTAGGCAGCAATTGATTTGAGCATGCTGTAGGTCTTTGCACTCTAAGAACAGAGCAGAGTCCTTCAGCAAGTTACATAATGCACAAAACTGGCCCACTGCTTCCCTTATTTTGCAGTTTGTATACTGCATTCTGCATTGTAAATTACCCCTATAGACTTGATGATTATTATAAACTTAAGCTTTAGAAAGACTCTGTTGTGTTTATGTGAAACATGCAACTCCATATACAAAACCATAATTGTCATACGTGGGGAAAATACAGATTGAGAAAAATACAACGTAATTCATTAATAGTAAAAAATGTATCCAGGAACTGTTTTAGCTGTCTTCTTGAAGTCAGAAACAATCTTCCAAATCCCCCCCCCCCCATTGCTTCAGACAGGCTTTTTTCCTTTCTCTAAATCAACTAAGCTAATAAGCCATTAGCTATTATTCTACTACAATTAACTTTAATAAATCTGTACACTTGATGACTTGTGGGAGATAGGATGCTTTGAAGTGGAATTCTTAAAATTGCCATTTAAGAATTAAGGGCTTCACCCTTAAGCAAACCAAACAAACTATAAATGTTAGGTCACATGAACCAATGAACAGAAAAAGTTTTGTCTTTTGCTTCACTCGCTATTTCCTGTTAAAGTTAGAGCTGCAGTATTTCTGGTCAGGTGATCTCTGAGGCACCACACAGACCATCCCAAAATGGGGGCTCAAGGGAAAAGATTTAAAAGGGCAATATTTACTGAAATATATATTCCAGCTTGTTAAGATGTTTTAATATGCCATAATTTTTTTAATATGATATAAACTATCTGTTGCTTATGCATTCATGTATAGTTTTGCTTTAAGGTATTAATCTCATTCACACATACATATACTGTAAGGGCACATGTACATCCTCAATGCAGTGAGAAAACAGCAATTTTTAGCACAAATCGCCATATTTTTTTCCTCTGGAACAGATGGCAGGAAGGACAATGCAGAGCTGTGTGCCCTGTAGATTTATGACATTACTGATGATATGAAAGAAAGGGTTACAAAAGTTATAAATATACTGTTATTTAAAGTAACAAAAGAAAGAAACAAGAGTTCTAATTGCAATTTACTCAATATTATTACATTTGTGCATATTTTGGGTTTATACAATTTATTATTGTTTTTAGGGTAGATGTTTTAAGGCATCTTGAGTTCATTATGTCGAAATACGTTATTTAATTTTTCTAAGTATTACTTTTTTGGGGGAATAATAAAATAGGAATCAGATTTTAGGAAAGTAGAGGAGCAGCAAAACAAGTGTCATGGCCACATTTATTTGCTGGCACTCCTTGGACCTTGATTGATATTAGTTTTGTGATCTGTAATCTGAGCCTTCAAAGGTGGAAACAGATGGTAGCTGGGTTCTGAATAGTGCTAGAAGAAACATGAAACCCAGACAACCATTACAAATAAAGAAAAATAATTACTGCTGTAGGGGTGACTTTAAGCAAGTGGTTTGGAGAAAACTTGACCATTTTGCATAATGTTCATTAAGGTGCAACTTTAATTATACAATAGCTATTGCAAAGCTAAATCTGCCTAAAGTCAGTGAGTTGGGAAATTGGAAGACCCAATATTCAGAAACTCTGACACGAGGGTAAGGCAGAAGCTATATCCATTATTCAATAATGACTGTCCACTTTTGTGACACATATAGTATGTGGTGGAAAGTTTGACCTGGAGTTTTCATTATATTTACGTTATGAGTGGAGAGGTATCCCCCAATACATATATGCCTTATTCCAATAAATACCTTGTAGTGAGGTGTTGCTTAAAGGGTTACTTTATGCTGGTATGCATCTCTCCATAGCACATACTGTGGGAGGTATTCTTGAGTCCATCCAGTTCATTTACTACAGATTACATAGTTACATAGTTTACATCAGGGGTCCTCAAACTTTTTAAGCAGAGGGCCAGTTCACGGTTCCTCAGACTGTTGGGGGGCCGGACTATAGTTAAAAAAAAAAAATGAACAAATTCCCATGCACACTGCATATATATCTTATTTGTAGTACAGGTAGTGCAAAAAAAACATGAAGAAACAATACACTATTTAAAAAATATACAATGAAGAACAATTTTAACTAACATAAACTTACCAGTATTTCAATGGGAAGTGTGGGCCTGCTTTTGGCTGATGAGATAATCAATATCCGGTTCCATGTTTGTCACTGCAAGTCATAACAAGTGATGCAAGTGTGCATCAGTAAGTCTGGATCTGGTTGGAGATTTCAGATTTTTCATTCGGGAAAAAGTCTGTTCACAGACATAGGTGCTGCCAAAGATGGTTGCCATTTTGAGTGCATGGTTCCTGAGATTAAGATTTGTCTCAGAGGGGAGAGATGCATAGAAATTAGTAAGGCTGCTTGCTTTGAAAATGTCTTTTAGAGAGTCACAATTCTGTAGTTCGGCCAGTTCCATTTGGTAAATCGGATCAACAATTTCAATTTCAACAGAAAATGGGTTCCGGAAAAGCTGTATGTCCTGTTCATGGAGATGAAGCTCTTTAAATCTCTTTTGAAACTCCCTTTGCAACATTTCCAGTGAATCCACACATGTTTTGTTTGGGAATGCAACTATTGGTTTCTCAGCTAACAGCTTTTGAGTAGAGGGGAGATGGCAGAAATTTTCCTCCTTCACTAGTTTAATGAGGAGGTCCAATTTTACTTCAAATGCTTTCACATGTGAATGCATATCACAGATGAGCTTCCCCTTTCCTTGAAGTTGCACATTGAAACTGTTGAGTAGCTCTGTTACATCTGTCAGAAAAGCAAGGTGCCATTTCCATTCTTCATCTTTAAGCTCTGGTACTTCTTTGTTTTTTGAAAGCAGAAAATCCGAAATCTGTGGAAGTAAGTCATAAAAACGTTTTAAAACTCTCCCTCGACTCAGCCAATGGACTTCTGTGTGGTACAAAATATCATCATAGGCAACATTCAGCTCAGACAGAAATGCCTGAAACTGTCTGTGGTTTAGTGCATGAGCCCTAATGAAGTTAACACAGGACACCACAACTTTCATGACAGAGTCCACTTCAGTGATTTACAACACAGCGCTTGTTGGTGGATGAGGCAGTGTATGGCTATTGGACGTGAATGGTTGAGTTGGTCCATTTCTTTGTTAATGCGTCCCACCACTCCTTTCATAGACCCCACCATGCTAGGAGCACCGTCAGTTGTCACACTGGCTAGTTTAGCCCAGTCTAGCTCCAAATCATTCATAGTTTGGCAAACCTTTTCATAGATATCCTCTCCTGTTGTTGTTCCTTTGATGCTTTGCAGTGCAGCAAGCTCCTCTGTGACTTCAAAATGATCATTTGTTGCACGAATGAAAATTAGAAGCTGTGCACAATCACGGACATCATTGCTTTCGTCGAGTGCCAATGAAAAATAGCAAATTTTTTTTGAGGCGTTTTGCAACTTTTGATGCAAATTGTCCCCCATTTCTTCAATCCTTCGTGTAATTGTAGGTCCTGAAAGACTCACTGTTCCAAATAAATCAGCCTTCTCTGGACACATCTCTTTGGCAACAGAAAGAAGACATTCTTTCACAAATTCTCCCTCCACAAATGGTCTGCCAGTGCGGGCTATTAGCTTAGCAACTTGAAAACTTGCTCGCAATGATGAAATATTTATCTCCTTCTGCTTCACAAATGCATTTTGCTGAGTTGTCAATCCATGTTTCAGTTTTAATATCTTGTCTTTTCTCCCTTGTCCGACCAAGCAACCATATTTGTCTTTATGTTTAGTTTCGTAGTGTCGACGCAAATTGTATTCCTTGAACACAGCCACTGAATCCTGGCATAACAGACAAACAGCTCTCTCCTTGCACTGCATGAAAAAGTAATCATAGGTCCACTGTTCTTTGAATATCCTGCACTCAGAGTCAACTTTTCTTTTCCTTGACATAATTGTATTGTTGTCCACCTGTAGAATTTACAGATCCACCATAAGACACTGTGATAATTACAAAACTAGAATATCCACAACATTTTACTTTTAACACAACTACTAAGAGAAAAGTGCAATCCATCAATTATCGATGCAAGCAGCTGCCAAGATATTCTGCCTGTACCAACAGCACACAAAATCTCTACCTGTGCCAGCCAGCAGCACCCAAAATATTGCTCCCAATCTGTATATGTGCCAGCCAGCAGCACCCAAAATATTGCCCCCAATCTGTACATGTGCCAGCCAGCAGCACCCAAAATATTGCCCCCAATCTGTACATGTGCCAGCCAGCAGCACCCAAAATATCGCCCCAATATGTACCTGTGCCAGCCAGCAGCACCCAAAATATTGCCCCCAATATGTACCTGTGCCAGCCAGCAGCACCCCTGAAAATATTGCCCCAATATGTACCTGTGCCAGCCAGCAGCACCCAAAATATTGCCCCCAATCTGTACATGTGCCAGCCAGCAGCACCCAAAATATTGCCCCCAATCTGTACATGTGCCAGCCAGCAGCACCCAAAATATTGCCCCCAATCTGTACATGTGCCAGCCAGCAGCACCCAAAATATCGCCCCAATATGTACCTGTGCCAGCCAGCAGCACCCAAAATATTGCCCCCAATATGTACCTGTGCCAGCCAGCAGCACCCCTGAAAATATTGCCCCCAATATGTACCTGTGCCAGCCAGCAGCACCCAAAATATTGCCCCCAATCTGTACATGTGCCAGCCAGCAGCACCCAAAATATTGCCCCCAATCTGTACATGTGCCAGCCAGCAGCACCCAAAATATTGCCCCCAATCTGTACATGTGTCAGCCAGCAGCACCCAAAATATTGCCCCCAATCTGTACATGTGCCAGCCAGTAGCACCCAAAATATTGCCCCCAATCTGTACATGTGCCAGCCAGCAGCACCCAAAATATTGCCCCCAATCTGTACATGTGCCAGCCAGCAGCACCCAAAATATCGCCCCAATCTGTACATGTGCCAGCCAGCAGCACCCAAAATATCGCCCCAATATGTACCTGTGCCAGCCAGCAGCACCCAAAATATTGCCCCCAATCTGTACATGTGCCAGCCAGCAGCACCCAAAATATTGCCCTCAATCTGTACATGTGCCAGCCAGCAGCACCCAAAATATTGCCCCCAATCTGTACATGTGCCAGCCAGCAGCACCCAAAATATTGCCCCCAATCTGTACATGTGCCAGCCAGCAGCACCCAAAATATCGCCCCAATATGTACCTGTGCCAGCCAGCAGCACCCAAAATATTGCCCCCAATCTGTACCTGTGCCAGCCAGCAGCACCCAAAATATTGCCCCCAATCTGTACATGTGCCAGCCAGCAGCACCCAAAATATTGCCCCCAATCTTTACATGTGCCAGCCAGCAGCACCCCTGAAAATATTGCCCCCAATATGTACCTGTGCCAGCCAGCAGCACCCAAAATATTGCCCCCAATCTGTACATGTGCCAGCCAGCAGCACCCAAAATATCGCCCCAATATGTACCTGTGCTAGCCAGCAGCACCCAAAATATTTCCCCCCCCAAATCTGCACCTGTTGTGCCAAAAAAATTCATTGCCCCCAGCCCCCCAAATCTGTACCTGTTGTGCCAAAAAAATCCATTGCCCCCAGCCCCCCCAAATCTGTACCTGTTGTGCCAAAAAAACTCCATTGCCCCCCCAAATCTGTACCTGTTGCGCCAAAAAAATTCATTGCCCCCCCAGCCCCCCAAATCTGTACTTGCTGTGCCAAAAAAATTCATTGCCCCCAGCCCCCCACCCCACCCCCCCCAAATCTGTACCTGTTGTGACAAAAAAAATGCATTTCCACCCCCCAAGTCTGTACCTGTGTTGTGTGTCCAATTATATCAGCAGCAGTTCAGTCGCCACTCACCACCCACAGTTTTTCAGGAGCCAGGAGGAGACGGCCGCACCCATACGACGCGCCAGGGCCCAGGCCTCACTACACAGGCCCCTGCTGACGTCACCGCGCATGCCAGCGCGGCGGCGCGCCTATCTTTATGCCGGCGCATCATTGGATGTATGCGCAAGACGCTGGGCCGGTTTGCTGCTGCCCTGCTGCCAGCCGGATCCAGCCAGCAGGACAAGTAGAGACTGCCTGGCTGGGTCTCGGAAGTCGGAAGCAGAGCGGAACTCTGCAGAGGGCCTGGGGCAGCCGCACAAAGTTTAAAATTGAAAGAAAAAAAAAAGAAAAAAAAAATTCCTTTTGTTTATTGCGCCCCCCTATGACTGCGCCCTAGGCGATAGGGGGCCGGGTAAATGACATTGGAGGGCCGTATCTGGCCCGCGGGCCGTAGTTTGAGGACCCCTGGTTTACATAGTTAAATTGGGTTGAAAAAAGACAAAGTCCATCAAGTTCAATGCCTCCAAATGAAAACCCAGCATCCATACATACACCCATCCCTACTTTTAATTAAATTCTATATACCCATACCTATACTAACTATAGAGCTTAGTATCAGAATAGCCTTTGATATTATGTCTGTCCAAAAAATCATCCAAGCCATTCTTAAAGGCATTAACGGAATCATCCATCACAACATCACCCGGCAGTGCATTCCACAACCTCACTGTCCTGAGTGTGAAGAACCCCCTACGTTGCTTCAAATGAAAGTTCTTTTCTTCTAGTCTAAAGGGGTGGCCTCTGGTACGGTGATCCACTTTATGGGTAAAAAGGTCCCCTGCCATTTGTCTATAATGTCCTCTAATGTACTTGTAAAGTGTAATCATGTCCCCTCGCAAGCGCCTTTTTTCCAGAGAAAACAACCCCAACCTTGACAGTCTACCCTCATAATTTAAGTCTTCCGTCCCTCTAACCAATTTCGTTGCACGTCTCTGCACTCTCTCCAGCTCATTTATATCCCTCTTAAGGACTGGAGTCCAAAACTAAACTGCATACTCCAGATGAGGCCTTACCAGGGACCTATAAAGAGGCATAATTATGTTTTCATCCCTTGAGTTAATGCCCTTTTTTATGCAAGACAGAACTTTATTTGCTTTAGTAGCCACAGAATGACACTGCCCAGAATTAGACAACGTGTTATCTACAAAGACCCCTAGATCCTTCTCATTTAAGGAAACTCCCAACACACTGCCATTTAGTGTATAACTTGCAATTATAATTAAGTGCATAACCTTGCATTTATCAACATTGAACCTCATTTTCCAGTTTTCTGCCCAGTTTTCCAGTTTAGACAAATCACTCTGCAAAGTGGCAGCATCCTGCATGGAACCTATAAGTCTGCACAATTTAGTATCATCTGCAAAAATAGAAACAGTACTTTCAATGTCCACCTCCAGGTCATTAATAAACAAGTTGAAAAGAAAGGGACCTAGTACAGAGCCCTGCAGTACTCCACTAACAACACTGGTCCAATTAGAAAATGTTCCATTTACCACCACTCTTTGTAGTCTATCTTTTAGCCAGTTCTCTATCCAGGTACATATACTATGTTCCTGGCCAACATTCCTTAATTTAACCAGTAACCTTTTGTGTGGCACTGTATCAAATGCTTTAGCAAAGTCTAAGTAAATCACATCCACTGCCATCCCAGAATTGAGGTCTCTACTTACATTCTCATAAAAAGAAATTTAGTTAGTCTGGCAAGATCTATTACTCATAAAACCATGCTGGCACAAACTCATAGTATTATGATTTGCTATGAAGTCCAGTATCTTATCCTTTATTAACCATTTGAAAAGCTTTCCTACCACTGACGTCAGACTAACTGGCCTATAGTTTTGAGGCTGAGAACGGGATCCTTTTTTGAATAGAGGCACCACATTAGCAATTCACCAGTCTCTCGGCACTATGCCAGATGTCAATGAATCCTGAAAAATTAAGTAAAGAGGTTTGGCAATCACAGAGCTAAGCTCGCTAATTACCCTGGGATGAATACCATCTGGCCCTGGACCTCTGTTAATCTTAACATGTTCTAGTCTCTGTCATGGTCGGCACCCTACACCAGAACAGATGCCAAGCACCCTGGTCTCGGCTCGACTTCACCAGTTAAGTGACCGCCTTTGGCCTCGGGAGGAGCCCTCGGCGTACTCAGATGCCACCTGGACTTAACGAGAGGTGCAAGGCATAAGTTCTGGCAGGCAATGGGGCACGACTGTTTTACAAGGATGCTGGAAGATAGGAAGCCACAGGAACAGGCAGGCCGGGCCAGCTCAAGCAGTAGAATAGTCAAACAGGTCAGAATCAGGATTGAGAGCGAAGAATAGTCGATGGCCAGGCAAAGGTCAGATTGGAGAGGTCAGAACAGTCACAGACAGGCAGGATCAGGATTGGAGAGTTCAGAGTAGTAATTCAGGCAGGCAAGGGTCAAAACACAATAGATCAGTCAGAAGAAATAGAATACAACACCCAAGAACAAGGCAAATTGAACCTAACAACAAGCAAGGTCCTGTGATCCAATTGGGCTTTAAATACCTTTAAATCTTGCGCCAATTATGCGCTGGCGTGATGACGCCAGCGCGACTGCACCTATAAATGACGAACGTGCGTGCGGCGCGCGCCCTAGAGGAAGCCGGGACAGGAGGAAGATGGAGCTGTGCAGCGGGCGTCCACGCCGAAGGAGCGGCGGTGGACCCCGCTGCCCACTAGACCACCAGGGTAAGTCCTGACAGTCTCTTTTGAATTTCATCATGTGTGAACCATGCATCATTAGTTGTATTACTAGAATTGGGACTGTTAAGAAGGAAACCTTCACTTACTGGTTCCTCATTTGTGTAGACAGATGAAAAATATGAGTTCAGAATCTGCGCTTTTATTTTGTTTTCATCAACCAGCTGACCCCCCCTGATAGTAAGGGTCCCACCCCTTCCTGCTTCATTTTTTTACTATTAACATATTTAAAAAATAATTTTGTTTTTTTTTACTGCTATATTTTTTTTACAGCAATATCCTTTTCTATAGCAATTTTAGCTTGCCTTATAGCTTCCTTGCATGATTTATTGGCCTCCTTGTACCTTATAAATGTTCCGGCTGTACCAGCTAACTTGAAAGCCTTAAAAGCACGTCTTTTCTTACCCACCTCAACACCAATGCTTCTATTGAACCAAAAAGGTTTTGCTTTGTAACGATGTTCCTTGCTTACAAGTGGAATATACTGACAAGTATATTTATTAAGCAGCATTTTAAAGACTTCCCATTTTTGTTCTGTGTTTAACCCTGTGAAAAGCATTTCCCACTTAATATGTTGCAGAGATGCCCATACTGTCAAAGTTTGTACGTCTGAAATTTAGTGTTTTAGTTACTCCCTTATAGAATTGCTTCTGCAACAGAATCTCAAAGGAGACCATGTTATGATAACTATTCCCTAAATGCTCACCCACACAAATGTTAGAGATGAGTTCAGTATTGTTAGTTATTACAAGGTCCAAAAGAGAGTTATTCCTAGTACAGATGAAGCCACTTGGATTTGTGAGTTAAATGCGTCATGACTCAGGGGTAATTGAAGAAACTGTGTTATCTTAAGTCATCTTAACTCATTTAATGCATTTAACCTTTTCATTAGCATACCAAAGCTCCATTGTTCACAATGGTGAATGCTTTAATTAGATGGGATGTTGTGACGCAGTTTTCTGTGTTAAATGAGATAAATGGGATATCTGTGTTTAGTTATTCTGTGTCAAACAGACAAACCAAAGTGGCTGCATCTGTAGGTTCTTGAACGAGCTGGAATAAAAAGTTGTCATTCAGCATATTTACAAACCTACTAGCTTTTTCTGTCTTAGCAACCCCATTACCCCAGTCAATGTCTGGATAATTGAAGTCACCCATAGCAACAACTTGACCCAGCTGTGAAGCCACTTGTATCTGCAAGAGTAGCTGGGCTTCATACTCGACACTTATACGAGGTGGTTTATAGCATACACCAATGATAATTCTTTTTGTTACCTTTTGCCCAGTCAAAATCTCTACCCAGAGGGATTCTACACCCTCACCAGTGCCAGCTATTGTTATTTCTTTAGCGCATGGCTTTAATTCAGGCTTTACATACAAACACACTCCTCCACTCTTTTTAATCCCTCTGTCCCTCCTAAAAAGGGTGTAACCATTTAAATTCACAATCCAGTCACATGTTTCATCCCACCAGGTCTCATTGATACCTATTATATCATAATTTTTAGAGCATGCAATTAATTCCAGGTCTCCCATTTTACCTGACAAACTCCGTGCATTTGCCAGCATATAGCGGAGGTTACTACTTTTACTTTTGAAATTTGCATTACTTAGTGAAGAATTATACGTTGTTAGTATTATTCTGTTTTCCTTGTAACAGAGGGACCTCCTTAGCTGGTAAACTGTATGCCCCCCTCACTCCTCCCCCATGACCCCTTACTAACCCCACTGCCCCGTCTACCCTAGCTTTCCCATAATTCTTTATCTCACCCACCCCCCTTGCCTAGTTTAAACACTCCTCCAACCTCTTAGCCATTCTTTCCCCTAGCACCGCCCCTTCTATTGAGGTGCAAACCATCACGACTGTATAGGTTGTACCCCACGAAAAATCGGCCCAGTGCTCTAGGAACCCAAACCCTTCCTTCCTGCAACAAGACTTGAGCCACGCATTTAGCTCCCTAAACTCCCGCTGTTTTCCTAAACTTGCACGTGGCACAGGCAAAATTTCAGAAAAGATGCCATTGGAAGACCTTTCCTTGATCTTAGAGCCTAGATCCCTGAAATCATTCTTTAAGGTCTTCCATCTACCATTTATTTTGTCATTAGTACCGATATGCACTAAGACAGCTGGGTCATGCCCAGCCCCACCCAATAATTGACTTTTTATTTGAGATGGCTCTTTAAGGGGCAGATTCACTAGGCCTCGACTGTTTTTTTACTTCGGATTCGACCTTCGATTCGAACGGTCGAGCAATCCTCCGATCAGGTGAATAGTCAAATTCGATAATCGAAGTGGACAAGTACGATTATCGAAGGATGTATTAGTTCGCCTATTCGACTATCGAAGGATGTATTAGTTCGCCTATTCGACTATTCGACTAGATTCGAAGGATACCTTATTTATCAAATCTTCACCCGAAGTTTTAGTTGTACCCCATCTTTGACCTACCGAAGTTGATTTTGGACTTCGACATTCGAAGATGATCGAATAGTCGAGGAAAAATAATCGGATGGTCGAGGTAAAAAATCGTTCGACTATTCGATTTTCTACTATTTTCTTTGCTGGTGCTCTCCACTGTTGTGGGTGTATAGTGACACCTAGGGATCACTTTATAAACTGTTTTTTTAGTTCTGGCTGCACTAGAGGTTTGGTGAATTACATTAAAATAAATACTGACACCAGAAACATGTTTGTTTTTGCATCTATCAGAATATAACCTAAGATTTTCAAGTATCAATGGCTTAAAACATTATTTTTTAGTTCTATTTTTTTTAAACATCACTTCAAATATTAATTGGCCATATCTATCCTTAAGCTTCACTAAATGGTTAAATGTTTTAAAGCTGCATGGAATGCTGGGAAACACTGGCTTACTTATAAAAACCCCCACCAGATGCCATTTGGCTTAGATTTTTTTCAGAATGGACATTTTGCCAGCCGCCATTTTTGAGGCCCAAGAGCAGGCTGAGGAGCAGGAACACCTTGTCCCTGCTAGGATCAGGCAGCCTCGTCACTTCAGGAGACCTGTACTTTGTTTGGACGAGCTGTCTGATGATGAGGTTGTGAGGATGTTCTGTCTGAGTCGTGCCATAGTGCAGTTTTATGGTCTCATCAGTGAGGCCATTGAATCTGTGACGGCACGGTCTCAGGCAGTGCCTGGGATGTGCAAGCTGCTTGCAGTTTTGCATTTCCCGGGCACTGGCAGTTTCCAGCAGGTTTCTTCATGCCTCATTGGCATGAGCCAGCCCACCTTTAGCAGGATACTAATACAAGTGCTCAGGGCACTACTGCAGCACTCGCGAAGGCTCATTTCCTTCCCCTCAACTCAGGCAGAGTGGATAAGATTGAAACAGGTTTTTTTCCTATTGGCCAATTTCCAAATTGCCTAGGAGCCATTGATTGCACTCATGTTGCGCTCACACCACCTCGCCATCACCAGGAGCGCTACCGAAATCGTAAGCACTCCCATTCCATCAATGTGCAGGTGGTGTGTGATTCCAACATGTGCATCATGAGTGTGAGATCTGGCTTTCCTGGAAGTGTCCTTGATGCCACTATCCAGCGTCAGTCAGCTCTCCATGGCCTCTTCACCCGAGGAGAAATGCTGGACGGCAGGCTTGTGGGTAAGTTCTATTTTCAATTTCATACAAAGACACTTTAAATATTATTTTAAAGGTGATATGTATGTATTTTCAAGAATTGTTTCCCTTTTTGCAGTCTGGCTACAATAGATGCACTATGCATCTTGGGACCTGTAGTTTAGTTCAATCAGCTCACTTTGTTAGGGCTTTTAATTCTTGCCACCTGATTCAGTTTACAGGTGTGATGTGTTAAGGGGATGATTTCTTAATGGATCTGCACACTCACAATTATTTGCATTTGGGGGGGGGATTACCTCTTTTATTGTGCGACCAATGCTCATTTGAACCTGGGCGGAGTCACCTTTAGAAAACATATCGGTAAGTGCCAGTGTTTGTTTAGCAATGACCGGCTTTTGTGTGGCTACTTAAATTTATTTTGATTTGTGTTAATGAATTTTTCTTGTTTGATCTACACGTATGGCTTCTTCTGTTTTTTTTGTTTCAAATGACATTACCCATGTTACTATTTTGGACAAGCGCCTTGGCAAAAAAGAAAAACCAACACACCCAGTAATGTTTTAGTGGCTTTACTGACAAAATCTTTGTCAAAATCCAAAAAAGCTGAACAACAATAAAAAGACAATCTATATCTGTATAAAGTTTGTTTGTTTTTGGAACACACAATATTTATTTAAAACCATTAAATATGTACCTTAGCTGGAAGCCACAGGAGGAATTTGGTCTCAACATATATTTCAAAATATAGCAGCCCCTATAGACCACTAAAGGGCAAAAGCTTTACAAAGCATTTGTTGCATGACATTGCTAATGCACCCCAGGATTCATCATGGCCAACTTTACATTAAACAGTATCCAAAAATTTGTCCCTTGATAAGCTTGTGTCCAAAACAATAATATAACAATCAATATGATCTACAAATGACACTTGTCACTATATGACAATTTGGCCAGTTTAAAAGTATCAACAATATGAGATTAGTGCTGGCCAGATAGAGTGTTGGACACCCAACAATGCTTGATAGTGCAAAGTAACAACCAAGGCTTTGTGCCTTTAAGGCATATCATACACCTTGGACTTGCTATTTAATGAGCACAGGTGGAGGAGGAGGAGGTAGGCGTTAGCACCTATTATGAGTGCTGGGTAGCCAAAGTAGGCCAGAGGTAGCCAACATAACTTCTCGTGCAAAGTAACAATGCTTTGTGCCTTTAAGGCATATCATACACCTTGGACTTGCTATTTAATGAGCACAGGTGGAGGAGGAGGAGGAGGAGGAGGTAGGCGTTAGCACCTATTATGAGTGCTGGGTAGCCAAAGTAGGCCAGAGGTAGCCAACATAACTTCTCGTGCAAAGTAACAATGCTTTGTGCCTTTAAGGCATATCATACACCTTGGACTTGCTATTTAATGAGCACAGGTGGAGGAGGAGGAGGAGGAGGAGCAGGAGGTAGGCATTAGCACCTATTATGAGTGCTGGGTAGCCAAAGTAGGCCAGAGGTAGCCAACAATACTTCATAGTGCAAAGCACAAGGTACACTGTTTTCACTTTGACAGTTGCAGAATATAGGCCATTGTTACATGAATGCACATAACATGTAAACCACATAAATACAGAGCTTAATTAGCATATGGAACCTTTGAAGCAACACTGCACTAGTGATAAATACACCATAAAAAAGTGTAGTCATATGCTTGCAATAGAATTCATTGACCCTTACATGTAACATTTTTTGGCCAAGTGAATGTGTTCGGCAACACTGCAGCATCGCCATAGAAATATGTTAGAGCAAATGCACTTTGATGTTTGTAAGTGCTTTTCCAGATGTTATTGGAAAGGGCGCCAATGGGTGTTAGATATGGCACACCTTGGTGCTGATAACACCATACATATATACATATGTTAGAGCAAATGCACTTAGATGTTTTAAAGTGCTTTTCCAGGTGTTATTGGAAAGGGTGCCAATAGATGTTAAAATGGCACCCCTCAGTGATGAGAATGGAGCACAGTGTAAACAATGGGATGTGTTGTTTGGGAGTCAGTCCCATTGCTGGGTAACGGACAAAGTGATACCTGAAGCGTCAATAGGGCAAAGTTTGTTGCCAGGAGAAAAATAGGCAAAGAGGCCAGTGTCAGATGGAAAATGACACAGACTGGAGCTAGGGACGTTTGTCCCCTCGGACAGGACCGTGTCCCCTTCTATGCCCCCTTTCCCTCCGATGTTGAGGAGCTTAAGGGGGTGGAGGGGGAGCAGCAGGTGGACCAGGGACTTCACCCTCAGCAGAGCCCCCTGGTCGATGAGGCTGGGCTGCCATGGCTGCCACCAGGTCCTGGATTCCACGATGGATGGTCACCTGGGTCTCCCGAATATCCCTATGGATTTGGGCCATCCACCGCCTCATCCAGAGTTCCTGGCGGCGCTGCTGGTGGAGCATAGGCTGCATGGCAGCCATCATGGCGTCAACGAGCCCCGGTTGTGCCGCAGGTTGATCACCCAGTCGCCGTCCTTCCTCCTGTGGTGGTCCCCCAATTGCTGCAGCAGCAGCAGTGGCAGCAGCACGACCTACAAGAAAAATCAAATCTAAGTATATATATATTGGACATGTGCATAACCCACAACAAACGAGCGGATCTCTCTCCGATATGCCCACCTTGAGGTGGGCAATATCGTGCTGATCCGATTGTGGGCCCTAGGGACCAATGATCGGATCCTAACGAATAGGAACGGGTGGTCGGATCGCAGGACCGCATCAACAAACAGATGCCGCCGCGATCCGACGGGATTTTAGTCCCATCCAATCGAGATCTGGCCGACTTATGGCCAGATCTCGATCGGGGAAGCCCGTCGGGGGCCCCCATACACGGGCCAATAAGCTGTTGGTCTGTCGGCAGCTTTTATTGGCCCGTGTTTGGCCACATTTAGATTGGAGGTGGTGTTTTCTTTTGGGGGGGTGGCATAAACACAACATTAGAGTGAAAATTTCACACCAGTCTGTAGCTTGGAAAACAATTTTTTTTTTCCCCACAAAAAAAAGTTTGAAAGGACATGTAAACCCTCCCTCCCAGTGAGGAGGAGCTTCAGATACCTGCCACTGGTTTTTAAAAGGTTAAGAGTAAAGTCTGCAGTATCCCCTTAATCACTTAGAATTCCTTCTCCTCTTCTAACTCACTCTGGCCCTCCCTTTGGCTGTTGGCTAATGAGCATGCTCAGTTCTTCTCAGCTCAGATTACTAAACACACCCTCCAGTCTAACAGCCACTGAGCAGATATCATTACTGGTTCCCATAGAAACTCTGCTCTAGCTGTCTGATCCTATTTTATTCTCCTAACCACCTCTCCTGAGCTCAGCTTAACCAATACATGGCATCTTTGGTGACACACAGACAAATATAGTAAGGGGTTATTAGTTATAAAATTACTCTTACGTCTGGGGGGCACCACAGGTATCACAGCTAGTGACTGGGCGCAGCTTTCAGCTCGGTGTTCTGTAATGTGAGATAGGACATTAGTAATGTTGTAAACAAGTCGAGGAAGCAACTACATTGGCCACAACATTGAACATGTCTGTACCTCGAGCTTCCAGGGCTCTATCAGGATCTTCAGCCTCACCCTCTTCCTGGGGTTGCTGAGCGGCGTCGTCCTGGTCCTGGTCACTGCCCGAGTCAGGCCGTGATGTTTGCGGCGGTATTGCAATTGTGAATAAAGAAAACAAAAAAAGTATTAAAAAAACAAAATCATATGGAATTGCAAGAGACCTCCCACATGCTACAAATCTATTTTATTTCTCATTCCAAATACTAACTCCAATGGAATGGTACAGCAAGTGAGATGGCATGGTTAAAACTTAAAGGAACAGTAACATCAAAAAATAAGTGTTTTAAAGTAATGAAGTGTTGCCCTGCACTGGTAAAACTGCTGTGCTTGCTTCAGAAACACTACTATAGTTTATATAAATAAGCTGCTGTGTAGCAATGGGGGCAGCCATTCAAATGAGAAAAGGCTCAGGTTACACAGCAGATAAACTCTGTAGAACATAATGGAGTTATCTGTTATCCACTATTTAACCTGTGCCATATAGACTTTTTTCAATTACTGTTCCACAGCAGCTTGTTTATATGAACTATACTAGTGTTTCTGAAGCAAACACACCAGTATTACCCGTGCAGGGCAACAGTACATGACATTTTCATTACTTTAAAACACTTATATTTTTTGGTGTTACTGTTCCTTTAAATACATTTGCAATGGTGCGAGCAGAAGAGAATGTAATATATGACAATACTTGTGATTTTAAAGTTATTTAGATTTTTAATCAGCAGATCTAAACTTTGCAGTCTCAGCAATCTGGTTGCTAGGGTCCAAATTAGCATAGCAACCATGCATTCATCTGAAGAAGAGACTGGAATATAATTAGGGGATGGTCTAATTAGTAATATGAGTAATAAAAACTCACAATAACATCACATGTGTAGTCTTACAGAGCATTTCTAGACCCACATTTTAAAGCTGGAAAGAGTCTTTTAATTTTAAAAATAAATAATGAAGGACAACTGAAAAGTTGCTTAGACTTGGCCATTCTAGAACATACTTAAAAGTTAACTTAAAGGTGAACCACCCCTTTAATGCAGTTTCTAAAATTTTTACTATAGTGGGGAAATGGTTAATAAAGAAATGGCTGCCATTTTGTCTATGTTACAGCTGCACTTAATAACTAGTAATGAACAAACAGCAAAGTTGTAAAGAAAAGCACAAGAAACTCCGTTAATGCAAAACAGGAGCAATATTTTAGCAAAGAAGTGAAATGCTAAAGGGGAAATTAGACATTTATCTAAATGATGTGAATGTGGAAAAAAGGAGTCAGATGTTTGTTTCTATAAAATTCAACTTACTTCTCCAGTCTGTGTCCAGTCCTTCACAGCCCTCATTGCTCAAAATGTCCAGAAGCCGGCGCTCGTAGGGCTTCAGTCTGAGTGGAGGGATAGCCCTCCGCCGGTCTTCTGGGCTTTAGCTCTCCTGGTAACCAGCTTTGCCCTTAGCCAACGCTTCAGGTCACTGAAGCGCTTGTACACTGTGGGGCGATCCCTGTGTAAAGCGCCCACAGTGTTCACCTTGTCCGTTACCTGCTGCCAGTGGTGTTGATGTCTGGCAGCACTGATACGATGGGACAGACTCCCAAACAGCACATCCCATCGCGCTACCACCTCGTCCACCAGTGCTCCATTCTCATCACTCGTAAACCTTCGGGCCATTTTGTTGGTGGGGCCCTCCTCTCCTCCGTCATCATCATCACCCTCCTCCTGTCTCCTCTCTGAGGCAGTTGGTGGTGCCTCCATCTCCTCCTCGCTGCTGGGCAGCCTCTGTGTCCTCCTCCTGGGGGAGCCTCTCCGAGCCCTGGGTGGGGTGACTGACACGCTGCGTGCCCCAGATGGCGAGCGAGACACGCAGCGTGCCCTGGGGTACTCCCTGCGTTGGCTGGGGGACACCCTCCCTACACTATGCTCCTGCCCCCCTGCCCTACGCTCCTCCCTCCCTCTACGGGACCCCCCTGCCCTACTCTCCTCCACTCTATGGGACCCCCCTGCCCTACGCTCCCCCTCTCTGCGGGACCCCCCTGCCCTACTCTCCTCCCCTCTACGGGACCCCCATGCCCTACTCTCCTCCCCTCTACGGGACCCCCCTGCCCTACTCTCCTCCCCTCTACGGGACCCCCCTGCCCTACTCTCCTCCCCTCTATGGGACCCCCCTGCCCTACTCTCACCCCCACTGCGGGACCCCCCACCTGACCTACTCTCTTCCCCTCCCCTACGGGACCCCCCACTCTCTTCCTCCTCCTCCTCCTCCTCCCCCCAGGAACCTCTCCCAGTGACTCCCCAGCCTGTTCCCCCCTCTCTCCCCCTCCTGCGACGACTAAGATCCCACATAGTGTGGGATCCAGCCGCCGTTGGCACTTCCCCAGGGCTGGAGAGACGTTCCCCCTCCTCCTCCTCCTCCTCAATCCTCCTCCTACCAGCCATATTTTCAAAATTTTCCAAAAAAAATGCAACCTGCCTCAGACACCTCCTCCACCTGTGCAGTCTAAATAGCAAGTGCGCAATTAGGCCGAAAATGCACCTAAAATGGCCTCTAGAGGGCTTCCTGTTTGAAAAAAATGGCAAAAAGTAAGTGGGGCATAAAAACTTCGAATCGATCGATTCGAATACAAGTGGGGCAAGGTTCACTTCGATCTTACTTTGATCTTAATCGACAGTACGCTACGACCAAATTCTTCGAATCGAAGGCACTATTCCTTCGATCGCAGGATAAATCGTTCGATCGTATGGTTTTACTTCGAACGGAAATAGCACAAAAATCCTTCGACTTCGATATTCGAAGTCGAAGGATTTAAATTCCTAGTCAAATATCGAGGGTTAATTAACCCTCGATATTCGACCCTTCATGAATCGGCCCCTAAGTGTCTAATTTCAGGCACTGTCATACCATAGCTGATACAGCCTTGCATAAAAAGGTGCATTAACTCAAGGGATGAAAACATAATTTTGCTTCTTTATAGGTCCCTGGCAAGGCCTCATCTGGAGTATGCAGAGCAGTTTTGGGCTCCAAATAAGTGAGCTGGAGTGAGTGCAGAGACATGCAGCTAAACTGTTGGATGGATGGAAGATTTAAACTGAGGGAAAACTATCAAGGCTGGGGTTGTTTTCTCTGGAAAAAAGATACTTGAGAGGGAACATGATTACTCTTTACAAATACATTAGATGTATTATATACAGATAGTAGGAGTATATTTTTCCTATAAAAATGATCAACAAACCAGAGGCCAACCTTTTAGATTAGGGGAACAGAACTTTCATTTGAAGCCCCTGGGTGGTTCTTCACAGTGAGGACAATGAGGTTGTGGAATGCACTGCCGGATGTTGTTGTGATGGCTAATTTTATGAATGCCTTTTAGAGGGGCTTAGATGATTTTTTTTGAATAAGCCTAATATTCAAGCTATAGAGATATATATATATAGTGATACTAAAATATACAATTAGTATACTGTAGATACTGGTGTATATATGTATATGTATATATATATGTATATGTGTATATATATATATATATATATATATATATAGTTTATGTGAGTTTATTGAGGGTTGTGTATATATATATATATATGTGCACTGAGTTTCATTTGGAGGGGTTCAACTTGCATTATGTAACTCACTTTATTGTACCTAGAGATTTAAGCAGCTTATAACAGAAGATAAATACAGTTATGTATTATACAATAGAATGAAAAATTGCACCTTTAGCATTGAGTGGAATTCAAGCCTAGTTAAACAAACTTACAGTGAGCAAAAAAACACACAAATATCATAAAATATCGGGGTTTTATACATTTAGAGGCATTTTTATTACAGTTTGAATTTTGAACTCATGTGAGTTTTTTAAACTCTATTAAATAAAAAATATTAAATTATTATTATTATTATTATTATTATTATTAAATATGACATAAATTAAAAAGTATTATTATACTCAAAATACAAATTGGGGGTTATGTATAAAAAAATGGAATATCTAAAACTTCTGACAAATATTCTGAAACTGAAAACTCGATTCAAATTTGACTAAACTCAATTCGAGTTTTCTCCTGGAAAAAAACTTGTATGTCAGGAAAGCTACTAACAGCAAAAAAATTGTCACTGGACCAGGGCCCCTTTAATAAGCAGGCAAAGTGGGCATCTGCCCAGGGCCCACTTGTTTTGGGGGCCCACTGGTGACTTCCCCCCCCATCCAATCCACTCTCCTCTAGCACCCCCACCCTCCCGGTGTGAAGTTGCCAGCAAAGCATGGGAAACTGCCAAAATTATGAATAGAGTGGAATGAGTAGAAACACCTCCTGCCGCAGGCCAGAGAGGGAGCCTAGAGGAGGAGTTGAGCATCACGTCGGCACGTCACACGCCACGCTGGCCTGTGCCTATACAGCTGCACCCGCTGCAAAGCCCAAATAGTCCATTGCCATCACCGGGTGGGTGACCTTCTGCTGTAGTCTGCACACTCATGACTCACCCCAGCAAGCTGGAAAGCCAGGCACACACAGACAGAGTCAGTCACGCACCTTCTCCATCTATCCTGATCCATTCCTAGGAGCGGTGAGTGGTCAATCTCATGAGTCCCTGCCAATTTTGCCACAGACTTCACTTTGCCACAGACTTCCCAATTCTGCTGCTTGACATTAAATATATTGTTGTCACTGCTGTCTGTCTGGTCAGCAGGGTCAGCTCACACCACTAATGCTCTGTTTTTGGAACTTTTTATTACTCCTCTTTCTATTGAGTCCCTCTCTGATTCATATACCAGTCTCTTTTTCAAATCAATGCATGTTTGCTAAGGTAATTTGGGCCCTAGCAACCAGACTGCTGAAATTGCAAACTAGAGAGCTGCTGAATAAAAAGCTAAATAATTAAAACCAGCAAATAATAATAAATGAAAACCAATTGCAAATTGTCCCTGAATATCACTTTCAACATCATGCTTACAGTTATTTTAAAGATGAACAACCACTTTAATGAACATGGAGTTCCACCACCTACAGTCACATGAAAAGGTTTGGGCACCCCTCTTAATTCTTTGGAGTTTTTTTTATCAGTGGCTAAGCGGTGACTATTGGATTAACAGAAAATATGCAAAATGCATTATAACAAATTAGACAGGTGCATAAATTTGGGCACCCCAACAGAGATATCAACACTTAGTTTAGCCTTCTTTTGCAAATGTAAAAGCCTCTAGACACCTCCTATAGCCTTTGATATGTGCCTGGATTCTGGGCGGCGGTATTTCTGACCACGTGTCCATACAAAATCTCTCCAGTTCAGTTAAATTTGATGGCTGCCGAGCATGGACAGCCTGCTTCAAATCATCTCATAGATTTTCCATGATATTCAAGTCAGGGGACTGTGATGGCCATTCCAGAATATTGTACTTCTCACTCTGCATAAATGCCTTTGTAGATTTTGAAGTGTGTTTATTGTCTTGTTGGAATATCCAACCCCTGCATAACATTGTGACTTATGTTTGAACATTATCCTGAAGAATTTGTTAATTCTTCCTCCATGAAAAGTGCTTTTTGTTATGACCAAATAACTAATTTTTTGTCTCTCAGTTCAAAGCTCTTTGTTCCAAAATTACTGTGGTTTGTCTAAATGAGCTTTTGCATACAACAAGCGACTCTGTTTGTGCCATGAGTACAGAAGGGGTTCTTTCTCATAACCATGCCATAGGGATTTGTAAAACGATGTACTGATACACTATCTGCAGCAAGATGTTCTTGCAGGTCTTTGGAGGTGATCTTTGGGTTGTCTGTAACCTTTCTCACAATCCTCCGCATATGCCGCTCCTGTAATTTTCCTGGCCTGCTAGACCTGGGTTTTACAGCAACTGTGCCTGTGGCCTGCCATTTCCTGATTACATTCCTTACAGTTGAAACTGGCAGTTTAAGATAGCTTTTTGTAGCCTTCCCCTAAACCATGATACTGAACAATCTTTGTTTTTAGATATTTTAAGAGTTGCTTTGAGGATCCCATGCTGTCACTCTTCAAAGGAGAGTCAAACAGAAGCACAGCTTGCAATTGGCCACCTTAAATACCTTTTCTCATGATTGGACACACCTGCCTATGAAGTTCAAGGCTTAACAAGCTAATCCAACGAATTTGGAGTTGCCAGTAATCAGTATCGAGCAGTTACATGCATTCAAATTAGCTTTTGTGGCTATTATGTTAGACATCCAGCCACTCCAGTCTCAATACATTTGTGGCTAACTAACTATATTAGAACATTTTAGCCTATCTATTTACCCTATCTATTTACCCAGTTTTTCTTTTTATATTGAACAATTCTTTTAATCTTAACATTCTCTCTGGAATGGGGGGTTAATTAAGGTTTACACACTATTATGACCTGGGCAGTGTCAATGTCACTAACATAGAATTTATGTTTATGAATTCTATTTCAGTCTATGGGAAAGATGCTTTGTTCCCAGAAAGGCCAAAAAAACAAAACAAAAACAATGTGGTTGATACAGGAAAGTAGCAGGAGAGGGGTTGAGGTGCAAAGATATATATTATAATATTATAGATATTTCTATCTATACAGAGATATAGAGTGAGGCTGAGAGTTATTAGAGACAGAGGTGAGTGTGGGGGTAACTCAGCAGGATGAGAAGGGAAAGGGTAAAATAGTAAAGTGCAATAGTGAGGCCATATATAGGTGGGGGGTTCAATGGAGAAGGAGGGCAAGGAATTGTAGGGGTTAATGTGCTTTGTGGCAAATGCACTGGGAGAATGGTTTTAGGTGAAACCCACAGCCAACCTGTACCTATAAGATTGAATATTGTATGTACAGTAGTTACACAGCTATATACCGGTTCATTACCTCTATAACACACACACACAGTTTGTCAAACCTTCTTAAACACAGTTGCCCGTACAAACATTAACACTAACAGTTAATTGTACATACAGACACAGATACGCATGCAGACACACACATTCAATGACATTCACACCACTCTAAGCTTAACACACCTGACAGATTCACACTCCTCTGCCCTGGGAAAAAAACTGCTTCATCAGGAGGAGATTCTCTACACTGATTCTCTCCAGTTGAGGAGCAGGAATCTTGTCAAAGAGGGAAGGGGCAGAGCTAAAAGGGACTGCTGCTCTGAGCAGTAGAATACACAATGGAATGGTCCAATATTTGAAGGGGTGCTGACCTGACAAGATGTAAGCCTTTTCTAAAATGATTGAACATTTGTAATGGTAATTTTAAGAGATGTGTTCATATAAAAAAGAACAAAACAATATATTTTTATGTAGGGGACTGGTAAATGAGCTTATTTTGCTGAGCAGCCTGAGGCTCCTACGGGGAGTGTGAGTGGGATTAAGATCCCGGTACTAATTGCCCAGAGTAGAGACTTGGGGAGTTATTTATCAAAGTCTGGATTTATCTCAATATTTTCTGAAAAAAACTACGACCAAATATGCAGTAGTAATTCCCCTGGGTTTCACTTAGGGAAAAGGCTGAAGACTTGGTGTACCTTCCTTGCTGCTGTGTATGTTCTATTCCCTGCGGTGACTAATACTGACCAGTGGTGCTTGTATATGCTTGTATACACCTATCCACTGTTGCTCTATGTTCCTGATTGATCTTTATATACACTCCTTTATGGATCTGTTCAATAAACACATTATCTGGGTAAGTTGCAATAATCACTGGTGCCTAATTATTGTCCACTGCACCTATTTACAGTTTACTCCACACCGTTGCAAGGGCTTACCCTCTGAGAATTAAGGTTTCATCTGGAGCAAAGTATTAGGGTAAAGCTCATAGTTAGAGAATGGTGCCACTCAATTTACTATAGTGTTGCATATAAATATGGAACAGGAATATCCTTTATTATGAACTACATGTCCAGGGAGGGGCAAGTGGGGAGCAATTTTGTGTCACTTAGTGCTTTAGCATGTCATCCTGGGTCATAGTAATTGACCTTGCATAAATAAAATTAGAGATGGGCTACTTTGACCCGTTTCGTTTCACCAAAAATTCGCCGCTGGCGAAATGTCGCAGACACCCATTAAAGTCTATGAGAAGTTTTTTTTGATGCACGTCATATTTGATGCCATACAAGTCTATGGGCGTCATTTCCGTGATGAAACAAGGCGAAAAATTCGCCCATCCCTATAAATAATTCTAATTGTTTATTTTGCTTCTGAAAGAGAATGTGCCCTGTAACTGTATGGGTTATGACATACTAGCAAATGATTGTGAATTACAGATGCACATATTTGCTATAGGTGTGTGTGTGTGTGTGTGTGTGTGTGTGTGTGTGTGTGAATAACCAAGTGTTCATTGTGCATGCAGTTTATTGTTCAAGTACAATTGTGCAAAAAGAAGATTGAATTTCTATAGAAAATAATTCAGCCACCTCCAGAGTCGGAACCTGTAGCCTTGCGATTCCCAACTCTAGCTGCTTTGCCCTCTGTTGTATGGATCATTAAAATGTATGAACAATGACACTTTATTCTTAGGTGTCATAGCTTAAATTCTCAATCTTTGGTGTTATATAAAATTAAAAATGGTAAAAGGAAAATAAATGAACATGGTTGATGTTTTTGGTTGACTGGCAATTATTGATTTATTTTCATGACCATAATTACACACAAATAATGTCTGACAGCAGATGAGAATGCAATGCCGGTTTGTTTTCCTTTTTGTACAATTATAAAGAGTATAATGATACTACATAACTTCATATAGGCATTCATTTAATTACTAATTAGTAAGTCAGGTAAGAACAGGGGGAAAGTAAACTCAGACCCTGCATATCTGGTGTTGGCAAAATAGAAAGTGATCTAATTATTTTCAGAATAAAAATGGTTCCTGAAAATAATTTCAAAGGAAATTAGCAGTGCAAATAATATAGTGACATTTTTCAAGATTGCTATAGCTAAAGTATTGCGACCATTGTTGTGGCATGTCGCCTTATGGCTTATAGTCAGAGAATAGTAATAGTGCTCTAGTGTCACCTAGTGACTAAAACCTAGAGGTAAAAGAAATATCACATATGTTATTGGCTGTAGTGAAATTCAAACTTCATGCTGATTGTAGCAGTTATTAATATATACCATATAAGGGAAATAAGGTTTAGAAAAGCTCTTTATGATAAATGTTAGACTAAATAGACAGAAGTCCAGTAGTCCAGCCTGTGGATACATTATTTAAAGGAACTGTCATAAAGTGATATGAGCTGAAGTTTTACAAATATTCTAGAGCAATTAAATATATAGATACAGCAAATTTAAATAAAGGGTTTAAGTGTAACTTGAATTATGTTCCTTTCTCTGTGTTATGCCTCTTTTTTCCAATGAGTATGATATGTATAATTACCCCATGTTTATATATATATATATATATATATATATATATATATATATATATATATATATATATATATATATATATATATATATATATAGCCAGAAGAGAGGGTCCGCACACTCAGGACTTATGAAAAAATAAAAGGTTTTTATTACAAGTGAGGCAAGAACTAACGTTTCGGCAGAGTGTGTGTACCCTCTCTTCTGGCTATATATTTCCTTTTTCTCTGCTTTTAACTAGTCACAAGTCATGGGTGAATAAATTCACCATGCATGGATTCGCGGCATATGTTTTCATGAAACTGCTGTGAAAATTGGCCGCAACAAAAAAGTTGGCATGCGTCAAATTTGTCGCACCTAAAAATTGTCGCAATTCAAAATTATTTGGATGCCCGTTGATTTTAATGCTTTTGTACAAAATAGTTGTGCATATAAAAATTGTCGCTTGTGTCAAAAATTGTCGTGCATGAAAATTATTTTGACGCCCATTGACTTCAATGCGTTTCGCAAACTGTAGTGACACTTTATAACTACTAGGAACTATGTTTTTTATTTTTTAAATATTTTTCACAAATGGCATAGTTTCATTAACTGTAAAAGTACAGTTTAAAGACCCGACCACTTTTTCCCCCTTAGTCCCAAAAAGTGAATCTTTACTTTTTCTGTTGAGTACTTTGTATTGACAAGTTTACAAATGAGTGTCCTATAACAAACACAATTCTCTGGAAAAGATAGGAATGGAGGAAGGAGTGTTGAACATTAAACTGTATTTGCCAAACTCAGATGAATATAAATATAACACCTATTGGATGCCCACCTACCTGTTCCTTTAATAAAGCTGTCCCAAAACCCAAAGAGTTTTAACCGCACGGCTGCCTCAATCCTAAAAAAATGGTTACTGTAGTACACTTGCTTGAAAACTTACCAGTGTTGGACTGGGATGCCAGGGGCCCACCAGAAAACTTTAGACCATGGGCCCAATTTCCAAATTATTATTACTCCTCTCTGCACTCAACCTCTTTATTCTCCTATTCTTACTTACTATATTCTTTCATTATTAAACATTTTTTCCCATAAAGAAGTAGGGATGACCATGAAATTGACCAAATGTTCAGAAGCAAGAGGGTCTACCTGGTATCCTTGTGGGCCAGTCCGACACTGAAACTTACTCAAATAGCTATATCTAGATATGTATTCTTCAGTTGTATAAATAAATAAGAGAGCCACGCCTTGTCTCCTAATTGCTAAATAATTAATTTAAGATAGTACTGGGCACAGTACCATGTTTGGAAATGGGCCTAAGCACAGCACTGCTCCGTTACCTTACCTTAAACATCTGGTTATTCTGACCATTATTGTCAGTCTCGCATCAATTAGACTCACAACATACCTGCCTAGAACTCCTGGACTGGGAAATGGCTAGATGGTGATACTGACAAAATGTAAATATAACTAAGAACTTAAACATTATACATTCATATCTGGACTCACAGATACATTCTAACTCTGCAATCAGTAAATAGCAATAAGTACAAAGCAGTACAGAACAATATGGCTATTGTAATTGGGTTCTTTTGTCTTTTACTGCGTTTCCTTTTTGTGAACCTTTTATCAGTTATTTTATTAAATGTTTTTTATAATATCCTCCCTGTTTTGAACTTTTTTTTTAAAAAAAGGTTATACCTACTAGTTGCTTTTTACCTCCCTCTCCTGTATTCCCAGACAAAAAATATATATAAACAGTATATATACATATAGTAATAATATACACTGTCCATATATATAGTAATAAATCAAAAGTCAGCACCAAGGGTCTTGTGGTGCGAAAAAATAATAATTGTATTGTTGCATAGTATGTATAAACAATGTTTCGGTCCCTATTGGGACCTTTTTCAAGGTACAAATACACACCAAAAGCTCACTTAAATATCCTCCACCCACATTATGAAAACATGCCAGTGACATCATATGTAAATTTAACCCATGTATGGCTGGAAATTCAACAGCTTAAACCATGTGCATCATAATGGGTCCCATATCCATTTATATAAATAAGTGAATAAATTAGTTAAAGAGAAGGGAACACTCCATATTGGTAAAGTGCTTACATACCCTTAAAAACATGTTAGAATATAAATACTCCAAAGTGATTCACATTTATAATCAGTAGTATGTTTAAAACAAACACAGCCATAGAAAATACTGCATGTTGCAGAAACTTATAGTTGGGTAAAGAAGAAAATTACTGGCACTCAGGACTTAATGCAAGCGGGCCAAGCCCTACGTGTTTATTTGCAGAGTAACGTTTCGGGGACACGCCCCTTCGTCAGACTAACGTCAGTTTGACGAAATGTTACTCTGCAAATAAACACGCAGGGCTTGGCCGGTTGCTTGCCAGTAATTTTCTTCTTTACCCATGTCCAATTGAGGGTGCTGAAAGCTTTTTTTATTGAGCACCTGACTAATATACTTCGAGAGGTCAGGGTGTGCTGGTGGTCTTTTTCTTTTGCAGATACTTGTAGCCCATCGCCCCTCATGTTCATAAACATTTAAATACATGATAATTTGCCAACTGAAACATGGCTAATTTCATAAAAAATATATAAAGAAAGGGTCAACATTTAATAGGCCTTTACCCCCCTGAGTAGTCAAGTGAACCAAAGCCCTCAGAGAGCAGAAAATCTGATGATCTGAAAGCATGTTCTTCCATTAAAACTGTCTAGGAATTCATGCCATTTCATCAGATCTTCCTTTATTTTCCCGGTAATCCTAAAATGTAAATTTGGATTTTTAAGGCATAATTTGACAGGGGTAGTTTTTCTTCAGCTACTGGGATTCCAAACTGTTTTTTTCGATCAGCCTGAAAGTTTTATTAAATGTGTTACAAAATGTGTTTTTGTCTCTTGGCCCATAAACAAAAACTAATCCAAGGGGATTATTTGCTAAAGTCCGAATTGTTTCTGGTTGTTTCTGGGGGAAAACACAAATTTTAGTGGAAAAAACTAAAATCTTTTGAGATTTATTATACCCCTTGGCTGCTAAAAGTCAGAATAAAAAATACTCCTACTGTGGTTATGTAGAACTAAATGGCAGATGTCCTTTTTAGAATTGGAGATATCACAATCTGTATTGGGTTTTGTATGATAATCCAAAAAAATTGTGGTTTTTCTGGCAAGAATCCAAAAAAGTTTTCAAATAAGAAAAAAAGTGTACATTTCAAATGTTTCCACAATTTTATTGAGTGTTTATAGAGTCTTTTCCCACACCAAATTTTTTTAATTATTGTATTGACACATAAGGTAAAATTGTGGATGGGAGTTTGAACGAAGTTGTTTTCAGAAAATAACGATAAAAATTCAGATTTTAGTAAATAACCCCGCAAGTAATGAAACATCTCAATTTGACAAATATTAAACCACCCCCTGTAAAAAAGTTGCAAATCTCTCAAAACAATCACAAGACAAGGAGCATACCACTGGAAGGCTGTTGTCATTATAGAAATACCTTATAAAGTGAATCACAAGTAAATTGTAACTATCCAGGTGAGTTGGTGGGATTCTACATACCGAATCTATGTTAGATGTAGCAGGGCTCCTTGACACATTTCACAATGTGTATGTATCAAAATCATCATTGATAGGCAAACTCTTTGAAAAAGAAGGATCATGTGGTAGGAGTCTGACTCTTTTATCGGTACCAAACATAACTGGCGAACCCAAAAATCGGACAAAAAATGCTTTAGTAGAAGGTCCCTCAGTCCTACCCAATTTTAATTCCTTGTCAGTCAGTGCTATTTCTGGATTCTCATTTAGGGATTTTAAGTTAGTAAAAGCATTGGCCCATTAACCTATGGGGAATTTTGAACCCTATACCAAAACCTTTAAATATTAATTGCACTTTCCACCTGTTTGGAAATGCTCTTAGATATGGCACCTTTCTGTTAGTTTAACTGGTGTTGGCATCATTTCCTTGTGATGCTTGGAAATCATTTTGCCTGTATGAAATCCTTTAATACAGCAAAAGGCTGACTATTAAACAGAGTAGCATACATGCTTGTATTCCTGTTGAAATGTCCAAAAGTTTTCATTATATGCCTTGCAATAATTGGACATGTTGGTGACTTTCCCAATCCAAAGGTTTATATCTTTCGACCCCTATTTAAGCACATTGTTTATTGCCATTTTCTGTCTGGATATATCTTCACAATCATACCATGCTATTCCCCCATAACTTTTGTAGATTTCCGATATTATTTATATGTGCTTAAAAAGCACAGGAACTAAAAATGTGACAATGCCATTTTAGTATTTCATTTTGATACAAGCTAAGGCTGGTCTGTTTCTGTATGATTTTGCATATCAACATGTGGCCTTTTCCATAGAAAGCTATGTTTCTTTCCAGGTTTTGGTAAAGATTGTTAATGTTCCGTTTGTAAGTATACGTGTGATGAGTTGGTAATTGATTTTGAGGTATGTAACGTCTTTTGTGACCTTTTGAAAAGGCAAAATCTTTGTCTCAATCTGCCTTTAGGTAAAATTCCTCAGATTTAAAAAATTGGCAACCAAAGTAAATGCAAGTTGCTAGAAATATAGGAATGTCTTCCTATAGTTTGTTAATAAAAAGTAGGGTTTTATGCTTATATTTTCTTTCCCCACTCTCCTTGAAAGTTTGGATTTTGTAAAAGGGGTCTAAGTACAGAGTCTAGTGCAATGTTAAAGAAAAGTGGGGAGAGGGTACAGCATTGTCTATTTGCTTTAATATGTATTCAGAATAGTTATAGTAGATATAGACTGCAAATGCAAGTGCCACAAATTGTAGAATCTACGTTCTGTGGAGAAAAATACAGAAGTGCCACAGAACATATTCTACAATCGGCTGCATTCCGGGTTCTGGAGCGGAGGATTGGCTTTTGGAGCAGTTCGCTTCATTCCTCCTTGATTCCCCACCCCTAAACAATGAGCAGAGTGGCGGATTGAGTGGCCCCTGGGGCGCAATCTCCCAGTGGCCCCAAGGCAGTAGCAGGCACATGTTTCCTACTTGTCCTGCTGCTGCACGTTACTCTGCACCGCACAGCTCTGCCACAGGATCACGTGGAGGATTGCTAATGTCTTTGTGGGACCTCTCCAGATCTTCTGCAATGATCTTTAGCCACTTCCCCAGGTTAGTGTAACAATTACACACACAAACACACACTCATTATAGTAATATACACTTACATTCACACATACATTTTTGGGGATTGGGGGGTCACTCACACTCACAGCACTTACACACACGCACATAACATGCAATTTACCAATTGTACACACGCATACTTACATACATGTCTTTGTGGCTTTTTTTCTTTTCTTATTGCATCATCTCTTTTTTTGGCTAAAGATTTTTTTATTGCCATTGCGAATAGCATATTCACTAACCATACTGACTAATACCTTTTCAATGTAGGTGATTATATTGCAATTTTGGGGATTTTGGTGCATTTTTAGCCATTTTATTGAATTTGTAGTCATTTTATTGCATTTTCAGCAATTGTTGTCCACTTGTTTCTGTCTATATAACCTATTTGGCCCAAGCTAAAATATCCAAACTGTGATTCTGCTTGCAGCAGAAACACATATTTACCTGTATTGGATTTGTCAGAATGTGTACATTCTAAAAATATATGGTTTTCTATGGTCTTCACACTGTTAGGGGGGTCTTATGGCAGATAATAATAATGGGTGCTTGTATTGCGGCAGACAGAGTTGCAGCCGTGAACATTTATAAACACTACTGTCATTTGGGTGCTTCTGTAAGCCACATAGTCTGGTAAATCTATGCATCTTGGGCATCAAAGTGTTCAGTAGACCCCTGTCATTCATATTTGGTATTTTTTATGCTGATAAATTATGAAATGTGTGCATATAATGGTGTAAAAATCAAGCTTTGTGACGATTTTCAGAAATTTGATAAAAACCACAATGTTCAGCATAGCTTTACAGTTTGGCAGTATGCAGTAGAAATACATATTTATGCTTACTGGATTTCTCAGAATGTGTACTTTCTAAAAATATATGGTTTTCTAGGATCTCCATACTGTTAGGGGGTCTTATGACACATAATACACATACAGGGTACTTGTATTACAGCAGCCAGAGGGTCAGCTGTGAAAATATTCTTACACTACTGTAATTTGGGTGCGTCTGCCACATAGTTTGGTAAATCCATGCATATTGGGCATGAAAGTGTTCAGTACAGCCCTGACATTCATATTTAGGATGTTTTATCTTGGTACCTAATGCTATATGAGAGAAAAGATACTAGAAAGTGGAAGGTATCAGTCGAATTTTAGCTATTTCATCAAAACTGCCGATTTTGGGAAAGCATTGTGACTCAGTAGTTTGGAGTAGGAATACATGGTTATCCACATTGGATTCGTCTTAATGTGTACTTTCCAAAAAATATATGGTTTTGGGGGGGCAACTTTTTTTGTGTTTTTACCCCGCAAAAACTGTAGTAAATATGTTACTTTTTTTGAACTGACCTCCAGGACAATTTGTTTGGGGTCTCTTAACCAGATACTTTGATAATCCTTTACACATTGGGCATAAAACTGTTCAGTGGACCCTTGGCATTCATATTTACAATGTTTTTTTTGGTACCTTATGCTATGAGGGAGATAAGATGGCAAAAGTGAAAGTTTTGAGGCGATTTTCAGCTATTTCATCTGACAATTTTGGGAAAGCATTGCGACTTTTGGGGCAGAAAGGAATGAGTACCCATTTTAGATTCAGTAGAATATGTACTTTCCAAAAATATATGAATTTGGGGGGGTCAACATATATTTCTGTGTTTTTACCCCATAAAAATGCAGTTAATGTGTTGATTTCTCATTAGCTGAAGTTACCCACAAGACTATTTGTATGGTAAATCTATGCAAAATGGGCACCAAACTGTTTGGAGGACCCCTGGCAAACATATTATGGGTGCTTTTTCTTTGTATGTAATGATACATGGATGATACGATGCTCGAAAGTTGAAGCTTTGAGGCAATTGTCAGATATTTCACCAAAGCCAACAATTTTGGGAAAGCATTGGGACTCAGTAGTTTGGAGCAGAAAGGCATGGGATGCATTTTAGATTCAGTAGAATGTGTACTTTCCAAAAATATATTGTTTTGGGGGTCAACATATATTTCTGTGTTTTTACCCCACAACAAATACAGTTAATGTGTTGATTTGTGTGCACTAACTTAATTTTGGGGCCCCTAAATGCAAACTGTTCAGTGGACCCCTGGCAATCAAAGGGTGCTTTTTCTTGGTACGTAATGATACATGGGCGATATGATGCTGGAAGGTTGAAGCTTTGAGGTAATTTCCAGGTATTTCCCCAAAACTGACAAAGTTGGGTAAGGCTTGTGACGTGGTTTGGAGCAGAAAGGCATGGGTACCCATTTTAGATTTGGTAAAATGTGTTCTTTAGAAAAATATATGGTTTTGGGGAGTAAACCTATTTTTTTGTGTTTTTACCCCACAAAAACTGCAGTAAATGTGTTGATTTTTCAGTAGCTGAAGTAAAGTGCTGAACAATTTGAAAGTGCTAACTTTATATTGGTGTCTCTAAATACCATATACTTTGGTAAACATATGTAGTGATGGGCGAATTTGTGCCGATTTGCTTTGCCAATGTAGGCCATAGGTAGCCAACAATACTTCATAGTGCAAAGCACAAGGTACACTGTTTTCACTTTGACAGTTGCAGAACATAGGCCATTGTTACATGAATGCACATAACATGTAAACCACATAAATACAGAGCTTGATTAGCATATGGAACATTTGAAGCAACACTGCACTAGTGATAAATACACAATAAAAAAGTGTAGTCATATGCTTGCAATGGAATTCATTGACCCTTACATGTAAATTTTTTTGGGCAAGTGAATGTGTTAGGCAACACTGCAGCATCGCCATAGAAATATGTTAGAGCAAATGCACTTTTTGATGTTTGTAAGTGCTTTTCCAGATGTTACTGGAAAGAGCACCAATGGATGTTAGATATAGCACACCTTGGTGCTGATAACACCATACGTATATACATATGTTAGAGCGAATGCACTTAGATATTTTTGAAGTGCTTTTTCAGATGTTATTGGAAAGGGTGCCAATAGATGTTAAAATGGCACCCCTCAGTGATGAGAATGGAGCACAGTCTAAACAATGGGATGTGTTGTTTGGGAGTCAGTCCCATTGCTGGGTAACGAACAAAGTGAAACCTGTAGCATCAATAGGTTTGTTACCAGGAGAAAATAGGCAAAGAGGCCAGTGTCAGTTGGAAAATGACACAGACTGGAGCTAGGGACCCTGGGACAGGACCGTGTCCCCTTCCATGCCCCCTTTCCCTCCGATGTTGAGGAGCTTCAGGGGGTGGAGGGGGAGCAGCAGGTGGACCAGGGACTTCACCCTCAGCAGAGCCCCCTGGTCGGTGAGGTTGGGCTGCCATGGCTGCCACCAGGTCCCGTAATCCACGATGGATGTTCTCCCGAATATCAGTATGGATTTGGGCCATCCACCACTGCACTGCTAAAACTGATGTGTTTGCTTAAAAAACACTACTATTGTTTATATAAATAAGCTGCTGTGTAGCAATGGGGGCAGCCATTCAAAGGAGAAAAGGCTCAGATTACACAGCAGATAGCAAATAGGCTCTGTCTATCTAATGGTGTTATCTGCTATCCATTGCCATATAGCCATTTTTCAATTTCCACCATTGCTCCATGGCAGCTTGTTTATATGAACTATAGTAGTGGTTGTGAAGCAAACACAACAGTTTTACCAGTGCAGGGCAACACTACATAATATTTTCATTACTTTAAAACACTTACATTTTTTGGTGTTACTGTTCCTTTAAATACATTTGCAATGGTGCAAGCAGTAGAGAATGTGATATATGACAATACTTGTGATTTTTGAGTTATTTAGCTTTTTATTCAGCAGAACTACACTTTGCAATCTCAGCAATCTGGTTGCTAGGGTACAAATTAGCATAGCAACCATGCATTCATCTGAATAAGATACTGGAATATAATTAGGGGATGGTATAATCAGTAATATGAGTAATACAAACTCACAATAACATCACATGTGTAATCTTACAAAGCATTTCTAGACCCACATTTTAACCCTTTAAGTGCCAGCAGAATTTCACATTTTGGTTACGCGAAATGCCAGCCATTTTTGAAACATTTTGTGCTCTCTCACTTTAGGGGCATTTTCTGAGGAGAAACCTATAGTTTACCTAGGAAAACTATGCATTATTTTTTTTCAGGAGAAACTGAGCTTTCTAAATCTGCCTGAGTTTTCATGTATTTCCACCTGTGCAAAAAAATGTATAGTGTTAAATACCAAAAAAAATTAAAAATTACCATTTTTCATTGTATATCAATTTATACCAGAAAAAGATTTAATTTTACGGATGAAAATCCAACTGATTTGGAAAGCCTTATGACTCTCGAACATGCCAATACCAGAAATGTATAGTTTTAGGGAGATTCTGTACAGCAAAAACTCCCTGCAGTATATTACCGAATTTTGAAAGCACTAAGGCAGAAAACGGCATGCTTTAGATTCCAAGGCAAAACAATCCTGAAACCATAGGTTTACCCCAGAAAACCATACATTTTTGAAAAGTACACATTCTGCTGATTCCATAATGGGTAACTATGTCTCTCTAATCCCAACTACCAAACATCAAAATTCTGAAAAATCACTTCAAAGGTTTTATTTTGTTGCTCCGCATATCCCAAACTGTATTAGGTACCAAGAAAAGCTGAAATATGATTGCCAGGGGTCCACTGAACAGTTTGATGCCCATTATGCATAGGTTTATGAAAGTATCTGGCATTTAGAGGCACCAATATGAAGTTAGCGCATACAAATTGTTCAGGACTTCATGCTTCAATGCTTCAACTTTCCAGCATCATATCACCCATGTATCATTACGTATAACAAAAAAGCACCCAAATTATGATTGCCAGGGGTTCTCCAAACAGTTTGGTGCCAATTGTGCATAGGTTTACCAAAGTATATGGCATTTAGAGGCCCCAAAATAAAGTTAGCACTTGCAAATAGTCCTGTGGGTAACTACAGCTAATAAAAAATCAACACATTGACTGCATTTTTGTGGGGTAAAACACAGAAATATATGTTTACCCCACCAAACCCATATCTTTTTGGAAATTACACATTCTACTGAATCTAAAATGGGTACCCATGCCTTTCTGCTCCAAACTACTGAGTCACAAGGCTTTCCCAAAATTGTCGGTTTTGGTGAAATATCTGAAAATTGCCTGAAAGCTTCAACTTCCCGGCACCATATAACCCATGTATCAAAACGTACCAAGAAAAAGCACCCTAGATATGATTGCCAGGGTTCCTCCAAACAGTTTGGTGGCCATTGTTCATAGGTTTACCAAATTATCTGGCATTTAGAGACCCCAAAATGAAGTTAGCGCATACAAATAGTCCTGTGTGTAACTTCAGCTAATGAAAAATCAACATATTGCTTGCATTTTTGTGGGGTAAAAACACAGAAATGTATGTTTGCCCCCCAAACCCATATATATTTGGAAAGTACACATTCTACTGAATCTAAAATGGGTACCCATGCCTTTCTGCTCCAAACTAGGCAAGGCTTTCTCAAAATTGACAGCTTTCGTGAAATTTCTAAAATTGCCTCAATGCTTCAAATTTCCAGCATCATATCGCCCATGTATCATTACATATCACAAAAAAGCACCCAAATTATGATTGCCAGGGGTCCTCCAAACAGTTTGGTGCCCACTCTGCATATGTTTACCAAAGTATATGGCATTTAGAGGCCCCAAAATGAAGTTAGCGCCTACAAATAGTCCTGTGGGTAACTTCAGCTAATTAAAAATCAACACACAGGAGAAAGCTCTCTGTTTAGTGCTGAATTAAGCATTCAAATCCCGTTTGAGACAGAATTTTTTTGTTTTCAATTGGTGTGTGAATGTGTTGTCCACTTTGTGTGTAAAATTTGGGAAGTTTTAAGTTGATTTTCTTAAAATCAATCAAATCGATTTTTCTTTTGACCCTTAAGATGAGTGATTCCTAGCCCAGTTCCCTTCACTTGCTCGGGGCTACAAACTCACTATTAGATCCCCTACCCCTCCTCCGCACCTGGGTTTCAGTTTTATTTGCATTTTTCTCTTGTTTCAGCACAAATTGTTTACTTTTTGTACAGATTGAGTGGGGATTTTGATTTTGCACTCAGTTCTGTGAGGAGAGAAAGCTAAAGGGAGAAGGATTTAATATAAGTATAAATATAAAATCTTTTCCAGCAGCCTCAGCAGTGCAGCTCCCAGGCACCTGTTCAAATTAACCCTCTCCCTGCCACAGCTTCTCAACTTTAAACTTACTTTTTTTTGTTGATCAATAGTATAAAGCTTTCTTTTTGTGTGGTGTTTTGTAAAATAATGGGAGGGAATAAAAAGGAAAGTTATAAAAAAACATCTCTGGGTTCTAAAGCAAAAGGACCTGAAAACCCCAGCTGTAGCTCTGCAAGGAAACACCAGTCAGAGCCCATGTCAAGAAGCCCCATTGCCTCTACTTCTGCTACTGCAGCCAATGTTACCACTGCTAAAACATTTACACAGGTGCTAGCTACTGATAGCAACCCTAGCCAAGTCACTGCTGGGGTAGAGAAGCTTACAAGAAAGTATGGGGTCAGATGCCTAATGTCAAGCACTCATGGCATAGAGGCTTATATAAAGGCTGCAGCTGAAGTGGTGGGCCACTCTGCAGTAGTGGCAAGCAAAATATATGGGAAAACCATAATCTTTGCCCGTACGCTAACTGCAGTGCATGCTCTGGTACAGAGGGGTATCACAGCGGGAGGGAGTTATGTCCCTGTAGAACCCCTAGAAGGATTGGGCACAAGGGTGGTTTTATCTAATGTGCCCCCCTTCCTGCAAGACCACTTATTGTACCCCCACCTGCAAGCCCTTGGGGAGTTAAAATCAAATATGTCTAGAATTCCCCTGGGATGTAAGGAAAGCAGACTGAGGCATGTCCTTTCCTTTTACCTCGGGGGCAAGACACTATTGAGGGGTCTTTCGGGGTTCCATTTGAAGGGGTGCTGTATAAATTTTTTTACAGCACAGAGGAAGTGAGGTGCTTCCTTTGCAAGAACCTCGGGCGCACTCGCCAGAGTTGCCCCAAAGGGCACATTAAGACCACAGCCCCTGTTCCTGCCCCCAGTGCCTCAATAAAACATCTTATCCTGCTGGGACTATTTCAGCAGGGTCCTGAAAGGGGATATCTCCTTCACTAAAGAACCTCAAGGTGGCTGTTACACAACCCACCTCTACAACATCCAAACCTCCTCCTTCTTCACTGAAGACATCTAAGGCTGCAGCATGTCTTACAATTGCAGCAAAAGAGAAGGGGGGAAAACATGTCAAAGCTTCCCCCAGGGTCACAGTTGTTCCTACCACAAAAAAATATACCCCTGTTATGGGCACCCTTGAGGGTGTGGGGGTACCCATGATTGCAACACCTGTTGGGATTGGGGCAGATAGTGGCCTTTCCTCTTCAGATGCCAAGAAAAAGAGGAAATTTAAATCAAACTGGCTGGTACCTGAGGAATGGGCATCAGTGGTGAATGATGGAGCACCCCCATCCAAGGGTAAAAAGGGCAGCAAAACTTCTGCTTCTCATGTGGTGACATTGTCTGGCTAAACTGTTGGTCACGATCAACCGTTGTCAGACCATGAACTCTTGCCTCCAGACCAGGTGGGGAATAATGAGGTTAATGGTCTGCATGGCCATGAACATGGCAGTGTTGGTCTACCCACAGAGTCAGGGGTGCAGTATCTGCCTCAAAATCATTTGGAAGATCTTCCCTTGGAGTGTAAAGAGACACCTAATGAGACTCCTGCAGAGTGGGCAGTCAGTGTTCCTGAAGTGCTGAGATTTGGGAACTACAACCAGCCTCAGTTTTTAGTGCCTCAGGGTATTTTACTCCAGGAGGGGGAGAATATTGGGCTAACCCCCATACAGGACCCTGCAGATAAAACTGCTGGGAAGGATGGTGAGGGTGGAGTTGTAAATACGGAGGAGGGTAGCCAGACAACCTCTACTGTTCATGCTAAAATCTCTCCTCCCTTGTCTTCCATTAACCCAAATGTTATTGCCATCCAGAAAGGAGGAGGCAGTGGAGAGGGCAGAGGCTAACCATCGAGCCTCCAAAGCTCTACCTGTTTCTGGGGAGCTAATTAGTTCTGTTGCTCCTGTGTCAAACACTTCCAAATGTGTTTCAAGTGAAGTTGAGGGAACACCTGAGCCATTGCAGGGTCTCCAGAAAAGTGATTCTGATACTTTTCCTGTAACAACTTGTGGAAAGATTCTCAAAGCTCTAGTGGAGAGGGGAGATTATCAATCCCTTAGCCAGGAAGAGCTCATGGATGAGGGGAACATCGAAGAGGAGGTTGACATAGGAGTGGCAAATCCTTCTACCCCAATCATCCCTGCTGAGGAACTCAAAAAGTTTCTTGAGGGCACCCTTGTTGTTAAATTAGAGAAGAAGCTACACATGGCTCTAGAGAAGTGGCATGAGTTGCCTTTAGTTATCAATTCTGTGAGACAATACATTAAGGTCATAAAAGAGGCCAAGAACTATGGAACAGCGGAATATCTCCGTATAATGAAGTTTCACAAAAAACGTTTGTCTCATCAGACCTTGATGAAGGTTAAAGCACTTCCTAAGACTCGGTAATGGCCTTGAGTATAAGCACACTTAATACTAATGGCTGTCGGAATCCTTTCTGAATGTTTCAGGTACTTTCCTTTCTTTGTCAAGGAGGGTACTCTGTGAGTTTTCTTCAAGAGACCCACACCACTCCAGAGCTTGAAGCAAGATGGAATCTGGAGTGGAAGGGAAGGGTCTTTTTTAATCACCTCACTTGGACATCATGTGGGGTGGTGACCCTTTTCTCAGATTCCTTCCAGCCAGAGGTCCTGAGTGCTACCTCTGTCATCCCTGGCCATCTATTGCATCTTCGGGTCCGGGAGTCAGGTAGAACATATAATCTAATGAATGTGTATGCTCCTACTACCGGACCAGAGAGGGCACGGTTCTTTGAAAATTTGTCAGCCTACATGGAGACAATTGACTCTGAAGAAGCCTTGATTATAGGGGGTGATTTTAATTACACCCTTAATGCTCGAGATCGCAATATACCCAGGAAAAGGAACTCCTCTGAGTCAGTTTTGTGAGAACTAATTGCTCATTTCTCCTTGGTTGATGTCTGGAGAGAACAGAACCCAGAGACGGTTGCCTTTACCTATGTCAGGGTGAGCGATGGTCATGTTTCTCAATCCTGGATTGATAGGATATATATATCGAGCCATCTCATGTCACAAGCTCAGTCGAGCCCCATTAGATTGGCACCATTCTCAGACCACAATTGTGTATCCCTGAGAATATCAATCACACCATCTCTGCCAAAAGCTGCTTACTGGCACTTAAACAACAGTTTATTAGAAGATGAGGGTTTTGCAAAGTCAGTCCAGGATACATGGAGAGGCTGGAAGGCCTTTCAGGATGAATTTGCCACATTGAACCAGTGGTGGGATGTAGGCAAGGTTCACTTAAAGCTCTTGTGTCAAGATATACCAAAAATGTGAGCGGGCAGTGCAATGCAGAGATTGAGGCACTGAATGGGGAGGTGCTTGATCTTGAGCAAAGGCTATCAGGCTCTGAAGACCAAGCCCTTCAGTGTGAATACCTAGAAAGGAAAGAAGCGCTGCATAACATGGAACAACAACAGGCTCGTGGTGCCTTTGTGCGAAGCCGGATGCAGTTACTTTGTGATATGGATCGTGGTTCGCGATTCTTCTATGCTCTGGAGAAGAAGAAGGGGAATCGAAAACAAATCACATGCCTTTTTGCGGAGGATGGAACCCCCCTCTAGGATCCGGAGGCTATCCGGGACAGAGCCCGGTCCTTCTATTAAAACCTTTTTTCTCCAGATCCCATCTCTCCAGTTGCCTGTGAGGAGCTATGGGATGGGCTTCCAGTGGTCAGTGAGAGGAGAAAAGAGAGGTTGGAAACACCAATCACTCTAGATGAACTCTCTCATGCACTCCGTTTAATGCCCCACAATAAATCTCCTGGGCTTGACGGACTGACCATAGAGTTCTTCCAGTTCTTCTGGGATACTCTGGGCCCTGATTTCCATAGGGTCCTAACTGAGGCCTTCAAGAAAAGTGAGTTGACACTTTTTTGTGTCGTCGAGCAGTGTTATCACTACTTCCTAAGAAGGGGGATCTCCGTCTTATTAAGAACTGGAGACCAGTCTCACTGCTCAGCACAGACTATAAGATCGTGGCCAAAGCTATGTCACTCAGGCTCAAATCTGTGCTGGCAGAGGTGATTCATCCTGACCAGTCCTATACAGTCCCTGGTCGGACAATTTTTGATAATGTCTTTTTAATCCGAGACTTACTACATTTTGCGAGAAGGACTGGTCTATCTCTTGCTTTTCTCTCTCTGGATCAAGAGAAGGCATTTGACAGGGTGGATTACCAATATCTTTTAAGCAGTCTGCAAGCCTATAGCTTTGGCCCACAGTTTGTGGGCTACCTGAAAACAATGTATGCCTCTGCAGAGTGTTCAGTTAAAATCAACTGGTCTCTGACTGCACCTCTGGCCTTTGGATGAGGAGTTCGGCAAGGATGCCCCTTGTCGGGACAACTGTACTCGCTGGCCATTGAGCCCTTCCTGTGTCTCTTAAGGAACCCGACATGAGGGTGGTTCTCTCAGCCTACGCTGATAATTTAATTATTGTGGCCCAGGTCCTAGTTGATCTTGAGCGGGCACAAGAGTGTCAAGAAGTCTATGCTGCTGCCTCATCTGCCTGGATCAACTGGTCCAAGAGCTCAGGTCTTCTGGAGGGTTCTCTACAGGTAGATTTCCTGCCTCCTGCTTTTCTTGACATCTCGTGGGAGAGTAATATCATTAAATATTTAGGTCTCTACTTATCAGCTGAGGAGTATCCTGTCTCACAGAATTTCATTGAACTTGAGGAGTGGAAGGGTTTTGCTAAAGTACTTTCTATGAGGGGGAGAGCTTTGGTGATTAATCAGCTGGTGGCCTGAGGGCAGGGCAGGGAGTCGTGTGTAAACGTTATCAAGTGCACACCTTCCATCTCCAGCAAATACAGAGATACTTGTATGCAGATCCTTCTCCACAGTGGTGTACTCTAGCATCGAGTTTTTATCGCCAGGTACGAAATATGGGATATGACCGGCAATTGTTTATCATTGAACCTGAGGGTTTCCTAAGAAACCTTTCAACCCTGCCGGCTTACTACCATGACACGCTAAAGACCTGGAGCATGGTATCCGTGTTAAGGCAAGGAGCCATTGAAGGGGAAGACATTCTAAATGAGCCCGTACTTTACAATCCATCTTATAAGACTAGGATGTTAGAATCCATCAGCATCTGCCGTCGCCTTTGCCAGGCTTGGTTAACCAGAGTTGGAGATCTCCTAGATTTTGAGAAATCAGATTGGGTGGACTCTCAAGCAGTTATGCAATGCATGGGATTCCTCACCACTAGGGTTCAACACCGTCTGCTCAAGGAAATCAAGGACACAATCTCTCCTGATTCTCAAATCTTCATTGATGGGGTTTTACACGCTGGAGAGCCAAGTCCACCTTGGAACTCCTCTCCTCCAGACATAATAATAGCACCTAAAACCCATCAATTCCCCCAAGCACCTCCTTCCCCCAACTTGAGCCAGTTGGAGAATTTTCCATTGACACGCTTTCATGACATAACAAGAAAGCTGTTGTACTCTCTAATGCTTCACACTGTACACTTCCTTGCCCTCATCTCCCGCTATGATACCATCTGGAGACGTGTGCTTAATGAGGGTGAAAGACCTCAGTGGCAAGCTCTTTATTCCAGTTTGGTACCTAGACCCACTGGAGACTTGAGTTGGAAAGTGCTGCACGGGAGGGTATTTAGCTCGGTTTACAGACTCCCCAGCTGCTTGTCCATTCTGCGGCAAAGGAGAGTCTGTGTTTCATGCTTTTTTTTACGTGTGCCAGACTGCAACCTCTATTGGCTCTTTTGAGGAAGCTTTACCTGCAGTTCTGGTTACACTTTTCCCCTCATGTTTATATTTTTGGATGCCCAGTATCCCGGGATAATAAAGAGAAAGACCTTCTCTCCAACTTGCTCCTGGCTTTAGCTAAATTAGTCATCCATAAATCTAGAAAGCAATGTTTGGAAGGTGGGAATCCTCTGCCAGCAGAGGTCTTGTTCCGAGTGCTGGTGCTTTCCGCATCCGAGCAGAGTACACCAAAGCAGTGTTTACTGGTTGGTTGAAAGAATTTGCTGACCAGTGGGCAATAGATAGGGTACTTTGTTCAGTATCCCCAGACCTGGTTTCTGTTCAGACAATCCTCACACTCCATATTTAAGTGCACTTTAATTTAAGTGACAGTTGTATTTTAATCAGTTAATTATCTCCTTTGAGATGTGATTAACTTTGGTGAGCAATCACTCACCTGCAATTTGAATAATATATCAGCTAATAAAAAATAAACACATTGACTGCATTTTTGTGGGGTAAAAACACAGAAATATATGTTTACCCCCCAAAACCATATATTTTTGGAAAGTACACATTCTACAGAATCTAAAATGGGTACCCATGCCTTTCTGCTCCAAATTACTGAGTCGCAAGGCATTCCTAAAATTGTCGGTTTTGGTGAAATATCTGAGAATTGCCTCAATGCTTCAACTTTCCAGCATCATATCGCCCATGTATCATTATGTACCAAGAAAAAGCATCCTAACTATGATTGCCAGGGGTCCTCCAAACAGTTTGGTGCCCACTGTGCATAGGTTCACCAAAGTATATGGCATTTAGAGGCCCCAAAATGAAGTTGGCGCATACAAATAATCCTGTGGGTAACTTCAGCTAATAAAAAAAAACACATTGACTGCATGTTTGTGGGGTAAAAACACAGAAATATATGTTTACCCCCCAAAACTATATATTTTTGGAAAGTACACATTCTACAGAATCTAAAATGGGTACCCATGCCTTTCTGCTCCAAATTACTGCGCCTTTGGCAAGGCTTTGCCAAATTTGGTGGTTTTGGTGAAATACCTGAAAATTGCTTCAAAGCTTCAACTTTCCAGCATCGTATTGTCCAGGTATCATTACCAGCATAACACATCCTAAATATAAACACAGGGGTCTACTAAACAGTTTGATGCCCAATATGCATAGATATACCAAACTATATGGCACATAGAGACCCCCAAATGACAATAGTGTATACAAATTTTCACTGCTGAAGTGCTGGCTGCTGCAATATAAGCACCCGGTTAGTGTATTATTTGACATAAGACCCCCTAACAGTACAGAGACCCCAGAAAACCATCTATTTTCAGAAAGTACACATTCTGACGAATCCAATATGGGTAAATATATGTTTCTACTGCAAACTGCCAAACTGCAAAGCAATGCTAAATGTAACGGCTATATTATCAAATTTCTGAAATCGTCACAAAGCTTGAAATTTACCCCATTATATGCCCCACATTTTTGTAACGTATCAGCATAAAACATCCTATGCCCAATATGCAAAGATATACCAAACTATGTGGCGCACAGAGACCTCCAAATGACAATAGTCTTTATACATTTTCACGGCTGAAGCGCTGGCTGCTGCAATATAAGCACCTGATGTGTGTATTATGCGACATTAGACCCCCTAACAGTACAGAGACCCCAGAAAATCATATATTTTCAGAAAGTACACATTCTGACTAATCCAATATGGGTAAATAAGTGTTTCTACTGCAAACTGGCAAACTGCAAAGCAATGCTGAACGTAACAATGTACAAGTATATTAGAGGACATTATAGACAAATGGCAGGGGACCTTTTTACCCATAAAGTGGATCACCGTACCAGAGGCCACCCCTTTAGACTAGAAGAAAAGAACTTTCATTTGAAGCAACGTAGGGGGTTCTTCACAGTCAGGACAGTGAGGTTGTGGAATGCACTGCCGGGTGATGTTGTGATGGCTGATTCAGTTAATGCCTTTAAGAATGGCTTGGATGATTTTTTGGACAGACATAATATCAAAGGCTATTGTGATACTAAGCTCTATAGTTAGTATGGGTATATAGAATTTAATTAAAAGTAGAGAGGGGTGTATGTATGGATGCTGGGTTTTCATTTGGAGGGGTTGAACTTGATGGACTTTGTCTTTTTTCAACCCAATTTAACTATGTAACTATGTAACTATGTAACTATGTAACGGTTTTTATCAAATTTCTGAAAATCGTCACAAAGCTTGAATTTTACCCCATTATATGCCCCACATTTGATAACTTAGCAGCATAAAACATCCTAAATATGAAGGCCAGGGGTCTACTAAACACTTTGATGCCCAATATGCACAGATATACCAAACTATGTGGGCACAGAGACCCCCAAATGACAATAGTCTATATACATTTTCACGGCTGAAGCGCTGGCTGCTGCAATATAAGCACCTGGTGTGTGTATTATGCAGTACAGAGACCGCAGAAAATCATATATTTTCAGAAAGTACACATTCTGACTAATACAATATGGGTAAATAAGTGTTTCTACTGCAAACTGCCAAACTGCAAAGCAATGCTGAACATAAAGGCTTTTATCAAATTTCTGAAAATCGTCACAAAGCTTGAATTCTACCCCATTATATGCCCCACATTATGTAACTTATCAGCATAAAACATCCTAAATCTGAACACCAGGGGTCTACTGAACACTTTGATGCCCAATATGCATAGATATACCAAACTATGTGGTGCACAGAGACCCCCAAATGACAATAGTGTATATACATTTTCACAGCTGACACGCTGGCTGCTGCAATATAAGCACCTGGTGTGTGTATTATGCAACATTAGACCCTCCTAACAGTACAGGGACCCCAGAAAACCATATATTTTCAGAATGTGCACATTCTGACGGATCCAATATGGGTAAATATGTGTTTCTACTACAAACTGCCAAACTGCAAAGCAATGCTGAACGTAACGGTTTTTATCAAATTTCTGAAAATCGTCACAAAGCTTGAATTTTACCCCATTATATGCCCCACATTTCATAACATATCAGCATAGAACATCCTAAATATGATCGCCAGGAGTCTACTGAACACTTTGATGGCCAATATGCATAGATATACCAAACTATGTGGCGCACAGAGACCCCCAAATGGATATATAGTAGATAAAATTTACAAGGCAAAACAAAATAAGAGTGAGATGCAAAAAAATACAATAAAACCACAAAAATCAATGTTTTTTTTCCAGACTAGTGTAATCGGCCGTCAGAATCACAGTTTGAATATTTTAGCTGGGCCAAATAGGTTATACAGTTAGAAACAAGTGAACACGACATATGCAGAGCTGAAAATGCAATAAAATGGCTAAAAATTCAATAAAATGGCTAAAAATGCACCAAAATTGCAATATGATCACCGAAATAACATACAAAAGGTATTGCACAGTACAGTTAGCGAATACGCTATTCGCAATGGCAATAAAAAAAATTTTCAGCCAAAAAAGAGACGATGCGATAAGGAAAAAAAAAGCCACAATGCCATGTATGTGCGTGTGTACAATTGGTAAATTACATGTTACGTGCACCTGTGTGCATGTGCATGTGTGTGTGTGAGAGCAGTGAGTGTGAGTGACCCCCTCAATCCCGAAAAAAGTATGTGTAAGTGTGTGTAAGTGTGAATCTAAACGTGTATTACTGTAATAAGTGTGTGTTGGTGTGTTTGTGTGTGTAATTGTTGCACTAACCTGAAAAAGTCGCTGGAGATTGTTGCAGACGATCTGGAAGGGCCCAGGAAGAGATCTGCAATGTCATCCGTGTCCCTGTGCTGTGGGGGCGGAGCTGGGCGGCGCAGTGCAGGCTGCAGGAGCAGGACACATAAGTAACACGTGCCTGCTACTGCTTTGGGGCCCCTGGGAGATCGCGCTCCAGGGGCCACTCAATCCCCTGCTCTGCTCATTGCCTAGGGGCAGGGGATCAAAGAGGAATGTAGCGAGTGGCTCTAACAGCCGCTCCTCCGCTCCAGAACCCAGAAGTGCTGCAGAACGTAGAATCTACTTTCTGTGGCATTTCAAGTTACTTTTCCACAGAATGTAGATTCTACGATCTGTGGCACTTAAAGGGTTAAAGCTGGAAAGAGTCATTTAATTTTAAAAATATACTAATTAAATAATGAAGCACCACAGAAAAGTTGCTTAGACTTGGCCATACTTAAAATTTAACTTAAAGGTGAACCACCCCTTTAATGCAGTTTCTAAACATTTGTGCTATAGTGGAGCAATGGTTAATAAAGAAATGGCTGCCATTTTGTCTATGTTACAGCTGCACTTAATAACTAGTAATAAACAAACAGCAAAGTTGTAAAGAAAAGCACAAGAAACGCCTCTAATGCAAAACAGGAGCAATATTTTAGCAAAGAAGTGAAATGCTAAAGGGGAAATTAGACATCTATTATCTAAATGATGGGACTGTGGAAAAAAGGAGTCAGATATTTGTTTCTATAAAAGTCTACTTCTCCAGTCTGTGTCCAGTCCTTCACAGCCCTCTTTGCCCAAAATGTCCAGAAGCTGGCGCTCATAGGGTTTCAGTCTGAGTGGAGGGACACATCCTCCGCTGGTCTTCTGGGCTTTAGCTCTCCTGGTAACCAGCTTTTCCCTTTAGCCAATGCTTCAGGTCACTGAAGCAATTGAACACAGTGGGGTGTTTCCTGTGTAAAGCGCCCACAGTGTTCACTTTGTCCGTTACCTGCTGCCAGTGTTGTTGACGTCTGGCAGCACTGATGCGATGGGACCGACTTCCAAACAGCACATCCCATCGCGCTACCACCTCATCCACCAGTGCTCCATTCTTATCACTGGTAAATCTTTGGGCCATTTTGGTGCTGGGGCCCTCCTCTCCTGACATCATCACCCTCCTCCTCCTCCTGTCTCCTCTCTGAGGCAGTTGGTCTTGCCTCCATCTCCTCCTCGCTGCTGGGCAGCCTCCATGTCCTCCTCCTGGGGGAGCCTCTCCGAGCCCTGGGTGGGGTGCGTTACATGCTGTGTGCCCCAGATGGTGAGTGAGACATGCAGCGTGCCCTGGGGGACTCCCTGCGTGGGCTGGGGGACACCCTCCCTACACTATGCTCCTGCCCCCCTGCCCTACGCTCCTCCCTCACTCTACGGGACCCCCCTGCCCTACTCACCTCCCCTCTACAGGACCCCCTGCCCTACGCTCCTCCTTTTTACGGGACCCCCCTGCCCTACTTTCCTCCCCTCTATGGGGCCTCCCTGCCCTATGCTCCCCCTCTCTATGGGACCCCCCTGCCCTACTCTGCTCCCCTCTATGGGAACCCACTGCCCTACTCTCACCCCCACTACGGAACCCCTCACCTGCCCTACTCTCACCCCCACTATGGGACCTCCCCACCTGACATACTCTCACCCCCACTATGGGACCCCCCACTTGACCTACTCTTTTCCCCTCCCCTATGGGACCTTCCACTCTCTTCCTCCTCCTCCTCCCCCCAGGAACCCCTCCCAGTGACTCCCCAGCCTGTGCCCCCCTCTCTCCCCCTCCTGCGACGACTAAGATACCACATAGTGTGGGATCCAGCCACCGTTGGCACCTCCCCAGGGCTGGAGAGACGTTCCCCCTCCTCCTCCAAGCCATTTGCAGCCAAAAAATACAAAATATGCAACCTGCCTCAGACACCTCCTCCACCTGTGCAGTCTAAATAGCACACTCAGGCAGAAAATGCACCTAAAATGGCCACTAGAGGGCTTTCTGTTTGAAAAAAAATGGCAGAAAGGAAGTGGGGCATAAAACTTCGAATCGATCGATTCGAATACAATGGGGCAAGTTTCACTTCGATCTTCTTTGACAATACGCTACGACCAAAACCTTCGAATTGAAGGCGCTTTCGATGGAAAAATTACTTTGACTATCAAAGTACTCAAATACGAGTACTTTCAAAGTTTTTTTTAACTTTGAGCTTCGAGCTTTGATAAATCTGCCCTAGGAGTTGGCTTCCCTGTAATTTGGAGCTTTCTGGATAACTGATTTCTGGATAAAAGATTCCATACCAGTATACAGTATGCTCACAACAATGCAATATCAGTATTAAGTCATAGAGTTGATAAATGCAAACATACATTTAACATGTGACATCTGCATTTCTGATTTGTGCTAATGCGTCATACTCAGCATTTAAGGCTGTTCTAAGTAATTATAATGCTGAGAGTAGAACATTACAAAGTGGCATTAGCCACATATAAGTGTTTGCCAGGCTTCGGAAGTTAGAGTATCCAAAGATAATTTGGCACAATGGTTCTAATGTCATGTTTACAAAGCTTGCAAAGGTTATTAATGAAAACATAAGCTTCTCTAATTAAGTCAAATATCCATTTGCTTTGTTTTAGTTTGAGTACATTCTGATTTATAGGTCTTAAAAGCTATAATAATAATTATACGGAACTTCTATGGGTAATTGTTAATAGATTTGCCAAGCACTACAAGCTCACAATATACCATTAAAGATTTTATTTTTAGCTTAAAATAAACCCTTATTCAAACATTGAAATAATCAAAGCTTATTTTGCTTTGAAGGTAGGAAGTGCATTTCCCACATGTTTTCCCCTTAATTTAGCAGTAAAGGATGAGGGTGTACAGAACATTCTAGAGTGGTAATATTGCTGATACTACAGCATGCATTTCTCTGGTACAGACAGTTTATTTTTTTTCAACTTAGTGATTTCAGAGTGGTTGCACTATCATTTGAGTGCAGGGTATCATGTGCTCTTTTTGTATCAGCAGTATCTGGAGCTGATTTCGCTGCTGGTGTTGAAGTTTTTTCTACGCCAGCGCCAATTTAGACGTGCGACAATAAACGGACACCCATTGACTTTAATGCTCGCCGGCGTCAAAATTTAAGTTTTGCAAATTTTCCTCCAGTTTCGCGAATGCACGAAATTTGTGGTGAAATGGGACAAATTCGCCCATCACTACTGGTCATACCAGAGATGTCTTTGACGTAGTTTGCCAACTTAAATATATTGCAATATATGGACAAAAAATCCCTGTTTTGTTTAAAGGGCAAGGCATTTATAGTAGCTAATGTCTCAATGTCTTAAATATAATGTCAATGGGTTGAGTGCAGAGGACCTCTTGTATTTGTCTGTATAAATTTTGGTTGTAGCTCCCACCCTCTCCAACTATAGTCAGGTGATCCCACTGGTGGGAAATAAAAAGGTCAACCATTCTTGGGAGTTTTAACCTTGAAAGCAGCAAGTAAATTGCAGGTAAATCTTAGTTGCTGTGTAAAATATATAATGAAGCAATATAATTCTTAATGAATCAGATGAAAGTTGCGTGTAGGACTGGCCATACCAGGAATGACTTTGATGTAGTTGGCCAGCTTAAATATATTACAATATATGGACAAACAATATTTATTTTGTTTAATGGTTAATGTCTTAAATAAACTGTTAATGGGTTAAGTGTAGAGGACTAATTCTGTGGCTACTAAAGCAAATAAAGTTCTGTCTTGAATAAAAAGGGCATTAACTCAAGGGATGAAAACATAATTATGCTTCTTTATAGGTCCCTGGTAAGGCCTCATCTGGAGTATGCAGTGAAGTTTTGGATGAGGGGTGTGTGTATGGATGCTGAGTTTCATTTGGAGGGGTTGAACTTGATGGGCTTTATCTTTTTTAAACCTGATTTAACTATGTAAATATATATATATATATATATATATATATATATATATATATATATATATATATATATATATATACGACCCACATTAGGGCCTTGATAAAGGCCCTAATGTGGGTCAAAACGTTGGATGCACAAGTTTGAAAAATAAACATATTTTTGGTTCACTAACCAAGGAGTGCGGGTCCTCTTGAACTTTACATAAATACTTTGACCCAGTACCCACGTTTATGGAAGACTGCTTCAGAGTGCAAGCGTCTGACTCAGGTTATATATATCTATAGATATAGATATAGAGATATATATATATCTATATCTATAGATAGAGATATATATATATATATATATATATATATATATAACAAACAAGGGAAAGTTGTGCTCACCACTATTTTTTAAAACCATTAGGCGGGGGTGCAATGAGGGTGTGACCACAAAATACATATAGTCAAATACAAGAGTCCTCTGCACTCAACCCATTATCAATATATTTAAGACAGAGACATTTTGTGCATACTGCTACTGAAAAATGCCTTACCCTTTAAACAAAACAGGGATTGTTTGTCCATATATTGCAATATATTTAAGCTGGCCAACTACGTCAAAGTCATCCCATATCTGGCCAGTCCTATGCTCAATTTTATCTGATTCATTAAGAATTCTATTGCTTCATTATACATTTTACAAAGGGACTAGGTTTTACCTGCAACTTACTTGCTGCTTTCAAAGTAAACCCCCATACTTGGCTGCCCTTTTATTAGACACCAGTGGGATCACCTGACTATAGCTGGGAAGGGTGGGAGCTACAACATGGAGCTGGTCACTGCTCCTGTATAACTATAACAAACAAGGGAAAGTTGTGCTCACCACTATTTTTTAAAACCATTAGGCGGGGGTGCAATGAGGGTGTGCTCCATGTTGTAGCTCCCACCCTTCCCAGCTATAGTCAGGTGATCCCACTGGTGTCTAATAAAAGGGCAGCCAAGTATGGGGGTTTACTTTGAAAGCAGCAAGTAAGTTGCAGGTAAAACCTAGTCCCTTTGTAAAATGTATAATGAAGCAATAGAATTCTTAATGAATCAGATAAAATTGAGCATAGGACTGGCCAGATATGGAATGACTTTGACGTAGTTGGCCAGCTTAAATATATTGCAATATATGGACAAACAATCCCTGTTTTGTTTAAAGGGTAAGGCATTTTTCAGTAGCAGTATGCACAAAATGTCTCTGTCTTAAATATATTGATAATGGGTTGAGTGCAGAGGACTCTTGTATTTGACTATATATATATATATATATATATATATATATATATATATATATATATATATATATATATATATATATATATATACACACTCTGAACTGCATTGATCTGTAGATACATCAATCCAACCTGCACGGAAGCCTTATACATATGTATTAATACATTTTGGTAAAGGTACATTCCTATACATGTAAGAACAAGTATTTTTAATTTATTTGCACTAGGCATGCACCGAATCCATTAATTTGGATTTGGCCGAACCCCCGAATCCTTTGCAAAAGATTCGGCCGAATAACTAACTGAATCCAAATCCTAATTTGCATATGCAAATTAGGGATGGGGACATTTATTTGACTTCTTTTTTTGACAAAAAGTTAGGCAATTTCCATCCTGCCCCTAATTTGCATATGCAAATTAGGATTCGGATTCGGTTTGGCCGGGCAGAAGGATTCGGCGAGTTAGAATCCTGCTGAAAAAGGCCAAATCCTGGCCTAATACAGAACTGAATCCTGGATTCGGTGCATCCCTAATTTGCACAAAAACACAATATACGTAATGATAATGTAGTCCCAGTCCTTTCCCTCCTGGTGATTACAGATATGACATGTCTTTGTCTGTTATATCCTTGCTAGGTCTTTCTATACTAGAGACTGACTCTCAGAAGGTAAACACCACAGGATTTTGTAAAACGTTGCCACGGCTGCATAAAATTAAAATTGTCGTTTTAGTTCAAACAGTGAATTAACTGTTGCTTACTGCTAATAAAAATAAGACAGATAAAAGGCAGAATAGAGTTTATCTTTATATTTCTGCATATGTAGCAGAATTTAAAGTATAATCTGGCATTTCTTTTAGTCCTACTTTGTCAAAATGTTTCATTTACAAACAATTCTAATGAAGACCACAAGGGGGCAATATTGAATAATGGATTTATTTCAAAGACATAAACAGTTAATACAGTTTATTTGTGGAAATTCGCTGAGACAGATAAAGCGGTTATAAACATTTATAGTGGCCATGCTTTGACCCATATATGCAAGACAATTTATGTTTTTATTAAATTCATTTTTAAGGGCTGTTGCATTTAAATATATCTAAAAAAATGGTAAAACTATTAAAGGTTAAAAGAATCTCTAAAAGTTCCTGTTCAAGGCAGTTTTAAACTGTACTTAAAATCTTATGACATTATATTATATATATAGAAATCAGTTGAACAATGATAAGGGGATGTATTAACTTATCAACACAATATGAAATAATATCAACATTTTAATAAGATTTTGGAGGATCCTAGAAACAGATAATCAAATGTATTTATGAAGGTCCAAAATAGTTGGGAAAAAAAGTTTAAATTAGCATAAAAATTGGGCAATCAGCTCTGTGCCAGCAAAATTAATGATGCCATCTGGATGGTATTTTACTGCCCCTGAAGACAAAAAAAGACATTTGATGCCAATGTTCAAAATAGGAAAGGAACATAGGAAAGCTGGTATTTTTTACAGAAAGGTGCACAAATTACAAATACAAATAGAACAAATTTGGGATTAAATGTCAAGATTTGCTCTGTGTAGTATTAATTTTCAGACTGACTGTAAGGGTACCTGGTGGTCCAGTGAGCCGGTGGTGACATCCACTGCGCTCTCTGCGGGAAGCCCGCAGTGCTGATTCTTCTCTGTGTCGATGCAATCTATTTACCTTGGCACACCTTGCGATGTGATCATGGTTTGGTGCGCGGTTAGAATATTTAAATGGGCCTTGACCAAACAGCCACTACCCAACGTACGTAGATATATTTTCATGGTTCCTGGGTGCTATTTCTAGTTGTCTTGTGTATTCCTGATCTTGCCTGTCACTGACAATTCCGAGATCACTCCCTGTCCTGACCATTGCCTGTTATTTGACTACTCTCTTGGATCCTATTTCTGTACTGTGATAATGGTATTTTTGACCCGGCCTGTGACTTCAACTACTCTCTCTTCTCCTGAATTTGCACTGCTTTTCCTAGCAGGTCAATGAGTTATTCACATACACTTCTCAGGAAATCCTCTCACGATTCCTCCATTACACAAACTTACACAGCATGTCTCCCTGAAGCCTCCAGGACCCCTGTCATACAGAAGTGCACAGGCAGAGTGCCATTTGCCATTAAAGAGGGCTTCCTCTCCCAATATCTCTCCCCTTTCCTCTCTGGGATGTCTGCATTCAGTGTCCAAGCTTTCTCCAGAACACTGGCCAAAATGGTTCCCCAGGTTGTTGCTAACCTAAACCCTGCACTCTTTCTTTCCTGTCTGGTGCACAATCACCCCAGAGCTGTACCTTTCAGTGGCTCACTATCCGGGTAGGGGGTGGGACATTTATGTCACCGGGGCATGTCTGTGATGCAATGGGGCAGATCAGTGACATCACGGGGCAGGGTGAAATCCATCAAAGGGTGGGGCTATGCTGATTACCATGTCAATCAAGGGGGATTCTGGCCGGTTTTCCTTATATGGACCCGAGCAGTCCTTCTGAAAACCAGGCTGTTCGGGTCAAAACCAGACAGGTGGCAACCCTAGCTGTACCCCATATCTAAACTACTTGTTTGGACTCAAGCTGTCCTTACTAGCCAACTCCAGATCATAGAGCAAGTTACTAACACTCTCTACCTATCTATCTATTCATATCAAGCATCAGATACTCACCTGGTCTGGCTCAGTATTGTCTGTCTCTCCAGTATTAGGCCAAAGAGGAAGTTCACAGCTCCTAAACTTCTTTTTATAGGCTCCTGCTGGAGAATTCCCCTACAGGTCAACCTATGGGTTGGTGCCCTATGCTGGCTGCTCTGCATATTGCCAGAACTATTTACATTTATAAAATAAAAATATATTTTACCTTAGAAATAGGACCCAGTGTGGATTAAACATGCCAGACTGTCTCACTGGGAGTTGGTGAGACCTTTACTTTACACCCGAGGTGCATCAATCTGTTGTTGCAGAACATAACTCTGCTTATACTACTTTGGTATATCCCCTTAGACACATAATGTGCACATTCACCATTCATAAAGTAACAGTGGACATTTTGATACAAGGGTTGATACTCATTATATTGTCTAAAATTGGTTGTGTTATTGTTATTTCACTGTTCTTATTGCATCACCTATATACTTTATTGCTAACATAAATTACTGCTTATCTAACTATTGTGTGGTTTATTGTCTGATACATTGGGTACCATAATTACTGCTACTGCAGTTCCCAGGGAGTTCTATGCCCACCAATATCTGGTTTTAGCCCTGGGTGGAGGCACTTAACTTATCCAAACACGGCAAATCTCCAACTTAGTGGAGGCTTGTGATCTATTCTGTTAGCACCCCGGTGTGACCCTAGATATTATTGTAAAGAAAGGGTTGCAAGTGGTTAAAAAAATGACATGAAGAAAGCAAGAAGGTTGGAAAGTATATACAAGGGTTACAGGGTGGTAAGGAAGTACAGGGTGTAATCTTAGAGATTATAAAAACAACTAAAGGTTAACAGGGAATAAAGCAGAAGTAAAAATAACAATCACAGCCCTTTACTAGTCCTTTACGAATGCCTTACAACTCGTGAGGGTTAAATCATTGATGGCATTATGCTAGCTAAATTCTTTGCATTAAAGAACTCATGGGAAACTACACTTTAAGACATACTGTAAAGAACGTACCTGGTGGTCTAGTGGGGGGACGGCAGGGACGCCTGCCGCCCCCTTGGTGGGAACGCCCGCCGCGATGAGCAGCTTCCATTAGGCTGCAGGCGCCGGCATCTTAGGGTGCGGTGCGTTCTTGGGGGATTTAAAGGCGCAGGTGCGCTGACATAATGACGTCAGCGCGCAATGGCGCAAAATTCAAAAACTATTTGAAGCCCATTAGGGCTGTGGGACCTTGCCCGTGATAGGTTTTGTTCCTGGTGCCTTGTACTGAAAAGCTTCTTGTCTGTTTTGATTCCTGTGTTTGACCCTGCCTGGCTGTTTGACTACTCTGATCTCTGGAACCTGATCCTTGCCTGAAACCGACCTCGATTCTGCTTAACCCCCCTGATTGACATTCTGGTTTGACCTTTGCCTGTTATTTGACTCCGATTCTGCCTCATTCCATTTGATTTATTACCCGGTTTTTGACCCTTGCCTGCCTGTTGATTCTAGCTATCTGCCTGCCTCGACCCGGCCAGTCTGACCACGAATCTGTCTTATCCTGTTGTACCGCGACCTTCGGCCAAACTAACTTTAACAACTGTCGTGCCCCTTTGCTTGCCAGTACTCCTCGCCTTGCTCCTCTCGAAAAGTCCAGGTAGCATTCGAGTACGCTGAGGGCTCCTTCCGAGGCCAAAGTCAGTCACACTACTGAGAAAGCCGAGCAGAGACCAGGGAGCTTGGCACTAGTTCTGGTTTAGGGTGCTGACCGTTTCACATACATAACCTTGGGGCTATTGATAAACATTTTACCTTGGTAAATCTCTTTCTCATCACCCTCCAACTTTTATAGCTCTGTGATATCTGTTTTGGAATGTTGCCTGTCATTGTCCCTTATATATAAGAAGAATGCTCTCATTTAATGATTGAGTGGCAAAATTAGACACTGTTAGTCATCATCATCATTTTCATCATCATTTATTTATATAGCTCTGTCAAGATACACAGTGCTTTACCATCTTTTCCCATATCCCACTGATTGTGGCTGCTCTCATACACTGTTTTTCAATAAGTGCTATTCATTATTATGTCAAAGACTCAGGAAACATGAGATTTTAACATTAAACCAGTAATCCCCAAAAAATGGCTCATGAGCAACATGCTGCTCACCAACCCCTTGGATATGGTTCTCGGTGGCCTCAAAGCAGGTGCTTATTTTTGAATTCCAGGCTTGAATGTCGCTCATGGGTAACAAAAGTGACTCTAAACAGTGCACTAAACAGTGTGGATTCACATAATTATTAAGGTGGGTGTACTCTTATAATTATGCTAATTTTATGTGGAATTATGCAAAACAAAATCTTATTATTATCTTACTCCAAACTCTATTAAAACATTTTATTCAAAGGGTACTTTTTCCCCTTTTCCCTTCATTCATTCTTAAAAGGGCAGAATATACTGTACCTAGATACACTTTCTTTTGTTACATGCGCAAAATAAGAACTTATGATACATTTTTGCCAGGCCCAGACTGTCAATTTGCCTATTCAGGCACATGCCCGATGGGCCAGTCCATTTGTGGTTAAGTTGGCCATGAAAGCCGAATGGTATCCAAAGTGGAAGCTGCTGAATGGGAGATGAAGCAGAAGCCACAGAATGGGAGCTGAAGCCGTCGAAAAGAGCTGAAGCCACAGAGAAGCACGAAAAGTTGCTGGGAGGAAGAAGGCTGCCTGCCAAATTTTAAAGGTACGTTTCCACTGAATGCCAATAGTCTTCTTCTCTTTTTTTAATCCATAGCCACCAATGTTTTTTTTTTTAAAACTTTTATGCTAAGTAAAGGCATACTTACAGTATGCCTTTACAGTATTCAGTATACTTGAATACTGTTGAGTAAAGGACCATTTTATCCCCCAATGTAACATCACATTGATTTCATTAGATGAAAATTGTATTTGTAACTATAAGAGTGGAGTGTACAATTGCAGAATATTACTTGTAGCAAGTGTTCTAGCTCAGGAGCAATGGCTGGGGGAGAAGAGCTACAACTTCAGAGAGTTACATTGTGAGACAATAATCTTGCCATATGTGGAATTATTTATTGCCAGAGTCTGTTTTTATATTGTCGCCTAATAAATGAACAAGACCTGGAGAAAAGAATAATGGATGCTATTATATATCACTAGTCTCGAAGTAATACATTTACAGCCCATTGTAATACTAAAAATAACTCTAATTTGGCAGAATAGCTTCTATCCAGCTGTACTGTATTTTGCCCAGCAAGTGTCCTGCCTTATTTGCAGAAAGTTACAGACTTTGATATGTCCTACCAGATAGGGTTTGGGGTTATACTGTATCTGACGTGCTTGAGCAGCTCTCCACTATTGTCAAACATCTACAAAGACACAGCAAGTGTTGGGGATGCTGCTCCTCTAGCATCTGTAAATCCATGTAAGACTACAATATACTTGGTTACTTGTGTTGAGCAAATTAGTAACCACTGCTTCACAAGCATCCTCTGTGCCATTTAGTATATGTCATACATTTATTCATTCAGCGAAGCTGAGTAAAGCTGCATGTAACAGGCACTTTATTTAAGAGCAGGACTCATTTAGTAATTTAATAACCCTGGGCCAATTTTCACTCATAAACCAGAGCAGCCTATCAGCAATTAGCTTTGAAATGTCTGCTGCAAGCTAGACATCAACATATCTTACTTGTTTTCCTTGTTACTGCATTTAAGTCTGTGGATTAAAAACCCACAGGCTCAGTTTAATTAACACATTGGGCAAATTTGCAATCTATGTGCCTGCATTATACATCATTTTACCTTTATATGTTCAAACTTGCTAGATTCGCATTGCTTAGCATGCATTACGCAATACTAGTTCCATCTGTGTACAGTTAGGTCTAATAAAATATCTGTATTCCACACAATTTATTGAAATCTCTGTATTTATTAGAGTATAAATGATTTCATTTAGGCCTATTTCCTTTCATTCAGCAATTGACCTTCTGTATGGCACTTTATCAAAAAGTGCTTTCTAAATATATACATTCCACATCTGCTGCATAGCTGTGGTCTCCATTTTCTGTGCTTTGTTTAGAGCTGAAGCTAAATGAGCAACAGAGACTGCAAACAAAGGTAATATAAGGAGAAAGAATTTTCAGCTTTGGAAAGAAACACTGTGCATTGCCCATTAGAAGAAGAAAGCATTCTGTCTGTTCAATAAAGCATTTAACATTCACTACCCGACCTAGAAATTTACTTCTACATCTAGAAAATGATGAAATGTGTAATTCTCGAATAAAATGTTTTACAGAAAATCCAGGAGACATGTAAAACTATAATAGATGTGGGAGCTGAAATGGCTGGATTGACTGGATTGAAGGGGTCATTTAAGATCCACAGGAGTGCAAGAGTATACCCCTTAGTGCTCACTTACATAGAACTTACATAGAACTTGCAGATTGGTACTCTCTGAACGCTGAATGACAAATCTGGTGCCGTGAAGAAAGTGTCAGGAGCCCTGAGGTAAACAGTAAGGACAGGGCCCCAATGTGAACTGTTCTTTCTGCTGCTCTGCTTTGTGCAACATTCAGAAGCACAAGGAACGGACAGGTATCAGGCAGAAAAGGAAGACCTTTAGGTCACCCCTGCCTGCCCTTTAATAACTAAAATGGCAAATGCTATATTACTGAAGGGAGCCACAGGTTTTGTAGTGGCTGCCTTTTTTTGACACTGCATGGGGCATTGTAAATGAGTCCTAAATTCAGTAATCAGTGCAGTGCCAGAATAATTCAAATCCTTAGGTGCCCAGCTCTAAACAGTGTATGCAGTTCTAGCTCCATGTAACAGTAGAAGGAGCTTATGGAGCCCTGGAGCCTTTGCAAATATGATTATTGCCTTGTGTCTATGGATTTACCTTTCACTGTAAATAACTATGTAAATGAGAGTGCTACAGCCTCAAAAATGACTTCCTCTGCACAGTAAATAGGAGAAAAGGAAATCATGCAAAGAGCAGAAGTGTGAGGGACGTGCCAAGGACTGCTGGAGTTTGTGGAGAGACTGATTCTGAAGGCTAATTTATGTGGCAGCTGTGAGAGACAACAGAGATCCACCTGTGCAGCTTTAGAAGCCGACTGAAATCCAGTAAGGACCATTTCTAACCACCAGCTAAATATTGAGGGTTAAATTTACTAAAGGGTGAAGTGACTAACATGGGCAAAAGATTCGCCAGCGTGACGTCATTTTGGTTGTTCGACGATTTACTAATAGTCGTTGGCGTAACTTCGCTATTGAAGGAGATAGACTCTATCAATACTTCGCTCCCTAACGCCTGGCAAATTTGCGCTCTGGCAAATGGACGTTACTACGAAAAAATTCACTAAGATGCGGATTTTACTGAACGTTACCTCTTGGGCCAGACTTGCCTTTGCCACCTCAGACCATAGAGTAGATAGGAGTTTCTAAAAGTTCCAAAAACTTTGCCAACATTTGGCGCCCTGGATGCAACTTCGGATTTTAGTGAATTAGCGTTGTCCTGGCGAATCTACACCTGGCAAAATGTTGCGCTGTGAGTGAAGCTGTTGCTGGCGAATTTTCAGAGGTTAGTGAATTTGCCCCTGAGAGTTTGGAATAAAGTTGATAGATTTGTGAATCTGGGGGGGGCACAAAATAGATTGTCATGACAAAATAAAAAGTCCACACCCAGTTTTTTAATTTCTTGCCATTTCACAAATCTTTGGCAAAGCGAAATGGATCAGATTCACCCATCACTAGATATTACCAGATTTAGAAGTTGCAAATAAATATCAATCAATGGAAACGCACACACTGAAATGCTCCTTGTAGATTTCCGTCAATAGTAGATAGTAAAACATGTCTTTGTGATCCGTCATGTCTTTGGTAGGGATGTAGCGAACGTCGGAAAAAAAGTTTGCGAACATATTCGCGAACTTGCGCAAAAATGCGAGCGGTTCGCGAACGGTTCGCGAACCCCATAGACTTCAATGGGAAGGCGAACTTTAACATCTAAAAAAGACATTTCTGGCCAGAAAAATGATTTTAAAGTTGTTTAAAGGGTGCAACGACCTGGACAGTGGCATGCCAGAGGGGGATCAAGGGCAAAAATGTATCTGAAAAATCTGCCTGTGTGTGCTTGGAAGAGATAGTGTAGGGGGAGAGCTGTTAGTGATTTCAGGGACAGATGATAGTAAGTTTGCTGGCTAGTAATCTGCTTGATACTGCTCTGTATTGGAGGGACAGAAGTCTGCAGGGATTTGAGGGACATTTTAGCTTAGGTAGCTTTGCTGGCTAGTAATCTACTGTTCTCTTTAAACAACTGCCATACGTTGACCTTGTAGGCATTGTTTGCCCAGTTTTTTTGGACGCAGCCACTGAAGCACAGTTGCCAGAAAAAATATGCCATATAAATGCTGAAAATAGTAATTTTTCGCCATACGTTGACCTTGTAGACATTGTTTGCCCAGTTTTTTTGGTTGCAGCCACTGAAGCACAGTTGCCAGAAAAAATATGCCATATAAATGCTGAAAATATAAATTTTTTTGGTTGCAGCCACTGAAGCACAGAGGCCAGAAAAATTATGCCATATAAATGCTGAAAATATAAATTTTTTTGGTTGCAGCCACTGAAGCACAGAGGCCAGAAAAATTATGCCATATAAATGCAGAAAATATGCATTTTTTTGGTTGCAGCCACTGAAGCACAGAGGCCAGAAAAATTATGCCATATAAATGCAGAAAATATGCATTTTTTTGGACGCAGCCACTGAAGCACAGTTGCCAGAGAAAATATGCCATATAAATGCTGAAAATAGTCATTTTTCGCCATACGTTGACCTTGTAGACATTGTTTGCCCAGTTTTTTTGGTTGCAGCCACTGAAGCACAGTTGCCAGAAAAAATATGCCATATAAATGCTGAAAATATAAATTTTTTTGGTTGCAGCCACTGAAGCACAGAGGCCAGAAAAATTATGCCATATAAATGCAGAAAATATGCATTTTTTTGGACGCAGCCACTGAAGCACAGAGGCCAGAAAAATTATGCCATATAAATGCAGAAAATATGCATTTTTTTGGACGCAGCCACTGAAGCACAGTTGCCAGAAAAAATATGCCATATAAATGCTGAAAATAGTCATTTTTTGCCATACGTTGACCTTGTAGACATTGTTTGCCCAGTTTTTTTGGTTGCAGCCACTGAAGCACAGAGGCCAGAAAAAATTAAACCAGTAGGGTTTGCACCCTAGTTTGTAACGGTGGCGGAGGGAGGAGGACGCTAAAGGACAGCTGTGTGTGGAGTCATGAGGCTTGAAGAGAAGGACAGCTGCATAGAAGTCAGAACAAGTCTTCCGGCGTGCAGTAACCCTCCGAGATCCACCCCTCATTCATTTTAATAAAGGTCAGGTAATCGACACTTTTGTGACCTAGGCGAGTTCTCTTCTCAGTTACAATCCCTCCTGCTGCACTGAAGGTCCTTTCTGAGAGCACACTTGAGGCTGGGCAAATTGTGACAGCTCTGGCCACAGATCAAGCCTGCGCACCCAGTAGTCCAGAGGTTCATCGCTCCTCAGAGTGTCGATATCTGCAGTTAATGCCAGGTAGTCCGCTACCTGCCGGTCGAGGCGTTCTTTGAGGGTGGATCCAGAAGGGTTGTGGCGCTGCCTTGGACAGAAAAACATTTGCATGTCTGACGTTACAGACTGGCCAAAGGGCTTTGTCCTTGCAGGTGTGCTCGTGGCAGGATTACTGGCACCTCTGCCCCTGGAATGTTGATGAGTTCCTGAAGTGACATCACCCTTAAAAGCATTGTACAACATGTTTTGCAGGCTGGTTTGTAAATGCCGCATCTTTTCGGACTTGTGGTATGTTGGTAACATTTCTGACACTTTATGCTTGTACCGAGGGTCTAGTAGCGTTGCGACCCAGTACAGGTCCTTCTCCTTAAGCCTCTTGATACGGGGGTCCTTCAACAGGCATGACAGCATGAAAGACCCCATTCTCACAAGGTTGGATGCAGAGCTATCCATCTCCGCTTCCTCATTATCAAGGACTGCATCATCCACGGTCTCCTCCCCCCAGCCACGTACAAGACCAGGGGTCCCCAAAAGGTCACCACTAGCCCCCTGGGAAGCCTGCTCCTGTTGGTCCTCCTCCTCCTCCTCCACAAAGCCACCTTCCTCCTCTGACTCCACTTCTGGCACCTCTCCCTGCGTTGCAGCAGGTGCCTGGGTTCGTTCTGGTGATTCCGACCAGAAATCGTGCGCTTCCAGCTCCTCGTCACGCTGGTCTACAGCCTCATCTGTCACTCGTCGCACGGCACGCTCCAGGAAGAAAGCGAAGGGTATTAGGTCGCTGATGGTGCCTTCGGTGCGACTGACCATATTTGTCACCTCTTCAAAAGGTCGCATGAGCCTGCAGGCATCGTGCATAAGCACCCAGTAACGGGGGAAAAAAATCCCCAGCTCTGCAGATCCAGTCCTACCACCCAGTTCAAAAAGGTACTCGTTGACGGCCCTTTGTTGTTGCAGCAGACGTTCCAACATAAGGAGCGTTGAATTCCAGCGAGTCTGGCTGTCAGAAATCAAACGCCTGACTGGCATGTTGTAGCGCTGCTGAATGTCAGCAAGGCGTGCCATGGCTGTGTAGGAACGTCTGAAATGGGCCGACACCTTTCTGGACTGGGTGAGAACGTCCTGGAATCCTGGGTACTTGGAGACAAAACGTTGGACTATTAAATTTAACACATGTGCCATGCAGGGCACATGTGTTAAATTGCCCAGTCTCAACGCTGCCAACAGATTGCTTCCATTGTCACACACCACTTTTCCGATCTGCAGTTGGTGTGGGGTCAGCCACCGATCGGCCTGTGACTGCAGAGATGACAGGAGTACAGATCCGGTATGGTTTTTGCTTTCCAGGCACGTCATCCCCAAGACAGCGTGACAACGGCGTACCTGGCACGTCGAATAGCCTAGGGGGAGCTGGGGGTGCACAGGTGTGGAGGAGGAGAAGGAGGACCCAGCAGCAGAGTAAGAAGAAGAAGAGGAAGAAGACGAGGTAGAGAGCGATGGAGGAGTAGAGGTGGTGGCAGAACCGCGTGCAATCCGTGGCGGTGACACCAACTCCACTGTTGTTGTTGAGCTACCCATTCCCTGCTTCCCAGCCATTACCAAGTTCACCCAGTGGGCAGTGTAGGTGACATACCTGCCCTGACCATGCTTGGAGGACCATGCGTCAGTAGTCATATGGACCTTTGGCCCAACACTAAGTGACAGAGATGCGGTAACTTGGCTCTGCACATGTTGGTACAGGTGTGGTATTCCCTTTTTAGAAAAAAAATTGCGGCTGGGTACCTTCCACTGCGGTGTCCCAATTGCTACAAATTTGCGGAAGGCCTCAGAGTCCACCAGCTGGTATGGTAAAAGCTGGCGGGCTAAGAGTGCAGACAAGCCAGCTGTCAGACGCCGGGCAAGGGGGTGACAGTCAGACATTGGCTTCTTACGCTCAAACATGGCCTTCACAGAAACTTGGCTGGTGGCAGATGACTGGGAATGGGAACAGGTGGTCAAGGTGGAAGGCGGAGTGGAGGGTGGTTCAGACGGGTCAAGGAGAGCAGAGGTAGAGCAGTAAGATGCTGGACCAGAAGGAGTGTGGCTTTTAGTTTGCCTGTTGCCTTTGAGGTGTTGCTCCCAAAGTGCTTTGTGCTTGCCGCTCATGTGCCTTCGCATAGAAGTTGTACCTATGTGGCTGTTGGGCTTACCAAGGCTCAGTTTCTGACTGCACTCATTGCAAATTACAATGCTTTTGTCAGAGGCACACACATTAAAAAAATCCCACACTGCTGACTTTTTGGAAGTGTGCGATCTGGCGGTAACAGTAGAAGTTGGCGGCATTGGCGGCAATGGCGGGTGCGTTGGCCGGCTGAACACAGGTGCCGATACATGTTGTTGCCCTACTGATCCCTGTGGGCTGTCCTCCCTGCTTCTTCTATGTCTTATTCTCCTACTGCCTCTCTGACTCTCCGTCTCTCCATCTGAACTACCCTCCTCTTGCTCTCTTCTACTAGGCACCCACAAAACATCAATCTCCTCATCATCATTCTCCTCAGATGCATCAATTTCTTCTGACACATCACAGAAGGAAGCAGCAGCGGGGACCTCCTCCTCATCACTCATCATTATGTCCATCTCTGTCGTGTTCTCTGCCAGAATTAAATCTGGTGTAACGTCCTCATCTCCTTCATCTTCTTCTGGCAATAATGGTTGCGCATTACTCAGTTCAAGAAACTCATGGGAAAATAACTCCTCTGACTCCAGTGAAGAAGGGGCACCGGTGGTGGAGGAAGTGTTACGTGGGGTGGCCATAGCAGTGGAGGATGAGGAGGATGTTGTGGTAAAGTTAGAAACGGTAGAGGATGGGGTGTGCTGTGTAAGCCAGTCAACTACCTCTTCAGCATTTTGGGAGTTCAGGGTCATTGGCTTTTTAAAACTGGGCAATTTGCTAGGGCCACAGGATTGCATAGCAGCACGGCCCCTAGCACGGCCTCTGCGTGGCGGCCTGCCTTTGCCTGGCATTATTTTTAAAAAAACAACAACAACAAAAACTCAGTTGGTTTTTCTGGAAACGATAATACACACAGCTAGATGGCAGTTTGAAGAAAACAGTGTGCAAATAATGCCTACAAGATCAACGTATACACTACTACAGCGGTGGATACGGATTACGTAAAATATATGAATGCTGCTTGAAAAAAAGTAACTCAAGTGGTTTTTCTAGAGACGATAATATTATCAATATTTAGACAAAATGTGAACAAGCTCACACAGCTAGATGGCGGTTTGAAGAAAACACTGTGCAAATACTGCCCACAAGATCAACGTATACACTACTACAGCGGTGGATACGGATCTCGTAAAATTTATTATGGCTGCTTGAAAAAAGTCACTCCGGTGTTTTTTCTGGAGACGGTAATATTATGGATATTTAGACAGAATGTGAACAAGGTCACACAGCTAGATGGCAGTTGGTTGAATAACACACTGGGCAAAAAATGCCTACAGGGCAAATAATGCCTAAAAGGTCAACTTATACACTACTACAGCGATGGATACGGATTACGTAAAATATATTATGGCTGCTTGAAAAAAGTCACTCCGGTGTTTTTTCTGGAGACGGTAATATTATGGATATTTAGACAGAATGTGAACAAGGTCACACAGCTAGATGGCAGTTGGTTGAATAACACACTGGGCAAAAAATGCCTACAGGGCAAATAATGCCTAAAAGGTCAATTTATACACTACTACAGCGATGGATACGGATTACGTAAAATATATTATGGCTGCTTGAAAAAAGTCACTCCGGTGTTTTTTCTGGAGACGGTAATATTATGGATATTTAGACAGAATGTGAACAAGGTCACACAGCTAGATGGCAGTTGGTTGAATAACACACTGGGCAAAAAATGCCTACAGGGCAAATAATGCCTAAAAGGTCAACTTATACACTACTACAGCGATGGATACGGATTACGTAAAATATATTATGGCTGCTTGAAAAAAGTCACTCCGGTGTTTTTTCTGGAGACGGTAATATTATGGATATTTAGACAGAATGTGAACAAGGTCACACAGCTAGATGGCAGTTGGTTGAATAACACACTGGGCAAAAAATGCCTACAGGGCAAATAATGCCTAAAAGGTCAACTTATACACTACTACAGCGGTAGTAAAATAAAAAAAAGTAAAATAAAAAAAAAATGAATATTAAAAAAAAAAAAATTAAAGTTGGTGCTGCTGAACTACTAGGAGCAGCAGATTAGCACACCAGTCCCACTCCCCAACACTGCTAGACTAATAGCACTGGGCTCTTATAGTAGTAGTAGTAGTAGTAGTAAAACAACAAAAAAATAAATAAAAGCAGTCCTTACAAGGACTACTGTTATTGCAGCAGTCAGCAGATGAGATCAGAAGCAGGACAGCTGCCCACTGCAGCTACATACATAGCACTGCAGTAGAAGGTAGATTACTAGCCAGCAAAGCTACCTAAGCTTAAATGTCCCTCAAACCCCTGCAGACTTCTGTCCCTCCAATAACAGAGCAGTATCAAAACGATTACTAGCCAGCAAACTTTCAACTGTCCCTGAAATCACTAACAGGCAGCAGCTCTCTCCCTACACTATCTCTTCAGCACACACAGGCAGAGTGAAAAAACGCTGCAGGGCTTCGGTTTTTATAGGGAAGGGGAGTGGTCCAGGGGAGAGCTTCCTGATTGGCTGCCATGTACCTGCTGGTCTGGGGTGAGAGGGCAAAAAAAAGCGCCAACAATGGCGAACCCAAAATGGCGAACGTCGCGCGACGTTCGCGAACTTCCGGCGAGCGCGAACACCCGATGTTCGCGCGAACAAGTTCGCCGGCGAACAGTTTGCGCCATCTCTAGTCTTTGGGCCCTAAGGCTACCCTCTATGATCCTGCCCGCTATTCCCTAGAGACTTTCTTTAAAACTATGGCGATACTCTTCGATGACCCGGATCGTGCTTCTTCTGCCGTCTCCGCATGTATTGCACTGAGTTCCACCGGTGGGCAGCAGAGACTGGTTGGAACGACATGGCTCTTTGCAGCAAGTTCCGTATTGGGCTTTCAGATTCTGTCAAAGACAGCCTGGTAAATGATCCCCTATCTTCCAACCTGGATGATCTCATGTCTCTTGCCATCCAGGTAGATAGAAGACAGAGGGAAAGAAGGGGTGAGAGGGGTACTTCTTTTCAGTCTGGGTTTACCAATGTTAAGTCTAATTTTCCTAATGTGGTGACCAATGTCAAGTCCCCTATTCCTTCCTTACCTCTACCTCAGGAGGAACCCATGCAATTGGGCATATCCCATCTAACTCCTGAGGAAAAGGCCCGCAGGCGGTCCCAGGTTTTATGCATTTACTTTGGGGAAAAGGGTAATTTCCTAAATCAATGTCCTAAGAGGCCGGGAAACTTCCAAGCCTAAATGGAGAAGGGGAGCTCCATTTGGGTGCAGAGGTTTCCTCTCCCCATTCTTCCTCTACGATTTTGATACCGGTTAAGTTAACCTGGCCTACGGGTTCTGTCAAGGTGTCCGTTTTGTGGATTATGGGGTGGAGGGGAATTTTTTGGATGCTGCCTTCACGACAAAATTTTGTGTTCCTTTAACCCCCCCTAGCGAATATTCATATGAAGCCAAAGAATTTTTTCTTGCTTTATTGAATATCGTTTTAAGGGAAAATTATTTTCTATTCCAAGACAATTTCTTTTTACAGCTACAAGGCACCGCCATGGGAAGCAATGTAGCTCCCACATATGCAAATTTATACATGGATTTTTTTGAACGTACATATGTGTACACAAATTCGGATTTTGTAGAGTATTGCCAACTATATCGAAGATATATCGATGACATCATCATGTTGTGGACAGGCACAATTGAGAGCCTGGTGGCGTTCTGTGCCCATCTAAATTCGGTGGTACCGACCATAAAATTTACCATTACACATGATCTACTGAGGATTAACTTCCTAGATGTATGGATCACGAAAAATAATTCTGGTCTCCAAACTGATCTCTATAAAAAAGAGACAGATCTCAACAGTTTGTTACACTATACCAGCTTTCATCCTCCTGCTTTAAAAAACAATTTGCCTAAAACACAGTTCATGAGAGTTAAACTCTTAGTCTCAGATCAGGAAAATGAACAAAAGAGAACAGAGGAGATGAGGAAAAGGTTTTCACAGAGGGGTTACCCTAAAATGCTCCTGAACTCCTGTATACAGGATATCAGGGAGATTCCACAGAATGAACAAAGGAAGCAAAAAGATACTGATAGACTTGCCTTTGTAAGTAAATTCTCTGTAGCCAGTAATGGATTACGTAAGATCATTCATAAACATTGGCACATTTTACAAACATGTGCCCCACATATACCAGCTTTTGTAGAAGCCCCGATGATGGCCTATCAGCGTGGCAAGAATTTTAGAGATATACTTATAAAAGCGGATATTGGTCCTACAATTAAAGGTACACAAAGATTTTTGGGAACCCCCAAAATGGGGACTTTCCCTTGTCTGAGTTGTGCGAATTGTAACAATATCACAAAAGGGCAATTCTTTACACATCCACATACTGGACGGAAGTTTAACATCGCAAATTACTATACTTGCAATTCAACATTTGTCATTTATTTAATTAAATGTCCATGTGGACTGGCATATGTCGGGGAGACAACTCAGAAGATAAAAGATCGGATCAAACAACATAAATCCAACATAAGGTGCAACTACAATCATTTACCCATTCCGTCACATTTCAGTGAAGCGAGGCATACAGTGAGCCAATTGAGGTATCAAGTGATAGATGATGTAGGCCCTCTTAGACGCGGAGGGGATAGAATTTATTTATTAAAGAAATTGGAAATGCAATGGATATCGAGATTAGGTACGTTGAGTCCTGGGGGACTAAACCGAGAATATACCCCTGAATTATTTATATAGTATGGTAATCCCGAAGAAATCATGCTTTAAGTGTAACAAAATGTTTTTTCAATGTAATACAATGTAATATACCCAGTGATATTGATGTAATATAAAATATGTCATATTTTTGTTTTATAGAATTTCATTGCTCCAATCCTGGGATTTGCTGGTGCATTGACAACTGTAGGTACCCAGCATTCCAGATGTTGAGCATAAATATGTAAGTGTCCAAACGTCGAAATGGCTACAGAATCAAAATGTTTTTAATGTTTTATTCACTAATTCATTTTTAATTAACAAGTGGCACAATTGCACAGTATATGGATAAGTGGGGTGCTATTGGAATCAGATGATCTCCTTTGACCTCCCCTCTGACCTTCAAAAGTTTTTTGAATTTTTAAGGACACTAAGCACTTTAACACTTACCATGGTATATATGTTTTAACATTTGTTTTACTATAAATGTTTTAACTATTATTATATAATCCAATTTGATTGTATTTGATTCACTAAAGTTTTGATATTCTCCCTGGGAATGCTGGGAATTGTGTCTCACACTGGGAGGTGGGAACTATGTTGTAACCCCTCCCTCTTAATCACCTATTTAAGTACATTGTTACACAGTGCATTTAGCTTGATAAAGGGCTGGAATAGCCCGAAACGTCGCTCTGCTAATGGCATGAATAAATAACCTTTGATTCACACATCGGAGTGCTGCTGGAGTTATTGCTTTTCCTTTAACCCCCCTAGTTCCTCCTATGAGGATATTAGCAGTCGATAAAAAACCCTTAGGGTCTGGTCTGGTGACAAAAAAGACAGTGGTCTTATCTTTGTGTTCCAATAACTCTAACTACAAGGCGTTCGGTTTTTTTTTATTAATGAGGGTGCTACCTCTCTGTTAATCTTGGAGTTACCTTGGTTGCAAAAACACAACCCACATATTGACTGGGTAACTGGGGAGGTTCTCCAATGGGGTTTAAAATATCAGGGGTTTGTATTCCCCATGGTGGTAGCAACTACATCTCTAGAGGGTTTACCTGCAGTTTATATAGATTTTGCAGATGTCTTTTCTAAGAAAGCCGCAGAGACCCTACTCCCACATAGGCAGTATGACTGTCCAATCGACCTCATTCCTGGGTCCATTCCCCCTCAAGGCAGAACTCAGGAAAAACCTTGAAAGAGGTTTCATCAGACCCTCTAGTTCCCCTGTTGGTGCGGGTTTCTTTTTTGTTGGGAAAAAAGATGGTGGTCTTCGCCCCTGTATCGACTACAGGGGTCTAAATAAGATCACCATAAAAAAATGTTACCCCCTTCCTCTAATTTCTGAGTTATTTGATAAGGTTAGAAATGCCAGCATTTATTCTAAGCTTGATTTTAGAGGTGCATATAACCTCATTCGTATCAGGGAGGGAGATGAGTGGAAAATGGCCTTTAACACCAGGGACAGCCACTACGAATATTTAGTAATGCCGTTTGGTCTTTGTAATGCCCCCACAGTGTTTCAGGAATTTGTCAATGACATCTTCCGGGACCTGCTGGGGTTATTCATAGTGGTCTATTTAGACGATATCCTGATCTTTTCTTCCAACTTGTGTGATCACCGTAAACATGTGCGAAAGGTGTTACACAGGTTGAAGGAAAATAACCTCTACGACAAGCTAGATAGTGGCCCCTATCACTGATTTAACTAAAAAAGGTGCAGATCCGAGTGTGGCCCCCCAATGCTTTTCAAGCCTTCAAACTCCTCAAAAATGAGTTTGTATCTGCCCCCATTCTTCGTCACCCTGACACCACTCTTCCATTCATTGTTGAGGTTGATGCCTCAGAGGTTGGGGCAGGGGCAGTCCTTTCTCAAAGGCATCCAACAACCAACAAGGTACACCCTTGTGCCTTTTTCTCTAACAATTTTTCGCCTGCTGAGGCTAATTATGATATCGGGAATAGAGAATTGTTGGCTGTTAAGTGGGCCTTTGAGGAATGGCGATATCTGTTGGAGGGGGCTAAGCATTTGATAATAGTCTTTACTGACCACAAAAATTTGTTGTACATTGAGTCTGCCAAGCGGTTGAATCCTAGGCAGGCTAGATGGGCTTTATTTTTCAGCTGGTTTAATTTTTCCCTTACCTACAGGCCTGTTTCCAAGAACACTAAGGAGTTTTGAATCTAATTTGTCTGAATCTAGTGAGTGCATTCCCATCATTCCTAGTGAATTAATTGTGGCAGCTCAGGGATCAGACCTTGCCACACTATTATCCTCAGCTCAGTCCTCAGTCCTGTAGCTACTCCCCCTGGGAGATTATTTGTACCTGAGCATCTTAGGGAACAGGTTCTGGGTGAGGCTCACAATTCCAAAATGGCAGGACACCCTGGCATCACCAAAACAGTGTCTCTTTTATCACCCAATGTTTGGTGGCCTTCATTTAAGTAAGACGCTAAAAATTTTGTTAGTTCTTGCCCAGTCTGTCAGAGGTCTAAATCCTCTAGGAATTTGTCTCAGGGTTTGTTGAGGCCACTACCCATTCCTGATAAACCCTGGTCCCATCTTTCAATGAATTTCATTGTTAATTTGGCCCCTTCTCAGGGGAAAACTGTAATTTGGGTGGTGGTGGATAGGTTTAGCAAAATGAGCAACTTCATTTACTGCCCACACCTCCCTTCTGCCAAAACATTGGCCGAGTGATTAATTTCTAATATTTTTAAGTTACATGGTTTTCCGGTCAATATTGTTTCTGATAGAGAGGTACACTTTGTTTCAAAATTTTGGAGGGCATTCTGCTCCTTGGTAGGGATTGAGTTGTCATTTTCTACTGCTTATCACCCTCAAACCAATGGTCAAACTGAAAGGGTAAACCAGTCCCTTGAACAATTTTTGAGGAGTTATGTGTCTGACAACCAGTCCTCATGGGGTGCCTTGCACCTCTCGTTTTAAGACCTGGCGGCATCTGAGTAGCTGAGTGCTCATCCCGAAGCCAAAGGCGGCTGCTACAGGCAGAAGCACAAGACGAGACCAGGGTGCTTGGCATCGGTTCTAGAATTAGGGTGCCAACCGTTACAGCTCCTTCCAAAGACAAAGGCGGCAGAAGTGCGAGCTGAGATCAGGACCTTGGGGTTTGCTCTGGGTTTTGAGTCTCCCGACTTTTCCTTTTCTTTCTCCATTTTCTTAAATTTGTTCTTCTCATACACTCTTTTTTGTTTGACTATTGTTAAACTTCTGCTCAGGCTCTGCAGAATGATGGGATAAAGCATTAAAGCACTGCTGAGCCTGCACCAAAGCAGAGACTATCTGCAGCAACATGATCCATAGATGTGTGTTTATACTATATTACTGGGTTAAAGTGACCAGTTTTGAAACTCTGCAGAGGAGGAGTTTGGGCAGAGTAGTTAACTAGGGAAGCTAGGGAGATCACAGAATGGAGGAATGGGAGTAGGAAATACTAAGGGGTCAGAAGTTGGCAACAAAAGGGTGAGAAGGTGGGGGCAAACAGAAGCTGAACAGTGACAATGTTTATCAGGTGCAATGCACCAAAGGAAGGATTATTGATAAACAAATGTGCAGCATATCTCCAAGTGCAAATACTATGTTCCAGGCCAACAAACCTTAATTTAACCAGTAACTTTCTGTGTGGTACTGTATCAAATGCTTCAGAAAAGTACATCACATCCACTGCCATCCCAGAGTTGAGGTCCCTGCTCACCTTCTCATAAAAATAAATTAAATTAGTCTGGAAAGATCTATTAAGCATAAAATCATGCTGGTACAAACTTATAGTAATATTATTTGCAATTAAGTTAACTATCTTATCCCTTAATACCCCCTTTGAAAAGCCTTCCTACCACATTACCAATTTGCTGGTCACTCTGCACCATACCAGACCTCAATGAATACTGAAAAATTAGGTAAGGAGCTGCAATATCCTTTTCTATCTCAATTTTAGCATCTCGGATGCATGATGTATTGGTCTCCTTGTACCTGACAAACAACACATGCAATTTTTAATTCATAAAAAATATTTTATTGTTCTGAACTATGGCTAACGCAGTCCAGTGATCCACTACTGTCACAACAACTTGAAGATGAGTTTGTATTTCCATTCAAGGTATTCCTTTAAGTGTAGCTTTACTTTTTTTTGTTTGGAACTATGGCTAACACAGTCCAGTGCTCCACTACTGTCACAACAACTTGAAAATAAATTTGGATTTCCAATCAAGGTATTCCTTGAAGCTGGACCCCTATGGGCTGTGAGGAGTTGGACCAAAGTCTCATATTGCTTCTGCATGCTGGGATCCAAGATTAAAGGTTAATTGTTCAGTACACTTAAGTGATAGTTGTTGAGTAGATGTTCTTCATACAATTTGATTATTTCAAGTTAGCTTTATACATGAATATACAGTATATTGACCCAACTCATAATTTATATATTGTACGTCAATGTTCCTTTATTATTCTGCATTCTGCCATGTGGCAGAGCATGCAGTAAAAAAACCAAGAGAGAAAACACTGCTTAAAGCCCTGGAAATTCTCATGGCCACAGAGGCTCCATGCATCTCTGGAACCAATTCTGTCTGCATTCTTGTCTCCCCGCTAGATAAAATAGAATACCTTGGAACAGATTGGCTATATAGACTTCTTAAGATCACAGCTAAACATGAAGAATTCTATGGCAGCATAATAGACAAGTATTCTACTGAGTAGGGAAGCCTATCTGTGTTTTCAAGAATATTTTTTTTAATTAGAAAAAGAGGGTTATTTTAAAGGACTAGTACCACCATACAGCAAAACATATAATTTGACATTTACATCTGTATTTGTCTAACCAGCACCTACAATTATGTAATTTAATGAGAAAAAGTTTTTTCATGTGAGAAACTTTTCCTTTCATAGTTCTATACTGTGCCATGAAAGACATTTGACTTTATCTCCCTTTTAAGTAATCAAAAAGTTTCATTCCATAGTGCCAATCTAGATCTTTTATATGATTTGTAAATGTTGGTGCAATTGCCCAATTTCACATTGAACATATTTTTCTGTTGCTGAGCAGCAGCTTATTTATATAAACTATATCTGAGCCTCTGAAATAAACAGCAGTTTGTACTTGTAAATGGTAACAGTATATTGTTTTTAAAAGCGTAGGAAAAAATGTTCATTTTGGTGTGTTACTTTTCCTTTAATGTATACGGTAATATTTAGCTAATCCTAAACAAAGAGATACAATTCTAACACTTTTTAAATAGTCTTTACTCATAGGTAATGAGTTTTTATGTAAGGCATGCTTACTTAGAACCCTTCTTCCTTTTTTTGCACAAAGACAGTTTCCCATTAATACTTATAGAAATTTAAAATTAAGAAAATATATTCAACCATGGTGTTCAAATATTTTCCTAATGCATTTTCAAATAAAGAGCCTGGCAATATACTTCAAAATATATATGTCCCAAATTCACTGCAAATAAAACTGACTTTTAAATGTATTTATATTCCCTGCTGAATATTTCTCAACAATGATATTCAGTGGTTCAGAAACTAGTTTCCACAGCATTACTTGCTTGCTTTGTTTCTCTCCCTTATCCATTATGTTTATTACGCAATACCACACATCTCTTTGCATCTTTTGAAGTCCTGTGGATATACTCTATAATTTAGAAGACACTGCACCCCCTGCAGCACTGTCATATTTTTTACATTTTTGGCAGGTAATAAAACACAGTGTGACTGACAATATTTTTTTCTTGGTAGTAGGCGGTATAATATCAGATAAGGTAAGAAATGAGACAGGAAAATAACTGTAAAACAAAATGCTTTTAGTGCAGTGTTACTGAATGGTTAATTGTGGTATATTTAGAATAGAGCAAAAACATCTGAAAATACTATAGGCCAGATGCTACTGGGCACCTCCTCAAAATCATGTTGTGAGTTGGAACATTCACTGCTGAGATGTACAGTGTGTCTGGAAGCAATGTTGGAGCATGAACTATTCATCAGGAGAATGGGTTTTATAACCAAGCAACTGAACACAAGGCTAACAAAGCTGACACCATCGTGTATGATGGCAAATATGAAGTGGTATAGAGGTATTTTATGGTTCACCTTAGGTATGAAGTGGAATGCTCTCTTTGGGTTAAGTCTGATAGCCCAAACTCAGTTACCACTCCCCTTGTGGCTAAATGAAAGAAAATCCAATAATCATTTTCCAAATTGTGAACTTCTTTCCAAAATAGTAAAGAAAATACTTCCAAAAGAGTAAAGACTATTATCATTGCAAAAACAAGACATAGGCATATTCAATCATTCACACGGTCCCCATTCCCTGACTAAACTCTTTTTTGGGGGCTTACTCTTCCCTAAACACTCCAGTACATTACCCTATATAAATATGTAGTCAAAATTTTAGGACCCCGCAAAAATCCAGAGGTTGTCCTGTTTTATATTGAAACTGCTCATTAATTAGGGCCTCATGGGGCCCCCTATACCTCCTGGTCCCCATTGCAACTGCAGGGTCTGCTTCCTCTGTAGTTACACCCCTGTGTGCAAATATCAGGGCAGTAGTTAAAACAGCAGTACTGATGAAATTCTACAAACGGTGCACATCTAAGAGAATAGACTGAAAATAAAAGTTATTGTAGGAAAAACACATATACATTGGGCCTTTTGAATATTTTACCAAGCTTTGGTTTCTCATTGCATAGTTTAAAATATCCAATATACTGTATGTATATATATATATATATATATATATATATATATATATATATATATATATAGATAGATAGATAGATATATACACATACAGTATAGGCCCTTAGGTGCCTATATGGTAAATGTAAAAGTGCACAATCATGAAAAAAAAACCAATAACCCAAGCCCACAGCCAAGCAAAGTTGAGGGAAGGAATGGATTCTTCATGAGATAAGCCATGTAATAAGTTTTTCTAATCAAACTAAATACAGTTAAAGCCAAATCTGCAAATCCTTCCAATGTTGATAAATGAGCCTCACAAGTGAAAACATCACAGGCTGGCATAGCTGCTTTGCTCACGTGTAATACATGTTATAGATGCGTCAACCTATTTTAAGCTATCGTATGCAATGTAACATTTATTGCCTAGTTTTAAAAATTCCTAAGGGGATGCCAAGCCTGCAGCTCTCCATATGTTCTTGATAACAGCTATCAACATCTTAATATCCTCAACCAGATGGATGACGATTAACTGTACTATGTGTGTTGTTCTCTTTTGCAGTTTTTTGAAGTTTTCATCATTTCCCTGACATTTTATTCTTTCTGCATTTTGAGCTTTATTAATAACATAGTATAGGTTTATTAAATTTGACCAAAGGAGACATGTTTGTTTTTATTCTTAAAAAATGCTAATAATTTTATATACTGAACATATTTTTATTGGTGCTTTGTCCTGGGAAATTTTAGCACATAAAAACAGAATTTAAAAGGTTTTCCTATAAGCAAGGAAAAGCTCTGCAGGGATAATACTATCCCTGAAATTAACTTTTCATTTCAATTCTTTGTTATTTTGAAATTATTTATTTTTTCTTAACTATCTGACTGCAAAGGCCATACTTACCTCAGCAACATGCATGTCCACCATTGGGGTAGAGGCACGCAGAAGTCCTTACTAGTCCAATCAAATCAGGGGGCCTGAATTGAAGCAGATGAGGCATAACTTTCTGTAAAAAAGGTCAGGTTTAAGCGAAGTGTGTCAGGCAAGCATATGGGCTCCACCAATCCTCATAGATGGATTTCTAACCAAAAAGACTCATAACCCTTGATATAGATGTTTAGCTACAGGCATTGTAGGTATTGCAAATGCATTCAAGTCCTGTGCTCCCCATTGGCAAAAACACATTTGAATGTTTCTACATAGAAGAGAATATTTTCTACTCTGGAATGCTGACTCTACACTTTCAAAAGCAAGAGACTACAATACTATTAGTTTCTAATGACATACGTGATTAGTGGAGTTTAGTTCGGTTTAGTTGAGGGACTGCCCTAAATTTTCCACTGAAGACCATGTGTTCTCCTCTTGTGTTGCCTGATGTAGTTGTTCTGTCAGTGAAACAGATTTTAAGATAACACAAACAAATACATGTTGCCATATGCAATAAACTTGGATAAACAATTAGTGCTATATTACATTCACACCATTGCTGTTATATGTCTCAATATCCCAGCATAATTTTTTCTTCCTCCAGCTGTTGGGAACTGGATCAAACAGCTCTTCTTCATTAACTCTCATTAACTTAACTAGTTATAGGCCTAGAGTCTGCCACCAGCAGAAAACCTGCACGTTTCCCAGTTTGATAACATCTTTCCTTAATGTTAATTAAACTAACTAGCTCTGTATTTACATAAATAAACATACTATTGCCACAAATTCTCTATTAACTGTATTTAAACAAATATGCATACTATGTGTATAAAGGTAATACTGATGTTTACGAGTTTAATTTTCAGGGACATGAAGGCTCTCAGGTAGAAATTATAGTAGTCCACCGTTAAATAACTTGCAAGGCAGAATGCTCTTAGCAGTCTTCATGTTGGTTTCTGCCATCTGCTCTTCACTAATTGTGCCATCTGTTCTTCAGCAGGAATATCCTTACTTTCTGGACTTTCAGACATGGTTCTGCCATCTTTTGTACAACAATAAAATAACTTGGTTATTATTTAAATGATAGCCCTTTTGTCATTCAGCTCTATAATAGTACAGTGTGGATATGGAGTATTTCATCCCATGAAAGTATGAGAATGAAATTATCCCAAGCATACATTATATATATTTAGGGTAATCATTCTAATTGCTCTCTTACTTAACTGGGATTTATGCCGGAAAAAGGAAATCTTTATAAAGTACTGTGCAATGTGCTTGTGTGAGCATGGTTTATGTGTGCAGGTACAGTAAACACTGACAGAATCCTTAGCTTGGGACTGTAGGGCTGGGAATTTCCAAAAGATATTAATACAAATTGAAGTTTAACTTTTAGCTTTTATAGTTCTTTCAATTTATTTTCCAATACACTAATCATTTTATTCTCTTTCAAAGATAATTACAGCATACTGGTTAGGGATAAACTGATAAAAGCAAAGCTAAAAGCACCAATGGTATGCAAGTATATACTTTATATTATGATTTGATATTGCTACCATTAGGTTTTATTCTACTTTATAAGAAATGTGTGTATATAAACTTATGAATATGGGACTTACATGTGATAAGCAGAAGTTAATGTATAAGGCTTGACAAGGGGACTCCTCGATTTGACCCTATGCCTTGAGCCATTCCGCAGAACCCCATTATTATATACCTTAATGAAACCAGGAGACAGAGATGGATGTTAAATGACCACAGCATTTATTCACATTTTATCAAATAAATAGGACTTTGGCAGCCTAACCCAAGACATTATTCTAAAGCCATAATTTAACAAGAGATCACTGCTATGATCTGCCACCAACATTAGAGAAGTTCAGAAGCCCTGCTGCTGGTCCTGCATCTGCAGTGTTTCAATGATAGGAAATCCATGCAGGCTGTCACATGCAGTAGTAGCGTCTGTATCAATCAAACCCACAATCACAGGAAAGAAGCTCCTTTTCCCTCATCTAACTTTACCTGCACAGTACTCTGGCAAGGTCCTACCGCTGCTGTGACAAATACAACTTAAAATATACTTAAAATATAATATCATATGTGCACTATTTTGATCTAGAGGAAGGCAAAAAAAAAAAACCCAGCCTGAAGACAGTGCCAATTATGCTTCAAGAGGGAAAAAATTCCTTCCTGACGCAAATGGTGATTGGAAACATTCCCTGGGTCAAGCATTTGACATTCATTTAACATAAATTAATACATTGCAGACTCTCACAGTTATAATGTAGACAGATACAGATACCACAATCCAACTGTGCTCTCAGGAAAACATCCATATTCAGTTAATAATATATAATATGAAAACATAAAAAAGAAAACTCCTGACATTTTGCAAAATATCCAAAAGGGTAAGGGTGGGTGGGATGTTTGGTGTTGGGTCTTTAGGGTGCACCAACTTCTGTCTTAAGCTGGCCATACATGCAAAGATTTGATCGTACGAATCGAGGATTCATACGATTTTCGGAACGTGTGTGGAGAATCCCGACATTTTTCATCCGGCAGAGATCGGTCGTTTGGTCGACAGGTTCGAAAATTTCTGTCGGCTGCCGATAATATCTCTGCGTATATTGCCAATCGTACGATTTTCAGTGGGAGACTGTCACTAGCTTTGGTTGGACATAGATATCGTACGCTTGCTGTCAGGGGCAGAACATTGCTGATCTGTTCTTTTACTAATCTGACTGGTAAGACTTTGATCTGAATGGTTAGTGGCGGGTCGGGAGATGGGAAAGTCCAATCGTACGATCATTCGTACGATCGGATCTTTGCATCTATGGCCAGCTTTAGGGTTTTGCTGGGTTTGAAATACACAGGAATGTGGTGTTTCTTGAAAGTTTCCCCAATGTTTTTCTGATGTTGCAGCCACATATGGGCTGACTATGTTGCTTTGCATGCTATGCTCGTTTCCTCTATTTCTTTGCTTGGTCCTTTTGCTTGACATTGATTTCATTTTAATTAAAGCCCAGTCCAAGTATCCACAAGTTTTCAGAGCTCCTTCCAGATGTTTGTATTCTTTCTCTTTCACTTCGATTGCCACTGTTTCAGCCCGATGGTGTAAAATCCTTAGAACCCGCAGTTTATGTTCCAGAGGGTGATTGGAATCAAACAGCAAATACTGATTGATGTAAATGGATTTCCTGTATACTTCAATATATTTTCCCCCTCTTTGATAACCATTGCACAGTTCAAAAATGCTTTGCTGTCTTTCACATCTTCCCTTGTGAATCTGATGTTTTTTTTCTGATTGCTTTCATTTTGACCCAGAACACCTTACTGAAGTTAAATGGAATCATTTTGATCGGATATTGGTGACATTACTACCAACAAGGGTTTAAATGCCAGGAAATTCCATACTACTTCAGTTGAACTGAAGAGGCTATTCAGATGAGTGGTGAAACGTTTTCAAGAAAAAACTAAATGTCCAATTGCATTTGAATTATACGTGAGAATCTTTATAGACATATTAATACTTAACTCATTGCTTCTCACCTAAACACAGCTATATGTGATTCTGCCCATCTCTTACCTAGACCAGTATAATCTGGCTGCTGGTCATCCCTTATCATGCAGCCCCTACTCTTATAGCTCCAGGGCTTTACCTTCTATTTTTGACATGTTTTTGGAATAAATGTTTGCTAGCTTTCCATTCACGCTCAATTGCTGAATTTTATAATGAAATTGTTGTTGTTTTTCTTGTTGTTTTTTCCAACATGCAAAGTGAACATAGTAATACAATAAATGTGTAAAATATATTACAGAAAATGTATTTAATGTAAATTGAAATGGGACAAGGGCCCCAGATCCAAAGAGGTGAAAAGAAAACGAGTTGATTCATTTGGGATTGGATTCGGTACATTCTGCAGATTAAAGAATATATAACAATGATATTTACCTGTACAGTTAGGGGCAGATTTATCAAAGGTTGAGGTGAAGTTTCAAATTGAAAAACTTTGAATTTTGAGCTATTTTTTGTGTACTTTGACTAGGGAATAGTCCAACTTCGATTTGAATTTGAAAAAACTTCGAAATTCGAAGGTCAAATTTTTTGAAGTACTGTCTCTATAAAACTTCAACTTTGACCATTCGCCACCTAAAAGCTGCCGAAGTGCTGTTTTAGCCTATGGGGGACCTCCTAGAACTTGTATGGAGGCATTTGGGGGAGTTTGGGAGATCGAAGGTCGAAGTTAAAAAAACTTCGAATTGAAGTACGATCGAAGTACGATCGTACGATTCAAAGTACGATCGTACGATTCAAAGGCCGAATTTGGCCCACTTCGACCCAAAAAAAACTTTGACCTCCATTCGGTTGGTCTTTTTCAATGCATAGTTCAACGTTTTTTTTAACTTCAACCTTTTATAAATATGACTCTTACTGTAGTTTTTTACAGACGTACTATAAATATATGCGTGTGTGACTAGCCTTAAAACTCATATATTGTGTGAACATTGTGGGGAATAGCTCAAAGCAGCGGGTAGGGCTCAGGTAAAACAGTTCTTACAGAGGAGACAGGAGGCTTAGGTTTGCAACAAAAATGAAACAGGTTCCTGCCTGGGGTTTTATTGTTAAAACCGGACAACTTATTATTGACTTAAAAAGGCACAAGTTCCGTGCTGTAACAGTCAATAATAAGGAAAACCTCACCGGTTTGCAGTGTTACAGTACACAGGAAAGTTCCATGCGGCGGTAACAAACAGTCGCTCATTCGAGTTGCAGTCAAATACATAGTTTGTTCAAATCACTTCACAGCGTGTGTTCAGAGGTTCTCTCTGACTCCCAGTACAACCCACTCTAACTCCACGCCAGGCTTTCTTAACCAGTCCCAACTGCGGACTAATTGGGCAGCATACTGAACTAGGTGAAACTAAACTATGCGTGATTTCGGAAGATAAAATGAATACCACAGGCATAATATCATATTCTCAGGTATTATATTGTCAGCAACATATATTTGAAAATGACATACACCTACTGTACTTTTCATAGACTTGCTACTGTCATCTTAATAAACCTGTATATAGGTAAATCTCCATTTGTGCAGATATGCAGTTACGGCAACCTTTATCATTTTCCTGTAAATTGTGCTTAAAAGAAGACAAGTTCTGTCCTTCATAATACTGCATAATAAGTCTTTTAAATATTTTGAACTTTTCGAATTCCTACCAAAAAATGCATGTTTTCTTTTTGAATTGTATGTATTTCTGTCTGGTTAGGTATAGAAGAATGGACATGTGTTTATGTGTATTATATAATTACATAACAGAAATATTTTCATTAGATTTAATTGCAAATTCTGTAATTATAACTTTGTTCTTGCCCAGGCCTGAAATAGAATGGTTTTTTTTTCAAAAATAAGTTTGACAACTAACTTCTTCAAAATCAGTATGAAACAAAATGCCCCAAGAAAGCAGAATCATGATATTTTGTTTACAAATCAATTATTCTCATATACTGTAACTGTTAGATGAATTGCTAAGGGCATGCCTGCTTAACAATTTAAGGTAGGTTTCACAGCATAAAGGGGCAGCGTCAGAGTCAATATATGGGTCAAAGAGCAATTGCAATAAAAGTTTGCTTTTAAAATAGCAAAACAAAAATAATTGGTCAGTGTAGCTTCAGACCCCTTAATCTACACTGAATGAGGTGTCTCGTAATGTAAAGCAGAGAAAATCAAGTGGGTAAATACATCTAGGGGCACATTTATTAATTCGACTTTGAAATTCGACTTGGCCATCGAATTGGCCAAATTCGATAGTCGATCTTTTCTTTTTGAATTTTTTTGGCCGTTTTCGGTCAAATTAAAAGGGTTCGATCGATTGTAGAAATCGTTCGAATTTAACAATTTCAAACAATTTAATTAATCAATTGAACGATTTTCAAAAAAAATACTTTGACTTTTTAAAAATTTTGCTTGACTTTGATTTAATTTTACTTAAAGCCCAGTCGGAGTATCCACAAGTTTTCAGAGCTCCTTTCAGATGTTTGTATTCTTTCTCTTTCACTTCGATTGCAACTGTTTCAGCCTGTCTGAATGTTAAATGTTAATGTTTGTATTTATTCATGAATGTCAGATGCTTGATCCAGTGAATGTTTCCGAATGCCACTGGGGGCAGGAAGGATTTTTTTTTCTTTTGAGGCATAATTGGCATTGCTCTTTTTTTGGCCTTCCTTTGGATCAAAACAGTGGATTTTTATGTTTTATTTGTTACAGCAGAGGTAGGACCTTGCCAGAGTACTGCACAGGTAAATTCAGAAAAGGAAGAAGGGAGGTTCTCTCCTGTGACTGCACAGTGGGTTGATTGACACAGACGCTACTACTGCTTGTGCTAGGTGACAGTCTGCTTGGATTTCCTATCATTAACACACTGCAGATTCAGGGAGAGATGCAGCTCCTGCTGGTAGCAGATTTGGGGGCTGTCCTCTCTGTAGGCAGAGGCAGTCTAGTACTTAGTGGTGGATATAATGACATAATAATGACATAGTGCTGATCTCAAGTCTTCAGTGAGGAACTGCAGAGCATAATAGCGATCTCTTATGGAATTCTGGCTTTAGAATATTGCCTTGGGTTAGGCTGGCAAGGTCCTATTTATTTAATGAAATGTGAATAAATTCTGTGGCCATTTTACCCCATTTCGGGCTACTGGTGTTTCATTGAGGTATGTAACAATGGAGTTCAGGGAGATGGCTGAAGGTGAAGGGTCCCCTTGTCAAGGAAGAGGAAGTCAGAGAGAGAATTCAATAGTGTGTAGACAGGGAAATTAGCAGTCAAATGGCTATCCTAGAAAAGAGATTTGGACTGCTTTGAAATTTTTTAAATAAAAAGAAACTTTATTAAAGTCCTGGAGCCCTTCGCACTCCTCAACAGCCCCTCTGCACTCCTCAGCCCACTTCAGTGTCTGCTTACACGGACGCTGTGTCGGCCTCTGTGCAGATTACCAGAGGAAATTTTGGTGTTTGCATTTCCACACCAAAATCTACTCAGCATGTCTGCCCACAGGCTGAGGCAGCATATGTGCATGCAGACATCAGAAGAGAGCAGAGAATTCTGTTTACAGGCAGAGAAACAGCCCCATGTAGCACTAGACTTAAATCTTCTCCATTGTGCATCGTAGAGAGAAAATGTAAAGGGGGGTAGGACATGTCTGCAAATGATCATTCCCGTAAGATTGGTTATAATTACTTTTCCTCCGTAAATACTGAAATTTCAGTTCATTGCAATTTTAAGTAGTTAGTAAATATTTGTGTAATTATTTGATTTCAGAGATATGTTTGTTTAATGCTAGACTTTGTTTTAGCATGTAGTTTTTAATGTTCCAATAATTATCACTTAGACCATATTTTTTGTTATAAGCTCTCTCTTGTTTACAGTCATGTTCTTCTGCCAAAAGTAATTATAGCACTAGTAAAGCAAAATATTTTGTAGCTGTGATACCTAATACAGATGGGCATGTACATATAAAATCCAGTTGCAGGTAAACAAAAAGAAAAACCCCTAAAAAACTATGATTTCTGTGCCTTTCACAGCATACCCATACTCCATGTAGAACGTTGTCAGGGTCATAAGTAGTGATGGCCGAATTTTTTCGCCAGGTGCAAATTTGCTGCGAATTCCCGTGATTCGCCGCCAGGTGAATACATTTGCGAAACCAGAGTAAAAATTTCCCGGCAAAAATTCGACAGCGAATGTGCGCTGGTGTCAAAAAAAATGGACACCGGCGTCAAAAACGGATGCCGGTGTGAAAAACGAGACGCCACGCTGTTTTGCGAAATTTCTGCCGTTTTGCGAATTTCGCGGGAAATTTGCAAATAATTCGGCGAAGGGAAACGCCACAGATTCGCACATCACTAGTCATAAGACAAACCATAATGCTACGCAATATGTTGGTGCAATGTAAATACATGTTAATAATAAAATAGTGTTCTGTAAAACTGTGCAGCATTTTCTACCACTTCTAAATTGGTAAAGATTTATCAATGGGATATACTGAATCTTTGATTTGTTTTGAGATCTGATCAAGTTAAATTTATACGAGTGGGATTTGGTCAGGTGATTTTAAGACTGTGGAGATATATTTACTGAAGGTCAAAGTGACTAACGTTGGAGACGATTTGCCAGCGTTTTCAGGCACTTCGCTGAATTAGTAACAGGCGCAGGTGTAACTTTGCTAGCGAAAGAGTCAGACGTTAGCGTTCATTCGCACTCTATCGCCAGGCAAATTTTCACTTTGGCAAATGGACATTACTCCAAAAATTCACTAAGATGCGGATTTTACTAAACGTTACCACTTTCGCCAGACTTGACTTCGCCAGCTCAGACCTCGCGAAGTGCATTGGAGTGCATAGATCTTCCTCAATCTTTTGTTACTTACATCATATTTTTAGTGGGAAAAGTTTCTAAGTCCCAAAAAATGCTGGCGTCTTTTCCTTTTTTCCGAGTGATGGCCTGCAAAAGTCCTTAAAATGTTTTTGGGTAACCGGGTTCCCCCATACATTTTGTAACATTTGTAACATAAACTATACAGTGAGCTCATGTGTAATGTAATGTATTTGCAGCAATATATACATCCATTCAACTTTATAATTTCCCGCTCTATGCAAATTAGCCTGAGCAAAGACCTATAACGAAGTTGCGCTAGGCATAATTGAATGTTAGCGCATCTTCGCTTTGATTGCCGAAGTAATGCTAGTGAAAATTTGCCAGCGATTGTGCCCTGGACGCAACTTTGCATTTTAGTAAATTAGCGTTGTCTGAGCGAATTTTTGCCTGGCGAAGTGTTGCAATGGCTGCAAAGCTGTCACTGGCGAATTTTTGCTGCTTAATAAATTTACCCAATAATTTCATAATCCTCCACTGTGAGATTTAGGGGCCAATTTATTAACATTCGTTTCTTCAGGATTTAAACTTTTTAGCACTAAAAATCTTGCAAGTGCAGAATGGTTTTATAACACAAAATCTACTCTATTTATTTAAAAAAACACAAAAAAACACAAAAATAATAAACTGGGATATCTAAAAGCTTAGAAACCAGCGGAAAGGAATTCCACCCCTTTTTTTAGCATAGGAGGAGCAAGTGAAAGGGTGGCAGTGAGACCCGGAAGCAAGGGGTGCGGTGAGAGGGTGAGCAGGCATACCTTTCTCCATAGTCTTAGTGCACTTGAATATGCACTTGAATATGCACTCAGCATTGGGCGAACCTCTGCAAAACTGAAAAAATTTTTTTTTAGAAGATGAAATTGTTGTTTAGGTATTCAGTCAGATCTTCTTAGGATTTATTAAGTGGCCAAATCCAAAGGTATCCCTAACTGCTTTGTACATTGAGGGGGTTATATCTAGTATAGGGCAATCTGAGGGGGTTATTTATCAAAATCCAAAAAGTTCTCATAATTTCTGAAAACTACTCCAACCAAATCCACATGGATTTTCCCCCCTATTTATCAATACTTTTTCCCAAATTTGTTTGTATGGGGAAAAAACTCAATAAAATCATGAACAAAAAATATTTAATTGACAACCCATATTTTTACATGAGAACAGCTATGAATACTTTAATAAATAATATAAATTGGATTTCATGTTTAATTTGAAAAGGACTTTTATTATACAGATGTTTGTGTCTGGGTGACAGGTTCACTTTAATAAATAACCTACTGAGAGTTGTCAACCATTACTTTGTTATACAGCATTCCTAACACAGGGATCATCTGCACTCCTGGTTGCATTGCTGGTGCATGCGTAGCATAATCTGTACTGGAAAGTATGCCTTCTGCAAGATTTTACACAGACTGTAAGGGCCCATTTACTTAGTTCGAGTGAAGGAATAGAGGAAAAAAAGTTAGAATTTGAATGGTCGAATATGGCTACTTCGACCATCGAATGGGCTACTTTGACCTTCGACTACGACCTTCGACTTCGAATCTTTCAACTATTCGACCATTCGATAGTCGAAATACTGTCTCTTTAAAAAAAAATTCGACCCCCTAGTTCGCCACCTAAAACCTACCGAGGCCAGTGTTAGCCTATGGGGAATGTCCCCATAGGCTTCCTAACTATTTCCTGATCAAAGTTCGATTGAACGATTATTCCTTTGATCGTTCGATCGTAGGAATATTGCAAAATCCTTCAACTCCAAATATCGAGGGTTAATTGACCCTCGATATTCGACCCTAGGTAAATGTGCCCCTAAAGAAATCATCAGCATTCCTAAAGTGTCAGTTACAAAAACTGGCGTATATTCAATACTGCTGCAATATATATTCTGTTGAATGAGTATATAAAGCAGAGACCTGTCTGTAAATGTGTAAAATATTGGATAAGCCTCTGCATGCCTGTTTCATCTGAAAGAGCCTGAACTGAACTGTGGCTTGTCGATTTTTTTTCAGGATGCTGTATGTACTCTACCACTATATTTTAGCATTTGTAGACAGGCCAATAGTGATAATTTTTAAAAGCAGAGGGGGGCTGTGTTACCTATCACATGCATGAAGCAAACAGGCTGTTATTGATGGGCTCTGGTTTGTCTTTGCTGAAGATAGATCTTTATTTTAAATGTCTCAAGGTCAGGTGAAAAGCATTTTGCCCAGCCCCCCCATCCCAAATTCTACTTATTCGCTAAGGCTTATTAGCAATCTGTGTTAAAAAAAAATATTACCAGGTTTAAAGGAACAGTACCACCAAAAATGAAAGTATTTTAAAGAAATAACAATATCATGTACTGTTGCCCTGCACTGGCAAAACTGCTTTGTTTGCTTCAGAAACACAACTATAGTTTTTATAAACAAGCTGCTGTGTAGCCATTCAAGAACAATACACAGTAGATAATAGATAAGTTATGAAGAATACCACTGTATACATCAAAGCTTATTTGTGTATAAGTATTCAGTTTTGAATGGCTGCCCCCATGGCTACACAGCAGCTAGTTTATACAAATTCTATATGTGTTTCCGAAGACTTTCATTTATTGGTGTTACTGTTCCTTTAAAGTATGCTCTTAATGGTGGAAATGGAAAAACAATAACAAATGCACTGCATATAACAGTTAATGCTAAAAAGTTGGCAATTAACCTACATTCCAGGTTGAAATTTACAGAAGTTGCCTATTAAAGGGGCACTAAATTGTGTTGAAATTACAGTCTGGCTATGTTTTAATTAAAAAAAATCCACATTTTCCTATTTTATTGCCATTAAAAATTACAAATTTTTAGAGTTGGACTATTTTTACTGACCCTGGCCCCTCCCCTCTTCCTTTATAAACTGGGCAATTAGTTCAGAGCTCCCTGTCAAGCTTTGAACAAACAAACCCTTCCATTCCATTTCTAGGCAGTAGCCTTTGAGCAGCTCATTATGAGGGCCTTAGCTTCTTTGAAGTACTTTGGGATGAGAAAATGAGAGCAAGTGTTAAAGTAAAACTGGTGTAATATTCTTGTTTAATGCCAGAAATAACATAAGCCACAGATATTTTTTAATTAAAATAACAAGCAAAAAGTATGTTGATCGGAGGCCCTATTCATTGTGTTCATGTCTAGTAAGACTAGATTAAAACAAGACTGCAATATGCTAGGGCAATTTCAGACAGAATGGCTGCAATTCCTTAATGTTACCAGTTAATGTATATATTTGCTCAATATACTGTATGTTTGAGTGACTGATAAATAGCTTCACAAAATGCTTTACAATCACAAAAATTAACTATTTAGAGGGGATTCTACCAAAAAAAGAAAAACACAGTCCTCAGCTCATTTATGACATTCCCATTCTAAAGAGAGAAAGATATAAATACAGATATTAGTTATATTTAGTGAATGCCTGTGCCACGTCAGCGTATGCTACTTGGAAATATGATAGAAGAGTTCCCCTTTTGTGATTAGTTTTAAGTAAAATATTTTAACACTCTGTGCTGCGATACTCAAATTTATTTTATTTGCAAGCCCTAGGTTAATGTTCCTCCTCTACTGAAACTTCCTTTACAGACTTCAAAGAATCCATGAAACAGCTGTCTATGGTGGCTAGATTTCATGAATATAATATGGTAATGAAATCCTTAGATTTACCAAGAGATTACTTTTGAAAATAGCATATCCCAGGCATGGGAATACCCTTGTCTTACTTAGCAAGATACTAATCTGCCTGAAGGATCTCGAGATCTGTGCTTAGCATGCTTACAAGGTCTTCTGTTCCTTTCTCTTCTTTGCAACATTATACAGAACAAAGAAAGAAATTAAAGGAGCGGTAAACACACACACACACACACACACACAATGCATTGATTTGAGCTGACATACCAGTTGTTTCCATCCATTACATTTAAAATGGTTCTTATTGCAGTGTTTGCTATCAGCTCTGCTGTGTTTGCCCAACTTGACTCTGTCTAAACAAAGATTCACGTGGTCATTTGTATAATAAAGCTTAGACTAAACATATTTGTCATGAACTACTCATAAAATCCGCCCACACAAAGAAGCCCCTGGTTTTGTATGAAGTAAACATTTCCCACTATCTAGAAATACAAATTTTGAAAGGTTTATAATGTTATGAACACAAAGCAATTTGTTATATTTAATTGTTACATTTCAGATTTTTTAAATACATTAAAAACCATTGCCAAAATGAAGAAATAAACATTGCAAAACACAATATAATTTATTTAAAACATAATGTATTGTGAATAAGCACCATTATATTACTAAAGTGTCTTCTGATTATTACATTAAGATGTTTTACCCCCTTTTATAATAAAAGGCACTAAGTTTGCCAACTAGCAATAATCCATAGCAACCAATAAGATGCTTGCTTTTGAACAGGTGACCAGTAAATTCTATCTGCTGGTTACTATAGGTTAGTGCTCCTGGGCAAACTTAGTGCCTCCTTGATGGAGGCATGGATGCAAATACAAATGTGCATTATTTTTATTCTTTTTGCAGGTGGAAACTTACTATATTATTCAGCATTTTCACAAAACCAATATTACATAACAGCTAATATACGTAAATATTGATAGTTGCTTATGTTTGAGGTTCTTTCCACTACTGAATTGTTGATTTTCTGATGCAACTGGCATTTTTTCTCAGTATTTTGCAAATGTTGCTGTACAGATGACTGAAAAGGAAATTAGCTATGTCTCCTGATGTTGAATTATAGCAGTGCAGCGATGAAAAGAATTATTGCTAATAATCTGGGAAATACAAGTAAAGGAATGAGAGATGAGATCATGTATGAACTCTTATAAGTCCCCAACTCTTTGATAATAAAAGCCAATTATTTTTGTGTTGGAGCTTTTGCATTGATATTGTATCCATAACAAAAGAATGCTTGTTGTGCATATAAAAGTTTGTATGCATGCTAGAACCCATTTCTCAGACAGTGACTGTGTTGGAGACAGATCTGAAAATGATAACAGGGATGGTGTGTGCCTGTCTAGACGACAAGCCTAATGAGTTGGTTAGAATTATACAATTTTTTTATACATTTGAAAAGCTGCTAGATATAGTTAAGAGAGGGCCATGAGACAATGGAAACAGAAACAGAGCTGATGAAAAATACATTTGATACGATTTTTCAGAGTGTGTGTATTAAATATTCATTATAGTAAAACATGTGAAACAAATTGCATTACAACTAAACATAACAAATAAAATAAATAGAAAGTACTGAACCCATGGCCCATAAATATCCAGTTCCAGTCCATATCTCATCCAGGGTCTCCAGCGGGACAACATTACTGTAAAGCAAAAGCTTATAGGAAATTACATTAGGCATGAATGAATTAAATAATACAATAACTTCCAAATGCAAGTATACATTTACGATTAAACATTTCAGGTACAGGTATGGGACATTTTATCCAGAATCCTCGGGACCTGGGGTTTTAATGGATCTTTCCATAATTTACTAGAAAATCATGTAACATTAATAAACCCAATAGGCTGATTTTGCCTCCAATAAGGATTAATTATATCTTAGTTTGGATCAAGTACAAGGTACTATTTTATTATTACAGATAAAAAGGAAATAGTTTTTTTTTAAAAAAATGTGGATCATTTGATTATAATGGAGTCTATGAAAGAAGGCTTTCCGCAATTCTGAGCTTTCTGGATAACGGGTTTCTGGATATCGGATCTCATACCTGCAAGGCACTCAGAAATACTTTCAGATGAGATTTTCCAGTTATAAGTGTTAAGATAGCCATTACTGGTAGTGATGGGCAAATCTGTGCAAAAAGCATTGAAGTCAATGGGCGTCAAGATAATTTTGAAGCACGTAAATTTTAACATGAGCGCCAATTTTTATACACATCACTAATTACTGGTATTACTTTATGGGAATGGCCCCTTCCTTTTCAATCGATGCTTTCATTTCTGTTATTTCTCTAGACACTAAAGAGGGAATGTAATAAAGGTTGCAAAGAGCAATAGGGATGTAGCGAACTGCCGTTTATGTGTTCGCGAACGCCGTTCGCGAACACCGGCAAAAATGCGAACAGTTCGCGAACAGTTCGCGAACTTCGAACATCCGCAAAATCGTTCGATTCGAACGATCGAAGGATTTTAATCGTTCGATCGAAGGATTTTCGTTCGAATCGAACGATCGAAGCCATTCGATCGAATGATTTCATTCGATCGAATGGCTTCGATCGTTCGATTCGAACGAAAATCCTTCGATTTTAGCGGTCGAAGGAATCGAATGGTCGAATGGTCGAACGATTTTTGTTCGAATCGAACGCGAACTCGTATTGGTGAACGTCGCGCGACGTTCGCGAACATTCGGCGGACGCGAACAGTCGAAGTTCGCGCGAACTAGTTCGCCGGCGAACAGTTCGCTACATCCCTAAAGAGCAAATCAATTTGCACAAATAAGAACAGAAATTCTCATTTTGCAAAGTAATATTCTTCCTTAAACTGTTATTGTGTTGCAAATTTCAATTGCGCATTGCCCACTTTTAAGAAGTGCTTGAATGTGTCGTAATCTTCTAACATAACTTTTTCAGTGAGAAGTTTCACTTATCTTTTAAGAAGGTTATTATGTCCTGAAAGCATTGTTCTTTCAGTCATGCTGGATATAGTTGTGTACAGTAAATGTGTAAAGATTTAGAGCTGGAGTGAAATGTTCACCCCAAATCTTGGATAACTGACCTTCAACATAGACTTCTAGAATCCTCTCAGAAAACAAATAAGCATTTTCAGAAAATCTCACTCTAGGGGGTCAATTTATCGCATTCAAATTTCTTTTTTATTCCCAATTCTCTAAAAAATTGTGGTCTTTCTATATTTCTTTAAAACTCTAAAAATTAAATATTTATTTAGGGGCAGATTTATCAAAGGTCGAAGTGAAAATTCATATTTAAAAAATTTGAATTTTGAGATAATTTTTGTGTACTTCGACTAGGTAATAGCCCAAATTTGAATTTGAATTTTGAAAAAAATTAGAAAATTCAAATTTCGAAATGTATCATGTACCATCTCTTTAAAAATTTAACTTCAACCATTAGCCATCTAAAACCTGCCGAATTGCTGTTTTAGTCTATGAGGGACCTATTCGACCAAAAAAAACCTCATACAATTCGAATGCACTATTAATTTGATTTGAACGATTCAAATTAGATTGAAAACCAACCTATTCAATTGAAAATCGACCTATTCAGGAAAAAAAATTTAATTAATTTCAGTTGGTCTTTTTGAATTTGAATTTCGAAGTTTTTCAAATTCGAAATTCGACCCTTGATAAATCTGGCATTAAGTGTAAAAAAATATCTAATAGAAAAATTTGCCATGTTAAAGTTGTCAACGTCCTATAGAAGTCAACGGGAACATAGCTGATCCTATTCCTATTGACCCACTTTTACTCAATTCGGACTTTTAGTGGTTTTCTGCTTTTTTTTGCTAGTAATTGCCAAAAAACTCCAAGAGGTTTTCCTATTTTTTAGTGCTGCATTCATCATTTTTTGTGCTTTTTATTTTCAGATCTTTTAATAATTGTCATGACATTTGTGGTTTGTGGTTTTAGAGAAAATGAGTTTCATTGTGGTTTCAAAAACCGACCTTTGATAAATGAGCATGATCTGGTAAAGTTACACATTTTATTATCTATACTTGTGTACAAACAGACATGAATGGGATCCACTTGCCCATGCATACATAGGGCAGATGTAGGATAGAAAATGTACACAATGGTTTTGTGGCCAAAATCCCAACTTTGCAGTAGCAAGCAAATCCTGTGTGGTTGTCAGACTTTTTCATTTTGAGTCCCCATCAAGGGTATAATATTTGGTCAGGGCATCCCTTGGCTCATTACAGATACATGAAAACATTGATATACTGTATCAGTCTTTCAGCTATAGGTCCAAGAATATAAAAAGAAAACTATATCAAAATAACTTTTTTTCACTAAATCTCGCCCTAATTGAGGTTGGGCTTTTAAGTGTACCTCTATGAACAAAACAACATCCTCCCCAAGTCTCACCCTTACTGTCCATTAGGCTGAGTATACTTTGCCACTGCCCTAGACCTTATATTATGCAGTGGCAGCCTATACTGATGTTACCAACAATGGACAAAAGAGATACACAGTTGTGTGACATTTTCCAGATGCTGCACCTATGTAATATTGTTTTACTTCATGTGTAGTTCTGGAAATTTCCTGTAAAGAATGACTTACAGAAAGGACCTGAAATATGTTTTTTTCATTTAGAAATCACAAAATCAAAGGTTTTCTTTAAGTTTCTGTTGGGCTGGTTAGGTCTTACAAAAAATATTTGAAGATTCTAGTATTGAGAATACTGCAAAGTGCTTGTATCACTTTCAGGGACATTCCTATGGACATATCTGGAATGTCCTTTTGGAGATATTCAAACATTGTACATTTTTTTTGTTTCATAACATACTTTTACTGGAGACTTTGAGACACTGAATAAGAGTTATTTTGTGAATTGCGGAAATTACTTATTTTAAAAATCAATCATTACTTTTGCTGGACAAAATAATTCCTTTGGAGATTGAATATGGTTTATTTTTAAATCTAAAGTTAGACATTTCACATTTATACAGGAACAGTGTCACTTGAAATACATGAATGCTTTTGTTACAGTCTAAAGCCTTGCATCCTCTCAGCCCCACCACTTAGCAGGGCCTGCCTCATGTCCGTTTGTTACTGGGGCTGTGTAGAAACAATTATCTAGATTAAATCAGTATGAACAGATCCAGTTATGTTTTAAAAATGATACTGGCATGAATGTTTCAGCTTCACTTTAAAGGGTTTATGTTAAAAAAGTAGAATGCTGGCCCCTTGAAAAGCATTTGTATTCATTAAGATATAATAACGAAATGCATTTTTATTCCCTTGTTATTAATTATGCCCTGTGTGTGCTAATAGGCATTTTACACATGCAAGACACCTAATAGCACACATGGGGCATAAAAAATAATGCACTGTTTATTGCTACACCCATGGGCAACTTCCTCTGATACAATCAAACCAAAAACAATAACTGATTCCCACTTATTTTCCCATACAATCCAAAATTGGAGGCCTTAAAAAATCATGAAATAATCCAATCCATGATACAGTTTTATTAAAAATATAACTTTTTTTAAAATGAAACAAGCTGAAATGCCGCTCCTCACCTTTCCTATTGGGTGCACATGGGCAAGGCTTTAATTTTTTTTAATTTTTAAAAAATTTTATACTTTATAGCATGCTGAATAAAGAGAAAAGCAGGTATGGTCTTTTCACTTAGGATATGACTGACGCTTCGACACTGCCTTGACGGGGCGCGTCAGCATATGCATGCTTTGTATAAACTTTGTAACTAAAAGTGTTTTTTTTTTAAAGAAAGTTACACTTTTGTTCCTCTGTGCCCTTGTTTTCAGTGAACCATAGAGTAATTTACTTATCTCCCTGTCTGGTCCTGCTGTCACAGATCAGGTGAGTTGCTTGGGGGTAAATAGACTCAGGGGTGTGGCACATATTTGGAGCTGACTGTCTGTTCTATATGCATATCTCATGCAGCTTCCAGGAGAATGTACAGATTTTTCTCTTTGTTAGTGAAAGAGCTCCAAAACAAGCATGAGGATCAGAGTTCAAAATTTCAACTGTAGCTCAGTCCTGGTTCTTGTTCTACTTATATAAAAATGTATGCACCATTCCATATTCCCTCACAGTGTTCCATGCTCACATATTCAAAAATGTGACCTACATAAACATGCAAAATAATGCGCTTAAGAAGCTCAGCTAAAATATACAGTACCCAGTGATTTGGTATCCCAAGTTATTCAGCCGAGTATAAGTAAACAAAATGTATCCATTGTGATATCATACATAGCCAAATATTAAATGTAGTGAAATTGTCAGATTTATCACATTTCATAATTCCTGTTTGCAAACTAAGGGAAATTATGTTTTAATAAATCTAAAATTTTGGGTAAAAAAAAAATGGTAATTTGCACACTTGCAATTGTAAATGAGCCCTCACTTTAAAAACACAAAATAAAAAAGTTGGTTAAAGGTTTATCACAGACATAAACTGTGGTTATAGCCACAATAATTAACTTATGTAGCTGCATACATTATAAATGTCTTTACTATTACACCATAGCTAAAAATGTACACTGTTATTGCAATGAGAGCTCCCAACTCCCAACAGTTTTCTAACATTTCATAATTCCCAGGTACACTTTTAAACAGTTATTTTTCAAAGTGGGTGGTGCTTACCTTATCTGCAGGTAAGATTTTTTTTATCAAAAAAGAAAAAAATATAATAGAACCAATTCTAAAAAGTTGTTGTACAAATTCTATGTTTCTGTATGTTAATACAATTTTTTGCCAAAATCACTTCCAGGCAATTTTATAATTCCCTAAATGATTGTCTCTCTTTGACCATATTGGGTATTTAAGATCTTTTAAATTTCTTTTTGTTGAATGTACAAGTATTTTCACATTTGTTACGGAGTTCAATAGAGGAGTTACAGAATTTTCTTGCAAACGCGGACCCTCTGTATCTTTAACGTTTCTTTCTTGTAGCATTTTCTTCATTGTGGTGTCTTGCACTTTCGCAGCCACTCTCTTGCAATAAACCTTCATTTGCTATGTATGTCGATCTCCCATCGAAATCTGATCTAGTGAAAGCTTGTTGGCCTATAGTTTTGACATTTCCAGCCTTTGCACAAATAGACACAGATACTTAAAGTGGACGTGTCACCCAGCCACAAAAATCTGTATAATAAAAGTCCTTTTCAAATCAAACATGAAATCTAATTTCTATTTTTTATTCAAGCATTCATAGCTGTTGTAAGCTCATTTAAAAATCTCAGCTGTCAATCAAATATTGTCTGCCACTCCTCTATGCCACAGGCATAGAGGCGCGGCAAACAATTACTTTCACTTTCCATTCAGCACTTCCTAAATATCACTGCTCTCCACATATCCCCCCGTCCTCTTTACCATTTAAATCTGTAGCCAGGGCATGGGATGGACATAAGGTCCCCCATTCTGGTGCACAAACACGATTCTGAGATGATGCAAGGCTTGCCTTAATAACAGTGTGCACAAAATAATTGCTGCCTGCTTGCTATAATTTTGAAATCCCAGACTGAAGGAAACAAGATTCAAATAATTTATATAGTGTAATTAATAAAGTTCATTTTGCTTGACTAATGTGATAAAATAGGATTTTGAATATTTTTTTTGGTGACGGGTCCCCTTTAATGAATTCAAACTTTTGTCCAGTCTGGCAGTTGTCATAACAAATGATATTTGAACTATAGATATACCTTCAACCCATTTATTTGGAGAAAGGATGGATTCTGCAGGAATGTTACTTTGTATGTGCTGATTCTAATTGGTTTTAGACACTTAACATTGCTTTTAGCAAAATTAAGTCTTAAAAGCTAAAGCTCCCTGTTTGTTGAACAATATTCCCGATACTAGTGATGGACGAATTTATTCAGCAGGCATAGATTTGCAGTCAAATTTCGGCAACTGCTAATGTTTTTGCCGTGAAAAAATTGACGCAAGCAAACTTTTTTCACAGTTTTGCAAACTTTTTTCAGAGATTCACTAACTTTTTTCAGAGTTCTCAAATTTTTCAGCAAAGCCCATTACTACTCGCCACCTACTTTAAGTAACAGACAATGGTCATTGATTATTATTAGAAATGTGTTAAGGTTACTTTATAGATTTCACATCGCCAGAAATGGTGAAAATTTGCTAAAATGCATTAAAGTCTATGGGTGTCAAATTTTTGTCACACAATGTGTCGCGTCACATTTCTTTTTGACACGTAACAATTTTTTTACCCATTGAAGTCTATAGGTGTCATTTTTCAGGCGAAACTAGGTAAAAAAACTTTGCTCATCACTATTTACAAATGCAGCTCATACCAGGTTATAAAGTGCTAAAAACATTGCTCTCAGTTTGTAAATAAGTCCTGTGGATATGTATTTTAATGTTGTATGAGTCCAAACATAAACAAATAGCATTTTGAGTAGTGATGGGCGAATTTGCGCCGTTTCGATTCGCTGAAAAATGTGTGAATTTCGCGCGAAATGGCAAAATTCGCGAAACTGCGCCGGCTCCTCGTCTTTGATGCCGGCGCCCGTTTTTGATGCCGGCGTCCGTTTTTTAGGAAATTTGTTTTTGACACCGGCAAATTTTTGCAGTGAATTTTCACGCGCGTATGGCGAATTTATTCGCTGGCGGCGAATGACGCGAATTCGCACCTGGCGAATAAATTCGCCCATCACTAATTTTGAGTCACTGACATCATTAAAATGTCAGAGACATAAAGGGGTTATAATTTGTAAGGCAACCCCCAGTACCTGAACTACCACTCCTCTTAAATGGAAACCATAGCGGCCTGGGGTAGTAGTAGTAGTCTACAATTTTTCCCTACCTGCTCAGGCATCCTTTGCTCCAGTGTAGACTTGGCACATGCTCAGCACTGTAGAAGGTAGATGAATCTGTCCACAGCCAATTGCAGACATTAACTGAGTGCTTCAATCCCCCTTAGATAGATGTACCGACCATTCAAAATATCAATAGTTCATAGAAAAAGAGGAGAGCAATTCAGACGTATATTAACTGCTTGTGGTTGGTGTTTATTTCAAACTGCTGTACAAAACATGTTTCCGGCTGTTAATGCCCTTTCTCAAACACCAACCACAAGCAGTTAATCTGCGTCTGAAGTGCTCTCCTCTTTTTCTATGAACTATTGACAAGCTCAGCACTGGTTAGAAAAGTTTTGTAATTCTTATATCTGAAAGTTTAATTTTGGTGATGGTTGCTTGGGCAGAAGGGGAAGATAGTGGTGGTCTGCCCTTCTGAAAACTATCGGCATTTTTCATGGAAGAGTCATGCCATCCCAGAATATGATATTAGCTTTAACTTTCCATAAATTCCTTTTTACACTTTGGGCTGGGTTGAGCCTTAATCGAGCAAAGGCTGGATAGGAGCATTCCACATTGGGAAATTTCTATATGTAGTTCCTTGTAAGAAAGTTCTGTATACTATAAAGAAGTGACACATTTTACAGTACTATCAAGTACATGGAATACTATCCATTGGTGGTATTGTGGAATTCCAAAATTCCTAGCACAGTTGTTTAGTTATGTCATGTTGTTTTACTCGGTTTGATTTATCATGACCACAGGGTCAAAATTGCACCATTAGTGCATATTGGAATCTGTGATACTGCTGCTCTCTTCATCTCTAGCTAGATTAAAAAACTGTGTAAAATTGTTAGTCAAAAATAAAAAAAAGATGTTTGCATGTAAAACTTTCAACCACACAATTAATTTACAAGCAATATTTATTTGTCTCTTCAAATGATCACATAAAGAAAGAGCTTAAATGCCACTCATATATAAATATATTAAGTGTAAATTAATTTATTACAAATACACATATATACAAATGCAATTCCATTTTTTTTTTACAAATCTACAAAACAGATTTTTTGTTATTTACAGTAAATAAGTACAAGGTGGGTGAACATCCTGCAACATCCAAGAGTCTGCAATATGAACTCATGTGTTTGAGGGTCATAAAGATAAATTGGCCACTGAAAGTGACTCTCAGTCCACCGTAATCTATGATTGTATATTTATGCACCAATGGCAACACCGAGAAATATACGTTTGGAAAAATGTTACAGTTAATACATTTACAGGAGATACACATGGAAGCTTAATCATGGAATAATTGATCATTAAAGGGAAAGGTTTAATCAATTTGTGACATTTGATATATATATACTTTGGAGAAATGATTGTGGGCATAAGGGGCGATCCGGGCCCCTCCACCGCCTGAGGCAGCAGCAGTTGCTGCCACCCCCTCCTCCGTGCTCTTCCCTTTTTGCACCTGAGGGGGTCCAGGGGGGTCCACAAGGGAGGCAGAGAGGGCCAGCACGCTAGCGCAGAGAGACTAACTGTGCACTCTGCGCTAAAAGAGCCAAATTTCCGGTTTGAAAATCAGAAATTTGGCTCTTAAAGTACCAGGAGTGGCATTTTTGCCACCCCTGGTACCTAATGGGCGACAGCCTCAACCCGCCTCATTGGCGAAGCGCCCCTGGTGGGCATTCACATTGATATAAATAAGACAGAATATGCAAGTAAATGCTGTTTCTTTAACAAAAATCCCAAAAGCAAAGTTAAATAGTGGTCAAGCCTCTTCTGTATAAACTAGAACTCTTTAAGCTTATTAGGCAGATAGGACATCTTACAATTTGGCCACACAATTAGATAATTAATTATGTCATATACATGACAACAATGACTTATTTGACTGATATGTTTTACCATTTTGAGTCATCAATTACTGACCTAAGTGCTTATTCGGAAAGCGCTTACATCAAATGCAAAGTGCAGTCACTTTCCTTACAGGTGGTGAGAACAGGGCTCAGTTAGACCATGCACATGTTGGTGCTCCCTTTGTGCCTCCCCCACCATCAGTAAATGAGCCCTATAGTGTGCCTATTTACCACCTACATGTATACATGCACAATGGCAATGAAAATCATGAACAAAAAATGTCACCATTTTAATTTTGAAACTTAAGCATGAGTTTTTCACCCATTATTAATTAAAAATAAAATATTGAAACCTCAGAAGTTTTTGGCATGGTATTTCACAGGCAAATATGGATACAAGGAAACATCAAAGTATTTCCACACACACCAATGCAATAGGTGCTTGTTTTTTATTTTATTTAACCTTTTTGTATTTCCTTTCTTTTCTCCGTTGTCCAGCAAAAGAGTGTTTTATATATTACTTAAGTATTTTAATCTCAGTAGTTAAAGATATTCTGTACGAAACCACTCAAATATTTACACATTGAGGCATTTGCCAAGTATTGTGTTCACATACTGTACATTTGCTTTGATTACATTTTAACTAGACTTTGCCTAAAACTAAAATTCATGCAAGCATATTAAACATATATTAGTTGATTATAAGTGGCAAGATTTGATTAGTAAGTGTTTAACTTCTCTTAATTAGTTCTTAGCACTATATATTTTTGGTGCAACATTATACAAAATATCCAAGCAGTTCTAGTATGTTAATTTCCACAAGTAATCTGTTGCTTAAAATATGTAGATAAGTGCTGCCTTGCATATATGTGTAACAATAAAAAATAAAAAAGCAAATGGAAATTATTCTGCCTTTTGTAAGCCAAAGTAATAAAAAATCTACATTACGAACATCATCTTAATTCTCCCTGAGACTGTATATATGTGTTCATTTTCTTAGGTTTTTTTTTTATCAAAAGAGGCACTAGAACAAATATACTGTATACTGTAGCAATGCCAGACTGAATTTTGGCCTTCAAAGTTGAGAGTCTTTTGTAATTTCATGATAGTAGTTCAAGTCCTTTGTTCTAAAACTTCTAAGTAATCAGGCTCTGCTTGGAGATTAGCCTTAAGTTCAAAATATTCATTTTGTGTTTGCTCTACTCGAAGCTTCTGTGGTCTGGAATACAAAAGAGCTTCCATCAATTTTATTTCTTCATGACTCCTTGGATAATGTATATCAAGATCTGGTGGCAAATGAGCAATGTTTTTTCTTAAATATTCTGCAATGCCAAGCTGTTGGATTTCATTTTCTTTTTCCATCATGTTTCGGTACAAATAGCTGGTATCCTGAAAAGCCATACATTCTTGAGGGTCATTAGCCCTAAAGTTTGCTTTGGAACTTGTTAGGGGTGAATCATTTTCCCTTTCCAAAATACTTCTGTAATGTTTTTTTGAATCAACTTCTGCCCTTTTTTCTATGTCTTCTTCTTGTTTTGGAATAAATGGAGGAGTCTGATAAACTTGTATTATGGGGTTTGAAAGTCCCTGCTCACAAAGTGTTGACCTTGGTCTCTCAGTTGTATGATGGGTTGTTTTGTGGCCATACATGCTATATTGGATGTGAACAGGACTTGTTTCTCTGATCTCCCCATGAACCTGTTTCTTTTTAGATCTTCTCCTTCTGTGTAAAACTAAAACAATTATCCCTGCTGAACAAAGAACAGTTGTAAGCAAAAGGATAAGAAGCCCAAGTATTACAACAGAAAGCGGTATTGAATCCGAAAATGATCTGAGTATAGAGTCAACTGTACTAGTTGTAACTAGGGGTGGATAACTTGATTGAGCTGGATATATATTTACTAATTCTGGGCATAATATTTCATTTTGAATGGATTTCAAATCTTTTTTCAGTAACTCAGTCGGGTTGCTGCATAGCATTTCACTAACCATTATGTTTGTATTTTGTTGTACCCAGGTTCTGAGTCCTATTATGTTACATGTGCAGTCCCAAGGATTGTCTTGAAGTTCAATTTGTAGAAGTGAACTTATATCCTCTAAAACATTAGTTACTGGAAAAGTAACAAATTGATTGCTTTTCAGATTTAAACTTGTTAATGGGACCCCAGAAAAAATATGATCTGGCAAAGACTGAATAAGATTATTATTCAAATAAAGAATTTTAAGTTTTGACATAGAAGAAAATGTTCCTGGTAGAATTTCTTTTATGAAATTAAACTCTAAGTACAGGTATTCAAGATTTGCCAACCCTACTAACATGTCTGGATTTAAATGTCTTAGACGGTTTCCATTTAGATACAATTTTTGTAATTTTGTCAAGCTATAAAAAGATTTTTCTTCTACCATTTCAATATGATTGTTACCCAAGTGAAGCATTTCAAGGCTTGAATAATCTGTAAAATCTCCCTTGTGTAACACATTGATTAGATTTCCTGCCAATATTAGCTTTCTTGGATTTTGAGGTGGTGGCCCAATATCTGAAAGACTTTCAAGGTTACGCTCCTGGCAATGGATCAAAGTTCCTGGAAGAGTGTGACTTGAACAGTGGCATGGAATAGGACAATAAAAGTCTGGTAGCAGTGTAGGCAATTTTGGGGGAATAAATAATGCTGGATCCTTAGTTGGTGCTTTTTGCACAAATGCAATTTTGGTAATCCGATCATTATATATTGAAGCAGTTCCAACTAATGACATTGGCCATGAAGGACTATCAAATTTATCTTGATTGGTACAAAACATTTCATTTTTTAATCTTCGCAATAGCGTACCTTTTATAATTGGTGGACTATTACAAACAACATCCCCTATTATGGATTGTCTTGGCATGTTTTCAAGCCAAAGTTTTAGCTGAAGTAAGTCACAACTGCAAACCCATTTGTTATCTTCTAGCTGCAGCTCTGTGATTCGTCCAATATGTTCTAATAACCCAACATATGGAAGGGTTTGCAACTGGTTTCCACGTAGGTCTAAGTGTGTTAGAGGTACAAAACGAAAAATATTGCTTGGCAAAGACTCAATGGCATTGTCATTAAGAATAAGCACCTTCAGTTTTGTAAGTTTGCTAAAAGTGTTTGACTCTATTGTAGTGATAAAATTGTTATCTGCCTGAAGAAACTCTAGATTTTCCAGCCCCTTAAATGTGTCATTTTTTAGTATTTCTAAAGAGTTTTGATTAATATGAAGCTTTTTAAGGATGCTGAGGTTATTGAATGCTCCTGGTTCAATATCAGCAATGTTATTAAATCCAAGGTGAAGAGAGATAATATTATTTAAGCTTAAAAGCTCATTCTCGTGAATTTTAAACAAGCCATTGTTCAAAAGATTAAGATCCATGTATTGGAATGGTGGAATGTTTATTTCAGACAAATTTAGGATGCCTTTCTCTTCACAATTCACAAAAAATATTCCATCCTTTTCACTGCACAAGCATAATGTTTTACACGCAGCCATTGTTAATAATTCAGAGTCAGTCATTCCAGATGGTATACTGAAGAATATACAAGAGAGGAATATGTAGATAATCATTATGTCCGATGATTAATTTCACACCTATAACAGAAAAAAAATGTTAAATACCAAATGCAGATTCAAGTTACTGTTAATGATACTATACGTAAAATAGCATGCAAACATAAAAACTTGTAAATAATCACCAACCATTTATCTAATTTTTATTGTAGTTAAATATACTCGTATGATTGTGTGTTGTAGAATATTTTGTAGTTGTCAGAAAACTTGAACAGAAATATCTCTCTCTCTCATTTGTTTTTAATATATTTTATTTGTCAACTAAGTTCTTGCAAATAGATGGTTCATAACATAAAATTTCATGTGAAGAGTCAATATAGCACTGGGAGAACATACAAACTTCTTGCAGATAGTGGTTAGGCTGGAAACATATTCAAGATCCCAGCACTGCAAGGCAGCACTTATCTACATGTCTCTTTCTGGAAACTTTGAATGTTGGGACATTCATATTTTAACAGATTCTTTTACTTCAATGTTCTGTTTGCCATAAAACACATGCAGAAAATAATATTTGTGCATAAATAATGTTGGTAGCAAACAACAAAGATAAGGGAAAGGTGAAAGGTTTAATGTGTCTATTATAAATGATTCATAGCACTAAATAAGCACCTATTATTCTTTGAAAGCATTTTCCTGTTGCCTGTGGCACTGTAAAGCGTATTTATTACAGCAGACTAATTGTACATCTATTTCTTTTAGAAGAGTTTTTCTATTTTCAGTAGAGTCTACCAAGAATTATAGTAGCTAGTGATACAGTCATTTTGAAAGTTTTCTTTATTAAAGTGTGACAGAAGGATAGTACTTTGGTAAAGTTTACAAAAATTTCACAGAAATGCAAGCAAATGTTTCAAAGCCAAATCAAATATCATAGTGAAACACGCAAAGTTATTATCTACACATTTTGCTCCACATGATGAGCCCTCAACTCAAACAAGTGTGCTTTTTTCTTGTAATGTTGGGAGACCCCCAAACACAAACTATTTCCCACACTGCAGATAAACCCATATTGCTCCAGTTTTTCATATAAATATAGTCCCTTCACTTTAACTGACATGCTACTCAATTCTAAGTGGCTTTGAATTAGAGAGTTATGTAATTCATTACCATTGAACAATATAAATTGTTGTGTGTCAAAAAACATTTGCTGCCCACAGACTTATGTACTTCAGCAAATGTTTGCTGTTTGCAGATTTTTGGGCGAAGCAAAACGGGTCAGATTCGCCCATCACTAGTATTGAACAAAAGATCTGGCATTATACTGAACAAACCAAGAGAGTAATTCTAACTAACAATTATTTGTGATTTATTTCCTGATTCAGTGTAAGAAATGGATGTGGTTAGGAAAACCCCCCCTGTGAAATATTACTGGACCATTGTTTTCTCACATAGCGAGACAGAATCCGGCTCAGTACAATGCCCATGGATGCAGGTGGACATAATTTTTTTGTCAATAAATTAGCAAGATATTAAAGGACAGTTAGAGGGCTCTTGTATGTGAGTCGGTCACAACATTTTCTTAGTGTGTAATAAAACACTGCAATATACAATAAAAAATCTCTTAGAGAATAGGGATAAAGTAACATTAAAGAGAAAACAGATTGCCTGCTTATGTGTGCACAAAACAGCATGAATGTTTTCATTATCACTGTCATGAATAAAATGAACATGACAGCCATAAAAAAAAGAGAAAAAATCCCTAGAAGGCATAATATACACGATGTGTTAAGAGTGGTACATAGGGGAAATATGAAGCATGACTAGAATGTCATACAGTTTTTGTGCAATGAAGCATAAGATGCAGGTAATAAGAAGAGATATATGCAATAAGAAAAAACAACAGGAAATTCATGCATTGTTTTTCTGAGATCATCACTCACTGTCAGTACAGATATATGGAACCCTTTCATTTTCAAGAATTAAAAAACAAGAAGGGAAGCTTGTCAACTAAGGCCTTTCAGTCCAGTCAATATGGAATTAACTCTCATGTCTTATTATAAGCAGGGCCTGTGGTATCGTTGTTTGCTCAGGCATATACTGTAAAGTGCCACATGGATGGAAGAATTGGCATATTCCTTCTCTGTATACTCCTGTGTTTCACGTCTATATACAATGAATAATAAATGTTGTATTGGAAGGAAAATATTGTATATTGCTTTTTAAATGTCAAGTAGAGTCCACTATAATATTTAGCACAAGGTTCCATTTCTAAGGAGATCTTAGAAATCACACTCACTCAGAGGTCTGACGAGGGACATTTTGATTGTGGTGGAATGGAGAGGTTATTGTGTTTGTGCTAATATGATGGTGCTATTACTGGCTTATCCATGGCAGACTCTCTGAGTTCTTCCCCAGTTATGTGCTATAAAAAATATATTTGCCGTTATGAATTAGTGTTTTAGTGATGTCCAGTGTCTTATGTGATTTGGTTTCAAAACATGATTGTGTAATCACATTTTAGAAGGATCATTCACCATCATCATCATCATACTACCACATCCAATTTCACTCTATACATGATCCTTTTGCGTCTTGCCAACATGCAGCCCTTATAAGCTTTGCCTACGGGACCTATTTACAGTTCTTGGGAGATTAGGTATTTCTAGATATCTTTAAACATTTACTTGTTTTTCCACATTATGTAACATTAAAAAAAATATCTACGACACAGAAAATGTCAAATATAGAATACAATCTTATTTCTACAGAGATAAGTAAATTACTCAAAAACTGAACAAGGAATCTGTGGGAAATGCCATTGCTATACTTCAGGGCCCCAAAAATACTGTATATCTTATGCTTTTATTTAGTCTTTACATGACTTAGATGGATCAAAGAATTTAGTTCACTTATAATTGAGAAACACATCTATTTTTGTTGGTATAAAGATATGACAGCCATTGTATCATTACTTTTTTTCCACAGTTCACTGTTCTTTTTCCTAATTTGTGATATTAATGTATTCATGTAATGTATTAATTTTGGCATCATTCAGTATCATTCCCAAGGTGATTTGTGTATTACCCAGGACTGTATTTTTTTTTTTTTTTAAATGTGCTCACCTCATTTACTACAGTGCAGTCCAACTATTTTCATGTAACAAATGAATACACTGAGGGGCAGATGTATCAAGGGTCCAATTTTGAGGGGTTAAATCCCTCGAAATTCGACTGGGGAATAGAATTGAATAGGGAATTCGGGCGAATTTACGCGCTGGCGAATAGTCAAATGGGCGAATATTCACCTGGCTAATAGTCAAGTGATCGAATATTCGAGCAAAGGATTTTCATTTGATCGAGTGATTGATCAAATGCCTTTTTATTCAATAAAAAACTTAGAAAAACTGTATACATAATTATTGTGGGCTTTTTATATTCCTGAGTCATCAGTCACTTTCATAGACTCCCAGATTCCAACACCTTTATTTATTGACTTCAGTACCCAACCATAAATCTAAACTTGGAGCATCTGTCCCACTGACTTTGTATCAAGATCTACATACTCAGGACCTGTCTCTCAGTTGGTCAACAATATGATCTATGAGCCTAAAACATACTGGCAGCTCTAATAAAGAAAGGCCTATTGGACACTTAATCCTTTGTCTTGACCTTCACTTTTCTTTGCCTTTGTTTTAATCATAGCCAGGGCCGGAACTAGGGGTAGGCAGAGTAGGCACGTGCCTAGGGCGCAAATCTGGGGGGGCGCCAGGCACGTACCTGCTCTGTCACCTACCCTGTGTTCGGACTCATCTCTCCCCGACTGCCGAGTGTATCTTTCGCATAAATGCGCTTCTGCACATGCACGCAAGCCATTTCACGCATGCGCGCTGGAGCGACGTTTTGAGCATGCGTGCTGGAGCGCAGTTTCACACATGCGCAGTCGAGCGCACACTGAGCTGGTGCCATGGCCCCCCAGGTTGCCTAGGGCGCCTGGCAGGGTTGGCATAGCAATAAATATAGATTGCAGTTTTTTGGTGATTTATGCGCTTGAAGCATCTATCTTAGAGTGAATTAAAAAAGGGATTAGAAAGCATACAACACAAATCCAGAATACCTCCATTATTTCTGTACTCTTTTTAGTATTCCAATTGAAATAATATTCATAGGGGCAAATTTACTAAAGGGCGAAGTGACTGACGCTGGGAAAATTCACCAGCGTGATGTCATTTCGGTACTTCGCCAATTTACTAATGGGCACAGGTGTAGCTTTGCTAGCGAAAGAGACTGACGCTGGTGCTCATTCACACTCAATCTCCAGGCGAAGGGACGTAACTGCGCAAATTCACTAAGATGCGGATTTTACTGAATGTTACCTCTTGCGCCAGACTTTCCTTCACCACCTCAGACCAGGGGAAGTGCAATAGAGTAGATAGAACGAGCTTACAATTTTTTTGGGGTAACCGGCTTCCCCCCTACATTTCCTAACATATGGCACATAAACTATACACTGGGCTCATGTGTAGGGCATTATAACAACTTTATTTTCTTTTATTAAACTTTTATTTGGGCTTTTTTAATGTAATGTATTTGCTGCAAAATATACGTTCATTCAACTTTAACTTCTCGCCATATGCAAATTAGCCAATGGTAGCTCAACTACCAAGAATTTTTGCTGCTTAGTAAATTTTTCCTCATAATGTTATCTCAAAACTGCTTGTAAATTATTAAAGAATGTAAAAAATACAAATACTGCACTCATTTGTGCACATTTTAGTCACTTGTCCAAAAAGCATTCTAGAAAACTAAATTATGCAGCCTGTTATAGTAGTTCATAATTACAATATTTTATGTGGCTGCTGCTGGCTAGTCTTGTGCTTTACACATAAACCTTAAAATCAGAGGGACCCCCACACAGAATGGTTTATGGTTTGCATGTACTGAATGAAGCAAAACTTGTTGTAATTCATGCATGCTAGATAAATCACTCATATGTGATGCATTGCAGCAGATACATAAACACATTGACATAACTATAGGAAGTACGGAGGGCCCTGACTGTCTGCTTTCTCTGTAGTTGAAAAAAATCCCCTCTCCCCTACCTTCCTGTGTGCGTGAGTGGGAGATGCGATGGGCTAGGGCAGGCAGACAGGGGGTGCAGATTAGTTATGCCTCTGAATGAACAGAATTAAAAAAATTATATTTTTTTTAAAAGCAGAAGAAATTCCTTTGAAATATCAGGGCATATACCCATTGTTCAGCTAAGCTGTGGAGACAAATTACAAAGTTTAACAGAAGGGTAAGCCATTCCAAATCAAGTATACTCATTGTATTGAAGCTGGGTACAACAAAATGTCCAACTGAGAGTTTTTATGAGTATATTGTTTTTCTTTAAATGTTTCATAGTTTTTCTATATGTCCAATCCCAGCCTCAGCTGACTAGAGCTTAGTAAATCTCACACTAATGCAGTTGTTAACATTGCATGCATGGACAGGCTGGGAGTAGGGATGTAGCGAACTGTTCGCGCGAACTTCGACTGTTTGCGTCCGCCGCAAGTTCGCGAACGTCGCGCGACGTTCGCCAATAGGCGTTCGCGTCAAAAATCGTTCGACCATTCGATTCCTTCGACCGCTAAAATCGAAGAATTTTTGTTCGATTCGAACGTTCGAAGCCATTGGATTGAATGAAATCATTCGATCAAATGGCTTCGATCGTTCGATTAGAACGAAAATCCTTTGATCGAACGATTAAAATCCTTCGATCGTTCGAATCGAACGATTTTCGGATGTTCAAAGTTCGCGAACTGTTCGCATTTTTTGCCGGTGTTCGCGAACGGCGTTCGCGAACACATACAGTACACGGCAGTTCGCTACATCCCTAGCTGGGAGTGATGCCACCCCCATTCCTGCAATTATTGTTATGGAAACATGAAAGGTGATTGCCGTCAATTTTTCGTGCCTTGCGTGCAGCTGCATAGGTGATGATGTTGGCATTTAAAAAAAAAAAAAGAAGTGTTCATTTGCATCTGAAAACCATGTGTTGCATTCTAAAATGAGCCTTTACATGATTGAGTTGAGTGTGTTTTTATTTTAAGCATGAAAGGAAGAGCCAAGCACCCAAGTGAAAGAGATTTATACAGTATCTAACTATAGCAGGTTTACTACGAATTTGTCTCCACCAATAGCAAAAATGTATGGAGGAAGAGTGAAATAAAAGCATGAAGTGCAAACATGCCTATTTATTTTTTGCTTTTTTTTCTCTTTATAATGAAAGTTCCAGAGCATTGATTCTTAGAATAGAAAGTTTCTGTAACTAAGATGCTCCAGCAGTGGTGCATACAACAAGGAATTGGTGGAAATTGTTTTCCCATTAACTGTTATTTCCTACAATGGTTATCAAAGTGTAAGCAGTGAAAGAATAAATAGGAGCCAAGCAATTTATGTCTATCAGTGTTAAATATTTATGCTAGGATCTCATATTCTGTTCTGGTGCTACCCTGCCCCCCCCCCCACCAAGTAATACTTGTTTCTGCTGTAAATAATTGCAAGCAGCAGAGTGCAGACCTGTTTAAACATATACAGATTCTTTGTTTGCTTCGTAAGAACCAGGGATAATCTCTTAAACCTGGTATGTTTATATGCTTTGTCATTTCCTGTGTATACCGAAGCACAATATAAATATTTTGTAAAATCAAAAAACCATAGTGGAAAAGGATACAGGGGCATCCTGGTCCTTTTATTTTTAATGTTATGATTCATGGCAAAAGCTGATGCAAAGCTGATGCAAAGCTGATATGTGCAGAAAACAAAGCCGGAGGCTGAAGCCAAATATTATTAAGTCAGCCTCAAACATACAACACAACTTGAACATAAATTTTGCATCTGTCCATACATGGATACATTAGTGTTTTTGTGTGCCTCAGCATACCTAGCACATATATTTATTTTATTTAAAAAAAAATATTTTTGTCTATAAGTCACTACCTTTGTAGTTGATGGTAACCACGTGAATCCATTTTGGTGGCAAAACAATCCTATTGGGTTTATTTAATGTTTGTGTGTTTTTTAGCAGACTTAAAATGATGCCAACACAAAAATACTTCAAAAATTTTATGTAGATTAAGGGGCCTATTTATGAAGCCTCAATTTTTTTCCGGACAAGTTTTTTAGGGGAACTTAAATTTTTTAAGATTTATTATGCTCCAAAGCTGCTAAAACCAGAATCCCAAAATACTCCAGTTAAAACCTGTTGAAATCATGTAAACGTCAATGATAGATGTCCATTTAACAATTTGAAGATGTTTCTTGCCTTCATGTCCTTAGAGATTTTTGGGGTGGTTTTTGTTAGATAATCAAAAAAAGTCTGGCGTCAAATTGGAAAAAGTTGTGGGTTTTGGGTGTCAAAATAGAAAAAGTTGTATGATTCGATTTGACACGCAATTTTGTCGCACCTTTTTCCTGCACATGCTTGTGTTAAGTGTAAAAATAAAAACTGGATAAATAGATAGGCTGTGCAAAATAAAAAATATTTATAATATAGTTAGCCAAAAAAAGGTACTATGTGGCCCCTTCAAGTAATTGACTAGTTCAGAGTTAGAGAGCTGAAAAGCAGGAAGTAGTGTTCTGGCTATTATGCTACACATCCAGTCACTCCAGCCTTTATACATTACATTTCTGGCTAACTAACTATATTAGAAACATTTTTTATTTTGTACAGCCTATCTATTTACCCAGTTTTTATTGTCACGCTGAACTGTTCCTTTAAGGGAATTCAGGTTTGGGAGTTTGGTTGGATTTTTTTTTACATAGTAGGAAAAAGTTGAGTTTTAGTACATTACCTTTCTCTGAAAGGTCTGCTTTTGTCACATGAAGTCCTAAACCTGACTGTTTTGCCAACTTGACTGTCCCTGCAACCTGTCAGAGTTTCTAATGCTAACAAACTACAGCAGAACAAATATGGCAGCCCCCTCATAGTTGAATGTGGGGTGGTCAAATAAGTAGTGTAAATGAATCAGCTAATACTTTTATTATAAATAACAAAGACAATGGTATTGTAGATGCAAAAAAAAGGATCAATTTCTGGTTAATCTTCAAGGTATACTGATTATATCAGCACTTTGTCAGTACTTATTAGATGTTACATTACTATTGAAACATCATAGAACATGTCTTATACATTTCCTTCCATCCTACTTTAGCTGTGGAGTTTACACTGTTCCTTTCCTCCAAATTTTGTAAGAACTATATCCAGATGATATTGGATAAGGCTGCTTGCATTTTTTTTATACATATATAAGAATGGATAAGAGGTTTCTAGGAGACATCACAATGACTGGTAGAGGGGTTTACCAAGCAGTTTACCAAGCAGATCTAACTAAACTCTGAATGCTTAATAATATTGATAACTTTTAGCCCCAGCACTGCAGTGCTAAAGCTTTTCTTGAATGTTGCCCTCAAGTTTGTTACTTTGCAGGTGATGTAATTACAGTATATAGAAATAAACACAAATGTAAAAACATTATCCTACATACAGGTGAGAAGAAATGTTGCTGCCCATTGAATTCCAGCCTAAAATCTATAATCTGTATAATCCCCGTATTTTAATGTAAATATTGAATATTTTAAATGCTGTTTAACTGCTCACAGTTTATGTGATCCTGCACATTTGTTATTCACCCTACACTCCAATTCAGTACTTGTGGTTCATTGATAGAGATGTCGCGAACTGTTCGCCGGCGAACTTGTTCGCGCGAACATCGGGTGTTCGCGCTCGCCGGAAGTTCGCGAACGTCGCGCGACGTTCGCCATTTTGGGTTCGCCATTGTTGGCGCTTTTTTTTGCCCTCTCACCCCAGACCAGCAGGTACATGGCAGCCAATCAGGAAGCTCTCCCTTGGACCACTCCCCTTCCCTATAAAAACCGAAGCCCTGCAGCTTTTTTTCACTCTGCCTGTGTGTGCTGAAGAGATAGTGTAGGGAGAGAGCTGCTGCCTGTTAGTGATTTCAGGGACAGTTGAAAGTTTGCTGGCTAGTAATCGTTTTGATACTGCTCTGTTATTGGAGGGACAGAAGTCTGCAGGGGTTTGAGGGACATTTAAGCTTAGGTAGCTTTGCTGGCTAGTAATCTACCTTCTACTGCAGTGCTCTGTATGTAGCTGCAGTGGGCAGCTGTCCTGCTTCTGATCTCATCTGCTGACTGCTGCAATAGCAATAGTCCTTGTAAGGACTGCTTTTATTTATTTTTTTGTTGTTTTACTACTACTACTACTACTACTACTACTACTACTACTACTACTACTATAAGAGCCCAGTGCTATTAGTCTAGCAGTGTTGGGGAGTGGGACTGGTGTGCTAATCTGCTGCTCCTAGTAGTTCAGCAGCACCAACTTTAATTTTTTTTTTTTAATATTCATTCTTTTTTTATTTAACTTTTTTTTTATTTTACTACCGCTGTAGTAGTGTATAAGTTGACCTTTTAGGCATTATTTGCCCTGTAGGCATTTTTTGCCCAGTGTGTTATTCAACCAACTGCTATCTAGCTGTGTGCCCGTGTTCACATTCTGTCTAAATATCCATAATATTACCGTCTCCAGAAAAAACACCGGAGTGACTTTTTTCAAGCAGCCATAATAAATTTTACGTAATCCGTATCCATCGCTGTAGTAGTGTATAAGTTGACCTTTTAGGCATTATTTGCCCTGTAGGCATTTTTTGCCCAGTGTGTTATTCAACCAACTGCCATCTAGCATCACTAACAGCTCTCCCCCTACACTATCTCTTCCAAGCACACACAGGCAGATTTTTCAGATACATTTTTGCCCTTGATCCCCCTCTGGCATGCCACTGTCCAGGTCGTTGCACCCTTTAAACAACTTTAAAATCATTTTTCTGGCCAGAAATGTCTTTTGTAGATGTTAAAGTTCGCCTTCCCATTGAAGTCTATGGGGTTCGCGAACCGTTCGCGAACCGCTCGCAATTTTGCGCAAGTTCGCGAATATGTTCGCGAACTTTTTTTCCGACGTTCGCTACATCCCTATTCATTGACACAGCAAATTGTAATAATTACACATCTGGCAAATACAAACTAGATCATGGTTACCATAGTAAAATGCCTCCAGCAGAGATGTGATAAGTTTCATGTCACAACAGAGAAAAACAGATAAAATTACATTTTTTTATTTATTCCAGGGGGAAAAGGTAAGTATAATAAATTAATGGATGCAGAAATTAAGAAGTGAAAAGGGGATACATGAATTATAAATATTAATTTTGTAGGTAGCACATAAAGAGTTAAAGGTAAGTATGATGAATAGTTGATCAAGAGATAAAGAAAAAGCATAGGATAGAATCCCAATAATGATAGAAGGGGAGCAGTAAAAGCAAAAAGATAAGGGGTTAGCTTACCCCATATGTTGGTAAAATGATACCATGCTGCATTAAATTTGTGTGTAACATTTGGGTTGGTTCCTTTTTTAAAAGAGAAATGTCCAATCCATGGGGGTGCCTTATGTTAAGGCACCTCCAAGGATTGTAATAACTTAACACTCCCCCCTCCCTCCCTCCCTTTCTTTCTTTCTTTCTTTCTTTCTTTCTTTCTTTCTTTCTTTCTTTCTTTCTTTCTTTCTTTCTTTCTTTCTTTCTTTCTTTCTTTCTTTCTTTCTTTATGTGCAGTAGAGTTAAAACCAGGCTTTTTTGCTCTACTGCAGGTGTTAGCCACTGGAGTTTGAAGAAAGGGAGGAAGAGGATCACTCACTTGCAAGTACCCCATGCCGGTGCAATTTTCTGTTAGCAGGGATGGGAAGGGAGATCAAAATCAGGTCTAGGGCAACCACCTGGCAAGTGTCCATTATGATTAATTAATCTCATGATCCATGCATTCCCTGTTTGGTGGTAATGGGCCTGTTATTAGCTCTAGAAGACATTTTTGCATGCTGCTTGATAATTGCACCATATTTTGAGAGTATGTTGAGAAGTTGTGAGGATGGACAAGGCATTGACAAGGCAAAAGGAACCGGATTCCCGTGCAATCAACAGTGAACCATCTGGGATAAGAAGAAAACAGATTTCTTTGTACCTGCTAGTTTGTTACTTCTTACTCCAAACATGCTTTATCCTGCATTTCTCCTCCTTTCACTCTCATGCTTCATAAAACATTTTTCACTACCTCCTCCATCAAATCCCAATTCTATACAAATCTCAGCCTCTCTACTCTCCTCTCCTTCCCTCTCCACACATGAAGTTTATAAAGTACTCTGTTTAGTTAGTCCACAAAACTCCTCATTTTCATACAAACCAAGGACTTATAAATCCCACTCTCACTTAGTCTTTCTTTCCTTTCTATTGCTGGCAGTTGGGGACATTTCCCCAAACCCTGGCCCTTACCCCATCCCAGTTATAACACAGCCAAGAGCTCCTTCTCTCCGGAGCAAATTCAAACAGTACAGAACTCTTACTCCTATACCCAAAAACCCAGTTAATCTTTCATGTGCTCTCTGGAATGCCAGATCTGTCTGCAACAAACTCACCGCTATACATGACCATTTCATTGCAAATTCCTTTAACCTACTTGCGCTTACTGAAACCTGGCTCTCTCCTACTGACACCGCCTCACCTGCTGCCCTGTCCTATGGGGGCCTACACCTTACTCATACTCCCAGACCTGATAACAGACCTGGAGGTGGTGTGGGTTTGCTCCTCTCTCCCCGCTGTACTTTTAAAGTTCTTCCACCTGTTCCCTCTTTATCATTCTCCTCATTTGATGCTCACTGCATTAGGCTCTTTTCTCCTGTTTCACTCTGCATTGCTGTTATATATCGACCACCAGGACCAACTGCACAATTTCTGGACAACTTTGCTGCTTGGCTTCCTTACTTTCTTTCATCTAACATCCCATCCATCATATTAGGTGACTTTAATATACCGTTAACAACATTAACAACTCTTCTGTCTCTAAACTTCTTTCACTAACCTCCTGCCTAGGCTTATCTTTGTGCTCAGACTCCCCCTCTCACTCCAGCAGTAATGCTCTGGATCTCATATTTACCAGACTCTGTTCAACCTCCAATTTTACTAACTCCCCATTTCCCCTCTCTGATCACAATATGCTCACATTTCAACTCTCACTAACTCCCTCCTCACCCCCTGCCATTCCCCAAACACGTACTTACCGTGACTTGCAAGCTGTAGACATGTTACATCTCTCTTCTTCCTTTGACTCTCTTCACTCTAATATCTCAGCCATCTCATGTCCTAATGTGGCTACCTCTGTCTACTATAGTACTCTCACCACTGCCCTAAATGAGCTTGCTCCTATAAAAACTAAACATTCTAGACCCAAACCACTTCAACCTTGGCATACTGCTCATACAAAAGCGCTCCAAAGACACTCATGTGCACTTGAGCGTCGCTGGCGCAAATCCCGTTCAGAATCAGACTTTTGGAGCTACAAATCTGCCCTGCGCTCCTTTAACACCAGCCTCTTCCAAGCCAAACAAACATACTTTACTTCACTCATTAACTCCCTTTCTAAAAAACCAGCACAACTTTTCTCCACCTTTAACACTCTCCTTTCCCCTTCTCCACCCCCTCCATGCACATCTGTCTCTGCTCAAGATATTGCTGAGCACTTCAAAAACAAAATTGACACTATCAGAAGGGACATTACACTACTCAACCCCCCTAGACTTCCACCACCCTCCCTCGACACTCCTCAGTCTCTCCTGTGCTCCTTCACCCCTGTCACTGATGAGGAAGTCTCAAAGCTTCTGGCTTCTCCGCAATACCAATCCTTGTCTAATCAAAGCCTTAACTCACCTATTTAATCTTTCACTCTCAACTGGACTGTTTCCTTCTCAACTAAAACATGCTCTTGTCACCCCCATTCTGAAAAAACCCTCTCTTGATCCCTCCAATCTTGACAACCTCCGACCCATCTCTCTGCTACCTTTCATCTCTAAACTACTTGAGCGCCTAGTCTACAACCGACTTACCTCATTCCTCTCTGACAATAACCTGCTGGACCCCCTACAATCTGGTTTTAAGCCACAACACTCCACGGAAACTGCCCTGACTCGACTAACTAATGACCTTTTAACCGCTAAAGCCAACAATCATTTCTCACTACTAATACTGCTTGATCTCTCAGCTGCATTTGACACTGTAGATCATCCTCTCCTCCTCCAATCCCTCCAGTCGCTTGGCCTTCGTGACACAGCCCTGTCCTGGTTCTCTTCTTACATCACCAATCGTTCCTTCAGTGTCTCCTACAATGGAGTATCATCTTCTACCTCTTTCTGTTGGAGTTCCTCAAGGCTCTGTCCTGGGACCATTACTATTCTCCCTCTATACTTCCTCCCTTGGCAAATTAATAAATTCGTATGGTTTCCGCTACCACCTCTATGCTGACGATACTCAGATCTATCTCTCATCTCCTGATCTCAAACCAGAACTCCTAACTCGCGTCTCCTCCTGCCTGTCCGCTATCTCTACCTGGATGTCGCAACGCTATCTTAAATTAAACCTCTCTAAAACTGAAATGGTTCTCTTTCCTCCAACTAACACCAGTAGCATCCCCGAAGTATCCATCATAGTTAACAATTCCACTATCACCCCCTCTCCCCAGGCCCGATGCCTTGGGGTTATCCTAGATTCTGCCCTGTCATTCACTCCTCATATCCAGTCACTTATTAAATCATGTCACTTCCACCTAAGGAACATATCCAAAATACGATCATTTATCACCCAAGATGCTGCCAAAATTCTTATTCACTCTCTCATCATATCGCGTCTAGACTACTGTAATTCTCTTTTAATTGGCTTCCCCCTCCAGAGACTGTCACCTCTCCAGTCCATAATGAACACTGCTGCGAGGCTCATACACCTCAGCAACCGCTCCTCCTCTGCCTCGCCATTCTGTCAATCCCTGCACTGGCTTCCGTTACCTTTCAGAATCAAATTCAAATTAATGACACTGACTTTCAAAGCACTTCACAACTCTGCTCCACCCTACATCTCTGAACTCCTCTCTATATACTCACCCACTCGCTTACTACGCTCCTCTACTGACCTGCTACTCAACTCTTCTCTTATTACCTCCTCACATGCTCGCATTCAAGACTTTGCAAGGGCTACACCCCTCCTCTGGAACGCTCTCCCACGGTCTGTCCGACTTTCTCCCAACCTTTCTGCTTTCAAAAAATCTCTGAAAACGCACTTCTTTCGAGAAGCCTACCCTCACTCTGCTTAACTACCAAACGCAACACCACATACAGTACCACATTTCTCACCCACTTACTTCGATCTTGCCCACTCCCACACCTTGTGTATTACTCCCTTCCCTTTAGACTGTATGCCTATGCATAGGGCCTTCCTCACCTTTTGTACCTGTATTGATTGTGATGTTTGTTACTCCATATATTCTATATATGTAATTCGTGTGATGTAGTTGTATAATCACATTTACTTTACAGTGCTACGCAATATATTGGCGCTATATAAATACATGTTAATAATAATAATAATAAAATGGATGATGACAAGTTAATTAATGGGCTTTCTCCTCAAAAGGTTCAAATTAATCTATACTCATTTTAAATATACTTGACATAGTAAAGATTATAGATGTGAGAAAAAGACCCCTTCACAATCCCTTTTCTACAAGGACGAGAAGCAGCAGGATTCAAACCACTAAGCATATGTTAATTGTCTGTACCTGGTTAGCTCTGGTACTAAAACACAGCATACCAGTATAGAAGGAGCAGAATGCTAGAAAAGCATAACTGAAAAGTGCTAAGTCTATACTGCACCATCTTTGCAAATTATTTATTATTATCCTTTATCTATATAGTACCTACAAATTTACACAGCACTTTACAAAGCTATCACATTCTAGGGTAAATTTAATTGGGAGCCAACTAACCTACAGATATAAAAAGTTAGGCAACTAACCTACCCCAGTAACTCTAGCCCTTCCATGCATGGTATTTAGCTGTGGCTCAAACTGGAATCAACACCAGCCAGCTAGAACAACAAGATTTTATTTCTTCCTTTAAACACTTTGGATTAGAAAAAAGCTATATATAATTGCTATATATAATTTGCAGTCATTTCTACCTTGTGGTTTCAGGCTAGAATTTTATTTACTGTACTATATATTTACAAACTAGTTCCAATCACCCTCTGGCTAATTACTTAAGTATTTCTGTCAGTGAAAAACAAGTTATAAAACTGGGCTAGAAGAAAACAAATGCAACTCAAACTGTAGTTCCTGCTCTTAAGGTATTTACTTCTCACATGGTAAATATCAGTACATCCTTACCCACACATTCCGTGATTTTAAATGTTTTTTCTTCCCAGCTGAAAGTCATTGTGAAAGTGATACATGTCAAAGGAAAGAGGTTATTGCAGTTCTTTCCTGCCTCATTGTATGTTTGCATGCAAGTGTCCTGTCTTCTTGCCATTTATATAGCACATTAAAAATAAATGAGGTAATTCATGAATTAATTACAATAAATTAAACAGCAAGTTGAATCTCTAGGTGAGAGACAAAAAGAGTCCAGCCCTGGTTTGAGGTTTTGTTTCTTGGCATGACATGGAAACACAAAATACTAAGGTCAGCAAAAGGTGTTTCATCTTGGATGTTAGGTATAATATGCTTACTTGGTAATATTTTTAGAAATATGTATGATATATAAATGTTTGCTTAACACATTAAGAAAGTGTCTGACAATAAATATATAGACGGAGAAATACAAGTAATACAGGTATGGCATCTCTTATACAGAAAGCCAGTTATTTGTTGTTTTCTGGATATGGAATCTAACACCATGCCATAAGTATAACAATAATCATTTAAAGGTTAAATGATTTGCCATCAGCATGGATCTATTTTATCAGTGTCACAGAGGAAAAAACTAATTAGACAAAAATAAAAAAGGCACACAGCATTCTGATCACTACTACTTTTAGCTTTGACACAGACATTCCTCAAATTAACAATAACATGCACAACCTGTAGCTTTTCTCATTCACTCGAATGGGAGGTATCAGGTCAACTGGCTCCTGTGACAATCACAGGAGCCAGTTGACCAGATACCTTCCATTCAAGTGAATGAAAAAGCTACAGGGTGTGTGTGTTAATGTTAATTTGAGGAATACCTGTGTCAAAGAAAGAAATCAAAAGAAATAATTTTGTGGCAAAAATGGCATTGGTTTTAGGTTAGGTGTGGTCATCCCATGCATTAAATAAGAATGTAAACTTAGACTAACTATATAATCATCAAACTTAAAAACTAGTGATGGGCAAGACCAATGCAACATATCAACTAAGGAATAATTGTTTTTATAATGTAGTACACTGATGGGTCCCACGAATGCAAATTTAAAATTTGGGGGACATAACATTTTCACTGTAAACCTTTTTCAGCGTATGTTGTGACAATTCCTTTTGTAATAGTAGATAAAATGACCATGACACTACTAAAAGGCTTCTATATGAACTATTGGATTACAATATTTTACCTTTACTTGACTTTTACTTTTAGATATATTTCTGTTCTGTCAACAGATAAGTTCCTGCAGTACTACAGTTAGATATTTCAGCATCTCATGCAGTGTTAAGATATAAAATGTTTAAACCCAACATGCAAGCTCTCAGATTTCACTCACAATTCTAACATAAATGAGTGGAAACATTAGCATCCAATGTTTTGTAAAATTTCAATGCCAGAAAATTTTCTATAATCCACATCATAAAGATAAGGTATCTTACCCCTTCATCATCTGGAATAGGCACACTTATTTTTTAGCAACATTTCACTTTCTCTCCCTTTCCCTATCTGTCCAAAACTCCTATTTTGCATATACTGTGTATCTTAACACACTACATGCACTACTGTGTATTTTCAGCCTGCCCCCAGACATCCATGTTGTGTACAAAGTGCATCCTCTCTTCTTAATATTTTTTTTTATATAGCATACTGAAGTGGGAACTGATATTGTTTGCATTTGCATTTATCTGATTTTCCTGTAGTGGTTGGTCCTTGAATTGCGTCCCCATTAGGCCTGGACACCATCCAACGCTGCATATTTACTATATGCATATCAAAAAACACAGAGTTTCCATTTAACCCTTGAGCCTTGGCTGTAAAATTTTGCTCATTACTTAGCATTGTTGGATGTATAATAATAATAATAATAATAATAATATATTTAATGGGTGTATTATTGACTAGCAATGGTATAGATGACAGTTCAGTTCCTACTAATGAGGAAAATGTTTTTTTTTAACACATAATAAAATCAACAAAAGTAGTTACATATTTAAACTGTGCAGGTTTTATTTTCAGAATATTCTGAGTTTGTCATATATCTTAGATATGACCAAGTAGCAAGAGATGTAGCTCAATGAGCCAAGACAAATCCAGGTGGAGCTTTGTCTCCCCAAGCAATTCGAATTCACATTCACATCACTGCACATCTCTAGCACAGTTCACTCTTTCAGTGTCAGAGCAATGCTTTCTCTTCAATCCGTGTAAGTATATACAAAGGTCAGTTCTGGAGCATCTTCATTTATCACTTTATTTATAAATCAGCTAAAAATTCTCCTGCATTGCCAAATTGCAAAATAATATTTAGGCACATTCTCTGCATACATCTACTGTATATTCTAGCAATAGTGCAGTGTGTTGATTTATTTGAAGGAAAATATATATGAAAATACCTAAATAGAATGATTTCTAGCAATGTCTTACTTGAACAGAGATCAAACTGTGTTGTGTCTCCTGAGGGCCTGTCCTGAGGGCCTGTAGTGTTGTCATGGGATCCCATGAAAGGCCGGCTTGAATGTCACTTAAAGGGAAACTATAGCAAAAATGAAAATTTTATATGGTGTAAGCTTCAACATACTGAAACAAGAAACTTTGTAAATTCAATTAATTATACATTGTGCATTGTTTCTGAAATAATCACGTTTATCTTCACTATCCTTCTCTCAGAATCTTTTTTCGCTTCATTTTGTCTTTATGCAGCAGTTGGGTGTCAGATATTCATGGACAGTTAGATCCAATATATCTTATAGGAATGCTTACTTTCTTTTACTTTCTTTAACTTCTGCATGTAGATAGACAGGATTTAAATGGTGATTTAAATAGAGTGAGCTCTAATACTTCTAATACTTCTTCTAGGCAAAAGGAACCCCCTATTGGATCTAACTGTCAATGATTATCTGACACCCAACTCCTGCATGAAGAGAGACAAATTTTGAGAGAGGAATAGAGAAGATGAACTTGATTATTTCAGAAACAGTACAGCATTTCTAATTGATTGTACAGTATTTAGAAAGTATTTATTTCTGTATGCTGAAGCTTATATATATATATATATATATATATATATATATATATATATATATATATATATATAACGGCCTTGATTGTTGTTGTTATTCTGCTTTCTTACTCTACTAGTCACTTTGCATGCTTTGATGTTTGCTAGTAACCTAGCCTGTGTTTCTTTCTGTCTTATAACTTTCAAAACTCTTAAACCTGTTCTAACACTTGGCCTGTACAGCTATGCAACGCCTCTTTAGCCCTGCCTGTTACGCCTCTCTGCTCACATCTACAGGATTTTCTGGATGTTTGTATGTTAATAGTATGGCAATAAATGGCCAGACTCAATGCCTAAGGTGACTTTTATAAGCAGAAGAGCAAGGAGAGTTTGGAATCAAGGGCATCTTGTTGGGATCATGGCTGTGTTAGATGGCAACAGCCTGCCTTACTTATAAAAAAAATATTATTATAACTAATGCTTAATGATCTAAGGCTATTTTCTGTAAGTCTTGCACTCAGTGTTAAGATTGAGAAATAAATTAAGTACAATTGTTTTATCATGTTTTTTTTACACTAGATACATGTACATTTTCTGTTTTAACACAGTTCTCAGTGGATTTTTAATATAGGATTTGATGGATTAACCATGCCACTCAGACAAGCTATAATTTGCGAACTTGGGTGTTGCATAGAAAGACCAAAGTCTATAATGTATAGGGTCTATGAGAAATACATGAAGGCAAGTATAGGCAGTTGACTTAAACATGAATAATGTGGTGAATAATGTACCTGCCCACTCAGGAACTAAGTATTAAAATAATTCAGACTAAAATGTTATATTCTGCCTGGAGGTAACGAGCTGTTTTATTGAATGGTAGTTTGGTAGTGGTATGTATTTTGCAATAGCAATAGCGATTAGCCTTTAACTCAGTTTTCAGCTTTGTTCTTTTCCTTAACAACAACCTTGACTAATAACATTTTATTCTCGAAGTGTTCTCTAACAAAGCTGTTGGCTGGTATTTAAATAGGTCATTGTTTTAAGAAAAATATTTTATTTCTCAAACAAGTACATAAATAATAAATTGAGCATATCTGTATATCCATTATGGTAATGAATGTCATGATTAGGTTGCTATGTGGCATTTAGAATGCTAATCCAAGCCCATAATGAAGATCATTTATCATAACTGTTTAGATGATAGTTTTCTACCTGCCAATGAACAGTGGATCAAGTTTTAACAAAAAAAGGGGAACAGATAGGAATATATACAAAGAATTAGAGATGAATAAGGTCAAAGGTGCATGATGAATTCAGCAAGGTATATTAATTAGTGTTTTATACTATTGTCCTGACAGTGTAAGTCAGTGTCATTAAATGTGACCTGTCTTTTACACTTGATTTGCATTCAAACACTGTTTGCCCCCTAAGAAAAACCATCCCTAAAAGTCATAAACCAGTTCCAAGAAGCACAGCAGCGCAACTGTTATGTTTTTAAAGTGATGTCTTCCTTAAAGGAGCTATTCTTCACTTTGTGCAATTGTTAATCATTACAATTCATTTACTTATAATCTTTTAATCATTTGCCCTTTATTCAGCTTTTCTCCAAAGTGTAATTTTAAATACCATTGGGTGGCTATATTTTGGAGCTCAGGACATTAGAAAGCATATTTACAGGGGGAATATATTTTGTTATGATGAAGATGATTATTATAATTATTATTCCTTATATATCTGTTAAGATGCTATATTATTTACTCTTCATTCTTCCATGTAGATAATCGCCAGGTTGCTGGCAATACGCAGCTGTTTTTTGAAACAGAGGCGTTAATTCACCGTCAAAAAAATCCGCCGTGACAAAAAAAAATGTCGCACACATAAAAACTGTCACACATTAAAATTATTTGGACGCCCATTGACTTTAATGCATTTGGACTAAATAGTCTGGGTCAAAAATTGATGCTCGTCACTGAAGGAAATTAATGGTCTTAAATTTGTATTTCTGTGAAATATAATTGTAATTTTTCTTGTGGCCATCTATATCCTAATTAAATTCAAAGAAGCCTTCTACTGGAGAAAGTGTATGTGTGGGGGTTGTCACCCAAATCTCTGAACATTTTTAGATGCATATGGTAGGTGACTTTTGCTAGTTGCACACAAGATCCAATCAGTGTCCATAAAATAGACAGTGTATTGATAGAAAAATATGGTATCTACTATGGATATATGGATATATGGATATAAAAACACAATGCAGTGTACCCCACTCACCTGGCCTTGAACCCACAATTGACAGAAATATTCACATTGATGTAACTTTATTCCTTTGCTATTCAAGCTAACCTCTGCCACTGAATACATCTACCATTTGCTTTAAAATAGGAGAAAGATCTCAATATAACACTTAACAATACACAATGGACGTAGATCTGCATGACCGTGCACAAATGTAATATATATGGTGGAACACTGGAGTGGAAATAAAAACTTTCCCTGCACTGGTATTTAATACTAGTTAGATGAAAAAGAGGTTTTAAACCTATTCAGAAAAATGTTGGAGTTGTAATACCGATACAGGAACCTATACACATACATGGTTATATCCCAAACTGAGCTCATTTAGGGCATGTGTAATTCACATACAAAACTACAATATCAAATACCAATTCCTATCTCCAATAATGTTAATATAGTTGACCATGACAACATTTCTAACATATATTTGGAAAAATGGAACAATTAATAACCAAGATCACCAAATACAGAAGTTTTTTTTAAAAGTCTCATACAAATGTTTTATTAACAGGCCGTAAGAAACCATCATCTATCCAACTACCTGAACCACCTCATATACGCTGTTATGAGTATAAGCATACAGCCATATTCAAAACAAGCTCTATGGCCATCAGTTTAACAGTGTCAGACTGGCCCACCTGGATTCCAGGAAAACTGCTAAAGATTTGGCCTATTTCATGGCCATTTCCTATTTCTTTGAGAACAAAGAGGCTAAATAGATGGAATAATAGATTATAATGTGTAAAGAACAGATACTAGGAGAATAGAGGTGGAGTGAGGAGAATAATAATAATAGTACTGAGAGTGGGCCCCTGGTCTATGGTTCTTTGGTGGGCCCCTAGTCTAAGGTTTTTGTATGGGCCCCTGGTGTACCAGTCCGACACTGCAGTTTATGATTTGTGGATTAAAGCTACCCATATAAGGATATGACAAGAGTCAATGTAAAATCGGCTACCAATAATCAGAGAAAAGGTTATGTATATCCGTTTAATAGTGACAAAGACATTTCTGCTTAGAAAAGTGATTGGTAAATTGATCTATAAGCCCTGTAAAAGTAACCCCACTCACCCACACACTTCTGTCCTTTCTGTACCCCTTATTAATTAATAAATTATAAAGAAAAAAAAATGCCCTGCAGCATTTAGTCTTCCAAAACACTATCACACTAAGGGGCAGATTTATCAAACATCGAAGTGAAAATGTGAATTTCAAAAATTTGAATTTCAAGATAATTTTTGTGTACTTTAACTAGGGAATAGTCGAAATTCGATTCAAATTTGATTGAAAATTCGAATTTTGAAACTTATCATGTACTGTCTCTTTAAAAATTCGACTTCGACCACTCGCCATCTAACGCCTGCCAAATTGCTGTTTTAGCCTATGGGGGATCTCCTTTAACCTATTTGGAGATTTTTTCTGGAAACACTTTGAATCGAATTCGATCGAATGCACTATTACTTTGATTCATAAGATTCAAATTAGATAGAAAACTGACATATTAGATTGAAAACTAACATATTCGGCCAAAAAAAAAAGTTGATTTTATTTTGGTTGGTCTTTTTGAATTCAAATTTAGAAGTTTTTCAAATTCAACCCTTGATAAATCTGCCCCTTAGTGTTTTATTTATCAATATCCTAATTTTTCTATTTATTTAATTTAAAAAAAGTCCAAACAAACTAGATTCCACAAACTGACCTGAATTATTATTTAAAAAGCTTGATTAAATCGGATCGGGGAAAAACTAGATTTTTTGGATTTTTGTATGAAAAGCCCAAAATAGCCAGATTTTTAGGATAACTCCTGTGCAGACCACAGAAACTTCCATATAGAATAGGGACCTCTCCTATTGACGATATACAAACTCAGCAGGTATGATATGGCGGATTTTAGGATTCTGACTTTTTGCAACTAGGGGTATCATAAAGAGTTTTTTCTCAAACTAAAAATTCTGATTTTATAGTAAAAAAAAAACCTCTAATTTTTAGAGTTTTTAGCATTCAGACTTTAATAAATAACCCCCTGAAGTGAGTAATGACTCTCTTAATAGGCATTTAATTGCTCTGAGTCTACTGGGCATGGCTTTAATCAATAATTATTGGAGTGATGTGCTGCATTAGTGCTAACTAAGGATGCAAGATGTCACATGTGAACTTAGCTCATCATGCTTTAGTAAATTTTTTATATCTCATTTAAAGGAACAGTAACACAAAAAAATAAAGTGTTTTAAAGTAATGGAATGCACTGTATTGTTACCCTGCACTAGTAAAACGGGTGTGTTTAGTTCAGAAACTAGAATTTACATATACAATCTGCTGTGTAGCACTGGGGGCAGCAATTCAAGCAGAGGATACCCAGTAGATAACAGATAAGTCGGAAGAATAACATTTTATACTACAGAGCTTATCTGTTATCTACTGTGAATCCTGTGCCTTTCTCTTTTTCAGCTTTGAATGGCTGCCCCCATGGCTACAAAGCAGCAGTGGCATAACTATATATTACTGGGCCCCACACCAAATTATTTTTCAGGCCCCCAAAACATCTGGAGGTTGACCTGTTTTACCAATATACCTCCTGGGCACCCTTCAGCCACAGGGTCTGCTTCCTCTGTAGTTATGCCCCTGCACAGCAGTTTGTTTATATAAACTATAGTTTTAGAGTTTCTAAAGCCAACACACCAGCTGTACCAGTGCAGTATAACAGTGTATTCTATTTTTATTACTTTAATTTGTTGGTGTTACTGTTTGTTTAAAGCATAGCGTGTTGCATGTTGAGTGTTCTGTATGTACATATGTGTGGCTACTGTGTATTTAAAAGTTAAATGGTAAACTACTAATGGTAAGTTACTATTTATAAAAGATAATAATAATAATGTGATTTAAAAGTTTGGTTTTCTCTATTTTACCTTATTTCCCAATTTCACTGCATCTTTAGTCTTGTTTGCTTTGTATCAAACATCAATTATAGGATAATTGCATGTTATTCTTTAAAAATTAGAAACATTCCAGACCATATTGTTATGTATAACATGATACTAGAATGCAAAATAATGGAAAATATGACATTTTAAGCTCTGTGGCTTGAATAACCAGAATTTGCATTTTAGAAATAGCAAAATGGAAGTGGTATGTCATTACATTTATGGGAAATTTCTACTCTCTTCTACTTTTTTGACAGTAATGGCTTTAATAGGTTACTTGGTATCCATAAGTTTAATATTGTCTTATTCTTAGGAAACATAAATACATCTTGATAAATCAGCTTGAATCTTTTTTGATTGGGCACATTTAAGTCAATGTAACAAGATTCATTTGTCCTCTGCTATTTTATGTAATGCACATGGAGCAGTGACTGGCAGACCTTGGCGGCAATACACTCAAGAAAGTGTTTTGGTGCTGAAGTCTGCCTTACACTACTCCACGTGCCTAACTGGGGTCTAGTTACATTCAGTAGTACTAGGAATGATAACAAGTGGACAGGGATATTTTCTTCACTGCTGTTCTGTGCCAAATGGCAGCAGAGGACAAAACAGCATAAGAATACACCACAAATTGCCATATGACCACCAGGCATATTGCAGAAAGCCAGAATTTTTCCTGTGTAGTTATTTAAGGTAGTCATAAATCCCAGTGTTAAATTCTAGCATAAATACATCATCAACCATTTGAAAAAATGTATTTGCTACTTCGTAGCCTTGAACTTTCTTGACTCTTGAATTATTTTCCATTATTTTGAAAGAGAAAACATTTTAATGACCTTTTAAAGACTAAAGCTTGGATGATTTTGGGGGATTGTAATGAACAACATAGAAACACATCTTAAGAGAAATTCACAGATTTTTAAATATGCACACATTGACTGGGTGTAGTCCAACCCACTTGTTTAAGTAGGTCAGGAAAGTTGAAAGAGCATGCAGTTTTCGTAGATGTTAAGCAGGGGGAATTAAAATAAACAAGGAGTCTTGGGGGAAAAAATCTGAATTTTAAACATTGCTCTTCTGTTCAATGGAAATCACCATCTGTTCTGACACATTGGCATTCCTTCCAGGAACTTAAGTCCATGTTTATTGGTGATAGTGTTGCTCTCTACCAATCTCAAAGTGATTCACATTAACAATAATGGAAAGTAATTAGAATCATTTTGTTGTGTCTATAGACATTGGCACAAAAGGCTGTTTTGGGCGCTTTGAGAGCCCCAAAATGCAGTACAAAAGCACCTGAACCTGCCCTCCTTAGAATTATATTCAAACACTTCTTAATAACTTTAGCAGAGGTAATCTCTTTGGCAGAGGTAAGATGCCTGGAACAACATACAAATGTTTCCAGGCAGCAATTGTGTGATAAGTGTTTGCCAGGAGAATTCACTGTAAGTCTATCGGGCCATTTGGTGACTTGTTTTAAGGCACATGTATTATAGGTAAACACGGGAGGACTTTTTTTTTCAAAAGTAACATTTTACTTTATTGAACAATCAGTAAGCAATCAGATATGTGTTTATTAACAATTTGGTTCTCAGTAGATGGCAGCAGTCCCAAGATCTCCCCTGTTCACAACTAGGTCAAGTTGTTATTACGGGTGACTTTAATCCAGACATTAACTGGAGTAATGGAGGTTGGTGAGAAAAGAAATGTACATTTAAGGCATTCAAGTTAGTCAGGACAGCAGAAGATGCGTGCAAAACCGCTATCAGACAAGATTAAATAGAGAATGAAACAAGCACTGCAGCAAAGAGAAAAATTGATCCAAAATGATTTTCTAAATATGTATTTAGCAAAAAAAGGGATGGGGTCCTTAGTAACAGAGACAGGCCATTTGGTTGATGAGAGCAGGGAAAAGCATAGTGAACTGTTTTTTCCTCACCTGTTTACACAACTGATTAACACTTCATCTTTCAACTACTAATGGGTGAGCATCTTTCAACTACTAATGGGTGATGATTAATGGGTGAAAGTGAACAGAGGTCCAGGTCTGGATACTATTAATTTTTATATCATGCATCTTCATTACAAGCTAATAAAAGAGCTTAGGTTTATGATTGCCAAACCTCATTACATAATTTACCAGGTATCTCTGAAGTATGGTATAGTGCAAAGAGATTGGATAATCACTAATGTAGGCCTGTTAGTTTTTCATCAATGGTAGTAAAGTTTTTGAAGAGGGTAATACTGGATAAAATACTTTAATACAGTGCACATTTACTATACTATAATTTTTGGCCAGAGTGGATTTTATGCACGTCCCATGTAATTTCCTTTTGAAATTGAGGCAAGCAGAAGCCCAGACCAGGGTGGCAGTGGATGTGATCTTCTTAGATTTTGCAATGATACAGAAGGTTACTAATTAAATTAAAAACATGTGATTCAAATGTAATATTTGTACTTGGTGTTAAGTGTTGACAAGATGGATATTTTCTTAATGGACCAGTATTGTTAGTGGAGTACTGCAGGGGTCAGTCCTGACTGTCTGTCAAGGTTGTGGTTGTGTTTTGTTCTTTAGAATAGGTGCTTGTGAGGGAACCTGATTACTCTTTACAAATGCATAAGAAAGAAAAGGAGGGCAGTTGTTTTTGTTATAGAAAAAAAATCAAAGAACCGGAGACTACCTTCAGACTTCATCACAATGAGCAGAGCCAGGCCAGGCCGACCAGGCTCCCTAGGCAACCTGGCCTGCCATGGCCGCAACTGGATGCACGCATGAGCGAATAGACGCTGGCACACATGCACAAATTAACGCAGAAGTGAAAACACCAATTGACGTGCACATAAGTGGAGAGTCCAGAGAGGAGAGAGGGGACCGAACTAGGGGTAAGAGCAAGAGAAGGTATGTGCCTGGCGAGTCCAGCTTTGCACCTACTCTGCCTACCCCTAGTCCAGCCCTGACAAAGAGGACAATGAGGTTGTAGAATGTCCTGCCAGAATGATATCATGATGGCTGATTCTATGTATGCTTTACGAGTGGCTTGGATGAAACCTTGAACAAAAATACTATCCAAGGCTACTGTGATCTTTAGATCTACAGTAAGTGGTATATATGTCTGTGTACATATACATACTGTACATACAGATCAATACACTATATACCATACAAGTTAACAATTTACATAAGTAAATAAGTAATAACAGGGCAAAAAAAAAGAGCTAACACCATAAGAGCACGACAATCAAAACATTCAGATAATTTTATTTTAACTCTTTACACCTCTTGAAAGGCCCTGGAAGAGCCCCATGTTATGTTACTTTAAAGGGGTTGTTCACCTTTTAGTATGACGTAGAGAGTGATATTTTGAGACAATTTGCAATTGGGTTTCATGTTTTTTATTAATTGTGGTTTTTGGGTTTTTTAGCTTTTTATTTAGCAACTCTCCAGTTTCAGCAATTTCAGTAATCCGGTTGCTAGGGTCAAAATAATGATATAAATAAGAGACTGGAATATGAATAGGAGAGGCCTTTAATAAAAAGCAGAGTAATATAAAGTAATAGCAATAACTATAAAGGGCAACTGTACAGTTGCTTATAATTATCCATTTTAAAACATACTAAAAGTTAATTTAATGGTGAACCACCTCTTTAGCTATATGGCATATCCACTTGTGTTAATATCTCAGCACGACACCTCTCTTTAAGGCCATTGGAAAGCCTGGTAACTACCGCTTATCTGGTGATTGTCACCCAGGTGTGATCCACAGATGGGACAGTATGTGGCATTTCCATCTACTGAGTAGCAGCAATTTAGATGATATAAGAAAGCCAACTTTCTGTTGTTGGACTTCAGCTCCCTGACAATGCTTCATATCACTGCGAATATACATTTAACCAGAAAATTACAAAGGCTAACGAGCAAGCAAATTAACTTAAATAGCTGTCAAAAGAGCTGTAAAAGTTTTGAAGTCATGGCTTAAATTAACAGTGATTGTTAGTTAGCAGCTACCCACTGGCCCTAATAAAAATCCTACCAGAGGAAATTTTACCATCATGCCACCCCTGGCTAGTTGCCCACTGGATAAAGTACAAGCTCTCAAGCATGTCAGCCTTTTTTTACAGGCAATAAAAAAAGTATATTTTCCAAGCTGTGAGTAGTGTACTTTCAATTTTTTGGGTATAAAACATAATTATCATAGTATATATGTATATGAGACATACATATGATTTTTATTCATGTATGCAAAGCATGGCAAACTACATGTATAAATGACATGCATGGTTATAAATAACTTTCTAAAGTTACAGTGTTGCCTTATGACCCTTCATTTATTTTCCTTTGATTACCAAAACCCTCCATGTATGTGGATCTTGACACATCATCCTGCTCAGATTGCCTGTTATCACTTGGGTAATAGCACCAAGGACCAAATCATCCTGTGAATATGCATGGCAAATGCTCACTATTACAATTATAGCACAGCTTTCACCTTGATGCTAAAGTTTACATAGAAGACAAGACATTCTGTATGCTTGTATGCTGTATATTGTACAGATTAACAGTATTCAGAAACAACATTATTCTGAGAAAGAAAGAAATCTCTGCAAATGCTATACAGTTCCAATTTGCTCTGAAGGTCACTAAGTGCACTACATGAATAAAGCTTTGTTTGCACTTAGAGCTTACATTATGCAGTAGCCAGGATAAATTCTTACCTGGAGAGAACACACAGCAACAAGGTCAGACGAAGCAATAATGCTACTCACAAAGGTGCAATAACTGTTCTACTCTAACTGACTGGTGTTCGCCTTCTTGAAAGGAAAACCCCTCAATGAGGATGAGCATGCTGCTCACACAGTTCACATAGCTGCACACTCAGTCCTATTCAGATAGACGTTTTAATGGAGAAGAAGACACTGAAGCTTGATCTGTTCTGTTTGCAGTTAGGATAAAGTAGTTCATCCAATTTTATGTTCTCTTTTCTTAATTAAAATGCAGAGCAGATGTGTCAGTTATCGTGAATTTCTCTTGATGTGCAATCCTTTGTGAAGGAAGGCAAAGCACTGTATATTTAATTATAGGAGCAAAGCTTCCCTTCTGTGCAGATCCAGTACATGCCTGTGTCTCTGCTCTCGCTCCTCTCTTTTCTAGTCTTTCTTGTTAGCTCAGATTACTATTAGTCAGATTGCCAGAAGCAGGGAAGTAGGCGTAAACAGATTCCTTACTTACTTCAAGCCCATCCCAGACAGAGAATAAAAATGATGTTTGTGGATCATTTTACATGCTGTGGAGGCTTAGCCCCACCTTTTTACAAAACACAACTGCAAATTAATGGATGTTCTGTTAATTAGAGGTTTAGGCTGAATGTAAATTGGAACCAAAACTGTAACAGCTTCATAACTGAAAACATGTCAAAAATCTCCCCACTACCTATGGGGCAGCTTCAAAGCTGCAGGGCATTTTGCTCATAATGAAACCCACACACATTTAAAAGGTACTGATGATTCAAAGGTTAACAACTCTCAGTCTCTAAAGATTGCAAACTACAATCAATAGTAACCCCATTAGAAGCACAGGTTTGTCTGATTTTCTATAAAATCTTTATGATTATAACCACTGGGTGCGTACATTTTCTGTTAGAGCTGTTACTGCAAATGGAAATCCATGAAACTCATGTAATGTTTACCATGAATATGAATGAGTCAGTGTTTTTAGCAAGATGTCTGGTGTAAAGTTTTCAAAAAACGACCCTCTTACGTTCTATTAGCATTCATTAATTGTGTATTATTTGTGGAGGGTCTAGTTTAGGAAATATGGCTCAGGTTATTGGAAAATAATAGTTCACATGAACAAAGTTGCTTCCGTTTACTAAGTCATATCAAATTGTCTGCAAACAGCTCCCTGTATTCATTTGTTTGTTGTGGTGCATAAGGTGATTTTAACATTGGGGGCAAAAAACACAAAAGCCACCATATTTTTTCCATAATCAACAGTTTTTTCCCCCGGAATGTCACCATCATTTTTTTTTATGCACAATGCGGAACTGCATGGCACCTGCCAATTGTGTCCAACGCAACAGCATCCAGTTCGGCAAAGTGGATGCCTGATATTTTCAAAGTCTGTCTGACATAATTTCCAGCTTTGGCATGCGAGTGACACCTGCCCCTGATTTTATAACAGCAACTATGCTACAGCGATTGTGGAAACCTGGTGCCACCGGCTGGTCAGTAGGTGTCGTTAGCTCCAGAGTTTCCCTGCATCAATAGGCAAAGCAGTGCCCATTTCAAAATGGAAGAGAGTATTTGGATGCAAGTACATTTAGGGGCAGATTTACATAGGGTCGAAAACGAGGGTTAATTAACCCTTGATATTCGACTGCCGAAGGTAAATCCTTTGACTTCAAATATTGAAGTCAAAGGATTTACCGCAATTAGTTTGATCTAACGATTTGAAGGATTTTAATCCAACGATCGAACGATTTTTCTACGACCAAAAAACCCTTAGAAAGCATATGGGGACCTTCCCCATAGGCTAACATTGCACCTCGGTAGGTTTTACTTGGCGAAGTAGGGGGTCGAAGTTTTTTTTAAAGAGACAGTACTTCGATTATCGAATGGTCGAATAGTCAAATGATTTTTAGTTCGAATTGTTCCATTTGAAGTCGTAGTCAAAGGTCGAAGTAGCCAATTCCATGGTCGAAGTAGCCCAAAAAATCATTTGAAATTCAAACCTTTTTTTTATTCTATTCCTTCACTCGAACTAAGTAAATATGCCCCTAAATGAAAGTGGTTTAAGGTGCAACTCACTGCGGGGAAATGTGCATGTTGCATGTGCTTTCAGACATAAATGAGCCCTTTAATGTTTGTGTATTTAGCATGCACAGAAATAATGCACCACACACTTAGGGGGTTATTCATCAAAGTCCAATTTTATCTCAACATTCTTTGCTACAAACTCCAATCAAATCCGCTCTGGTTTTTTACACATATTTATTATTACATTTACCCAAAAATTTGCTTTGCGGGAAAAAAACACATTTTCACAATTTTTTCGGATTTTCTACGCGAAAACTCTGATTTCTGATGCTTTTTTTGCCCGAAAACTTGGGGTATTACACAAAACCCAGCACACATCGAATAATCCTTGGGACTTCTCCCATTGACTTGTATGCAACCTCGATAGGTCTGAGTTGCTGGATTTTCTAAATTGGACTTTTCCATGGTTTAATAAATTCCGAAAAATTTGTGATTTTTTACGTCTGATTTTATTAAAAAATCACGAATGTGTCAGGATTTTTGCATTCAGAGTTTAATAAATAACCCCCTTAATATCTTGCAGGCATTTAACATATCTTGAAGTTAGTCAAGCCAAGACAAATATTATATATTGTATAATCATAAACTAGGTTATAATTAGAGTCTATTAGTAGTATCCTAGTGCTCTGTGACTACATTTTTTTAGTTTGGGGTTGGTTACCCCTTTCCCCTTTAGGAACAGGCCCTGCAATCATTAGTTTGAGTCTTTATTCTGTCATATTCATTTACAAATGTTATAGACCATTCAGCCAATAACCCCAGTTCCAAATTTTGCTTTGATTGCTTCTCTGCCTTGGGTCACTAACAGGAGGTTTGAATTAAAGTGATTTTGACACCCAGTACAAGCATTTATCGACCAAATTAGGGATCATTAACCAAGACTGGGCCTATTTTACCTGGGTGGTAACCCATAACAAATAGTCAGTAATTATCTTTGTTCAGACAGTTCCAGAAAGACCAAGGAGAGCAAAAACTTGATTGGCCGTCACAGGTTTCTGCACTTCACAAATCTGCCTATTGTTAGCATTCATTCATTAATCCACAGCAGATCCGTATTTGATGGTACCTGCTCTGCATTAAAGGAGTGGTTCCTCTTTAAGATAACTTTCAGAATGTTATAGACTGGCCAATTATTTGCAAATATTCAATTGGTCTTCATTTCTTATATTTTTTTATTTGCCTTTGTCTTCTAACGCTTTCCTGTTTTTAAAGCTGGGTTACAGACCACCGTAGCCCATAAATTATTGCTCTGTGATCATACAGTTTTATAGGTATATTGTTATTTTTTTTTTTTGCGCCTCTTTCTGTTCAGGTCCCCTCCTATTCATATTCCAGTTTTTTATTCAACCGCTGCCTGGTTGCAAAGGTAATTTTGACCCTAGCAACCAGATACCTTCTAAGATTTTAGGCTAAAGAACAGGGGAACAAATTAAAATTACAAAAATAATAAAAAAAACAAAAAAATTAAGACCATGTTTTAATCCATGTTTGTTACAAAACAATCCTATTGGGTATTTTAGTGATTTTTGCTAGCCTTAATGAATGGTGCTCCAAACCTCTGAAATATCCTCAGATCCCAAACATGCCAGACAATAGCTCCTGTGCCAGTTTTATTTTAATTGTCTTCAACCCATTATGAGGTGAATAACATAGAGTTAATTGCACCAGCAGGGAAATCTCATTTATATTTTGCCAGGAAAACTATATTTGCCTTTATTTTGTTTTTCACTCAGAATCCTATTGAGCAGAGGCTTTTATTCGGCAGGGTTCCAGGAAGATTCTTTTTGGAGCTGGGACTGATTTTCTCAAAGACATTTCATGCTAAATATTTCACACAAAAATGTGAACTGTGAACTTAACAATTAGAGAACACATGACAGGGCACAGACATTCAAATATAGAGAGAAATTTACTGATGTTTATTCAACCTAAGGAGTAGACCTTGATAATAGTGAATGAAATGACTGAGGACCCATCTGCAGAGAAAAGAAACTGACTTTTCACTGGAAAAAATTCATTTTCACCTCAGTGCATATGCACCTGCATTTCTACAGAAACATTGTTTGTCTCTTTGACTCTGTCTTGTCTTCTGTCACTCTCCCATCTGTTGTTTACTCTCCCTGTAACCCCTGTGTGCCTGTTACTGTATTGCACTCCCTACAACACGTCACCATTTAAGCTTTTTTATCACATAGGTATGTAGGCCAATCAAGGCACACCTGTTTGGAAAGTACATATATTGAATGTATGGCTTTCTTTTAAAGCTCAGCGGATTTAATCCAAGTAATAGTGGGGCACATCTATTTAATAATCAGTGTTTTAGCTGTGCAGGCCTTGGCTTTGCTATTGAGCTGATTAACACTCGATGCAAGTACTCCAACACGGTCATTTCTCTGAAACAGTACATTGTTCTGTGTACAAGCGTTTCTGGGAAAATAGTATATGAATGCTAATCTAATAATTATCTATTCTGATTATTATTATTTTAACAATTAGTATTATTATTGAGTAAATAGTACAGCATTCAGCCCATGCTTTTTGTGACTATGAAACTATAGAAGTGGGCAGACAGCAAGGGAAAGACTTCATGTTCTAGGGCACCTTTGCTGATGTGCTGTGCCCAGAGAGACTGTCAACAACCCACATCTTAAAAGCTAAATATTCTTCCTACTTACAATATATTGATTTTAGGATACAAATCTACACTGACAGCATTTGTCTTGGGTCCCAGTTATTTGAAAGGCAGGTATGGAAGCAGGACATGGCAGACCCAGTAGGGCAGCCCTTACCCCATCCTCTTAAGTTGGGCATATTTATCAAGGGTCGAATATCAAATTGAAAAAACATTGAAATTCCAATTCAAAAAGACAGACCGAAATTATGTTGAAGTTTTTTTTTGGTCGAATAGGTCCATTTTTGATTGAATAGGTCCATATTCGGCCGAATTTGAATCGTTCCCAAAAAAAACTTTGATTTTTCAAAGTCCACCAATTGACCCAAATAGGTTCTAGGCTGTCCCCCATAGGCTAAAACAGCAATTCTGCAGGTTTTAGATGGCAAATGGTCTAAGTCGAATTTTTAAAGAGACAGTACATGATAAATTTCAATATTCAAATTTTCACATTTTTTTCAAATTCAAATTGAATTTGGACTATTCCCTAGTCGAAGTACACAAAAAATATCTCAAAATTTAAAAAAATTTCATTCGAAAATTCACCTTGACCTTTGATAAAAAGGTGTTGTTTTATTCTTATAACAGTTACTCTTGCCCTATGACAGTGAAGTCATTACAGTTAATCTAGAATTTATTATTGGAACAGGATTGGCATACACCTCTCAAATATATCACAGGTGAGCTGTATAAGGACATTACCCACTGAACACCTTTAGCAAAGTTTCTACACAAAGCATAAAATGCATTATAGGGAAGTCACTAGGTTTTCCCACATGCCAAGAATGGGATAACAAGAGAAGACTGTACATTTTCTCGCCCTATGTATTGCATTTGTTCCAAGACCGAATCTTGGTTTGCAAATTAAACTGCATTATTACCATATTTTGTTGTGTAGTTTTCCAGAGGGAGCTTTTACAACTGTGCCAGAATCAGGATTGTTGACAATTTTGAATGATGTCCTCCAGCTCATACAGTACATGGATTGTGTGCCCTAGTCTAGCTAGAGACAATGTACCTGGCAAACTCAATCTAATCATGAATTAGGATTCAGCTATCTGATAACCTGCAGTAAGTTAACAAGCAGACAGTTATGGATTTATCAGTCAGTCATTGTAAGGTTCTATAAGTTCCAGGTTTCATAGTTTTTACAAGTCTCTTTATATTACTCACATCTGTCTGCCTTTATTATAAACAGTCTTTCTGTATGTATCTAATAATGGCTTTCACATTTTAAGGGCTCCTGCTGACATTTTGTAAATGTACTCCCTGGCACACATGTACCTAAACATTTTGCATACGCTGGCATTGGTTCAAACTGTTTTTGCCTAACACTGATAGCTGCCTAGATAAACTGACTTACCCAGGGCACAAGTCTAAAAAATTATAAGTGTGTCATTCAATTTGGATACTTAAAAAACTTTTCATGAAATGTCCATTAAAATTATAAAAAATAAAAATAAAATCAAAATACATATATGGGACCTGTTATCCAGAAGCAGGGCTAGAACTATGGGTAGGCAAAATAGGTTCCTACCTAGGGAGCAATGTTTGGAGGGGGCACTGGGCAGGTATCTCTTGAAAAGCTTTCTGCCTGCCCCTAGTCTGGTATTTCTTGCAGTTATTGGCTCTCCTCATCTCCATTCGCTCCCCCTGGGACTACTTGTGCACGAGCATGTTTGTGCAAGCATGCACAGGTGAGTGAGGGGGCCAGCTGGGTTGCCTAGGGCCCAGTCATCTTGGCCCTCCCCTGTCCAGAAGTCTACTAGAAAATCCTTTTAACATTAAATAAACCAGATAGGCGGATTTTATCTCCAAAAATGATTAATTATGTCTTAGAATCAAGTACGATGTACTGTTTTGTTATTAAGGAGATACATATGGATTATTCGGATAAAATGGAATCTATGGGAGATGGCTTTTCTGTAATTTCTGTAATTTTCGCAATTAAGGGGAATTATGGGTAGGAAGAAGAGGCATGTGACCATGATGCAATAGTTGAAGGCACCAGATATGTACAGTTTCTGCCACCTACCCCTAGTCCGAGCCTTTGTGTCCTTTGGTTCCTACATGCATGTGCACATACACACCTGTGGTTGGGGTTTAGGGGGTTGATGTGCTTGCCTGATTTTCATAAGTACATGTATTTTCTCTTCTATCCAGATTTACTATTTAAATTTTTATTTGGTACAATTTAATTCTTATTTGGTACAAATTACTGCAATTCATCAGTCCTTTGCTACTGAGTATAGTCTAGGGATTTTATATTGTAGTGTTAATGGCTTCCTAACTGACAGAACCTGTTAAATTGATATTTCATGTGTTGACTTGCATATAATCCATTATCCTCATTTCTCCCTGTATCATTTGCTTTTTCTAACTACAACTTACGGGTCTTTATGTATTGCTCCCTAAAAGTAGAAAATCCAGCTGGAATTTAGCAGAGGGATTGGTAGAAGGTCATTAAGATGGGGCATTGCTTATAAGATGTTTAGATAAGATAAGAGGCCTCAATTTGTGGTCAAGATGTACCCAGATGTGCTACAAGAAACCAAAAACTGTGGATGTTGCCATGCTTACACTCCATAGTTAGAGATTGTGTATTAATTAGGTAAGTGACTGATGCAGAATAACATTTTGAACAGTGAATGCTACTTAATGACTGGCTGCTAAAGTGTTGCTAGCAGTGGGGTAGCACCTATGATTACATAAACATAATACAAAGGACATAATGCATCAGCACATGCATAGTATTGATTGCCCAGAAATGCATAATAGATTAGATTTAGATTAGATTCAATTTTATTGTCATTACACAAGTACAAGTACAAGGCAACGAAATGCAGTTTAGGAATGCTAATAGGAATGCTTCTAAAACAAAGGAGCAAAATAGCCTCTCAGAAAGTATTATGAAAAAGCAGTAGATACTAACAGTGACATCTACTGTATTAAATGAGAGGCAAATCGCTTGCAAGTATAAAGAATCCAAAACTGTTATGAAAGGATACAGTGGAATCCCTTTTAGATAAAAATCCTACTTTTATTCCCAAATTCAGATATAAATGTTTAAAAAAAATTAGAAACACAAGGGTCGCTAAACAGAGTAAAAATATAATGTTAATTTTGCTTTGCCACCTTAACCAACCCCTAAAATTTAACATTTATGTCATTTTAAATGCAAGTACATGTTTTAAAATTTTTAAGTGTCTTATTAGTCAGAAAATGGTTGAATTTGTTAGCAGAAAGCTGTCAAGCCATTTATACCAATGCATATCAACTTGTGTTTGAATGGAAATCTTTCTAGCATTTCCCTTACTCAAGAATTCTTGAGTTCTTTAAAATTCTCAAATTACCCTACTATTAAATTCTTTGGAAACCTTGCACAATGTGAGGAAACATTTACCTGGCTTGGCTACTTCACACTTGAGCAAATTCACACAAAAAAATTATAAATATTCAATACTGATGAGAAAGTAATACTACTGTATATTTCTGTTGGTTCAGATGCAGTTAGGAAAAGAGAGAATTATATTCAAGTTTAGAAGAAGACATTTAAGAAAATAAATAATTCTATATGCAGAAAACCATGGATATTGTTCAAATATGCTTGCATATGGTGACCAATTAGAGATAGACATGAGGAAATTAAATGAGCCGTTCCATCAAATAATGCAGCTAAAAATTATAGTAAGATGAACTAAAAATAAATTTTTAATAATCACAGTAAAAGTTAAATTTAAGTTAATCATAAAAAAGACTAGTAACGACATTTTATATACCATGTCCAGTTGCAGACAGGCAAGAAAAAAAAGTTAAGAACCAAATGAACTATAGACTGTGACGATTTGGTTTAGAGTATTGTGGTATCCATGTCACATGCTTCTCTGGTGTTTGCATAGCTTATTAAAAATATATTAGTGTTGCTTTGAAGGTACATGCAATGTGCTGGTAGCATTTAACATCTAACAATCAGAGGATACCTGCATATTGCATTTGCTCTACTTGTTGCAGGTACTCTATGTTCTATAATCTATACATCTAGCTTGAAAGACCAGTCACACCAGAAAATGACAGTAGCCTAAAAACATTTATGTATGCTTACACCTGATGAAGACAGAGGTTATCACATAGTGTTACACATGAATTTTGTCAAAATATCAACAAATATTTCAATACCTATCGGATGCTTATATTTAAGAGGTCTAATATGGCTACATCTATCCTGCATGTGGTGATCAAGGCAGAACATGTCCCTGTACTTTATCATTTTGATACTAAAAACTTTTTTATAAAGTTATAGGGGCTGATTTACAAAGATAAGGGCTAAATTACATAGTTTACAACAACCAATCAGATACAGGTTTAGGAGGATCTGTTACCTAGAATCTTAGGACATGTGGTTTTCCAGATATGGGATATTTATATAATTTGGATCTCCATACTTAAGTCTGGTAAACATCCTCTAATTCAGGGATCCCCAACCTTTTCTACCTGCGAGCAACATTCAGATGTAAAAAAAGCTGTGGAGCAACACAAGCATGAAAAATGTTCCTGAAGGTACCAAATAAGTGCTGTGATTGACCATTTAGTAGCCTCCATGAAGACTGTCAGTCTACATGGGCTTCTATTTAGCAGTACACCTAGTTTTTATTCAACCAAAACTTGCCTCCGAGCCTGAAATTCAAAAATAAGTAACTGCTTTGAGGCCGTGGGGAGCAACATCCAAAAGGTCAGAGAGCAACACGTTTCTCACGAGCTACTGGTTGAGGACCACTGCTCTAATTATTGAATAAACCTAATAGTTTTTTTTTGCCACCAATATGGACTCATGCAACTTAGTCACCATCAAGCCCAGGGTACAATTTTATTATTAAAGAGAAAATTGAATTATTTTTAGGAGACAGTCTTCCCATAATCTGGAGCTTTCTGTATAACAGGTTTCTAAATAATGGATCCCTACATGTTCTAACTAGTAGCTGACATCAAAACCAATTGCTGATTTGTTGCCATAGGGAATTGGGAAAATTAGTATAGGTAACGGGCCTGTTATGCAGAATGCTTGGGACCTGGGGTTTTCCAGATAATGGATCTTTCCATCATTTCGATCTTTATACCTTAAGTCTACTAGAAAATTGTGTAAACATGAAATAAACCCAATAGGCTGGTTTTGCTTTCAATAAGCCATATCTTAGTTTGAATCAAGTACAATGCACTGTTTTATTATCACAGAGAAAAGGGACATTTTTAAAAATTTGGATTATTTAACTAGAATTTTGAGCTTTCTGGATAATGGGTTTCCATATAATGGATGGGCAGGTACTGTGTTTTATTTATCAAAAGAAAATAGAAATAACGTATTATTTGGATGAATAGAAATTTTATCATAAGGGGTCTAGTAGTTTATAATATTACTTTGCTCTGAAACAAAAGACAGTCCTTTCTTCAAAGCATTTACATTCTTGTACTCCAGCTATTTATAATTTGGTTTAATTTGACACAGTCAGCATAATCACAGATGTCTCTGCTCTGGCTCCTGAACTGCTGCCATAGCCAGCAAAGTGTATACACTGTGTCCGGACTCCTCATCTACAAATCATTTTTTTTCCGTTTGTTACTTAATTTAAACGTTGCTATAGACTGAGTGTGTGAAACACTTTGGGTAAATGTAAATTGTGCCTCAGAACTTGGCAATAAACTATATATGAATGTGTGCGCGTGAGTATGAAACAGTTTATATTTTAATGCAAATGAACAGCTGGATCACAGTCACAGTTCTCTTTGTGTTGCTGTGTGTAAAGAAAAGAGTAGGTTTTATTAACTAGTGTTAGTGTTAAGTGACCGTCAAATTGCAGGACTAGTTTACATATTATTTGCCATCATGCCAGAGATGCTATATACATGCACAGTATTTTCTTCTTTTGGTGCAGTAGATTTTAAAAACTATGGGGCAAATTTACTAGAGGGGGAAGTGACTAACGCTGGCGAAAATTCGACAGCGTGACATAATTTCGGGACTTCACCGATTTACTAACGGACACAGGTATGAATTCGCTAGTGAAGGAGATAGACTGTAGCACTACTTCACACTCAACGCCAGGCAAATTTTCGCTCTGGTGAATGGATGTAACTATGCAAATTCACTAAGATCCGGATTTTAATGAATGTTACCTCTTGCGCCAGACTTGCCTTCGCCACCTCAGACCAGGCGAAGTGTAATAGAGTAGATAAGAGTTCCTCAAAAAAAAATTTGAACATTTTTCTAAGTCCCAAAAAATGCTGGCAACTTTTCCGTTTTTCAGGGTGATAGGCTGCAAAGATCGCTTCCCTCCTACATTTCCTTACATATGGCACATGAACTATACACTCGGCACATGTGTAGGGCATTATAACAACTTTATTTTATTTTATTAAGGTTTTAGCCAACACTAGCGCAACTTTGCTTCGTTTTTCGAATTAACGCTATCGAAACTTCAGTATCTTTCGGCGCCTTGGACGCAACTTTGCATTTTAGTGAATTAGCGTTGTACTGGCGGATTTTCTCCAGGCGAAGTGTCGCTATGTGAGCGAAGTTGTTGCTGCTGAATTTCTGCAGGTTAGTGAATTTGCCCCTACTATCTGCAATATGCACAACAAATATGGCTATTAAAATACACACAGAACATAAAGTCAATGATGATGATTTTACTGTGCCATCATTTTCCTACTATGGTGCATAGCTTCCAGATTTGGTTCAGTGCTGTTGTTTGACCAATGATTATTAGCAGCCGTTAAACCCCACTTATTTAAAATCTTATGACATAACCCTATCAGTCTTAAATTAAATGCTACATTCAAACAAAATCAAAAGTAAATATAAGTAGGGGGGCGTGGTTTGGCGCGCAAACAAGATGGCTGCATAGTCAGTGAGCTCCGTACCTAAGCCGACATTTCAGCCCGAATACAGCTTTCACAATAGCTCCTTCACATCCGGGCTGCCGTAAGGACGTAAGGGGCAGCACTTGCTATGGGCCGGAGGAAACATAAAGACCCGAATGGCACCATTTCACCCTACCTAAAGCGTTCACAGTCAGGCCGCGCCAGACGGGAGAAACAAGATGGCTGTGATCTGAGGCCCTCGGCTCCTAACTCCCCAGCGCAATCTTCCGTAAGTGAAAGTTCAGAGGATCCGGGGGCCTCCTCTCCCCAAACGTATAGCCAGATGGAGATGCCTGATATAGCAGAAGAATCTGCTGAAGCGCTCACCACTACCTATCTTATGACGCAGCTGCGATCCCTTCATGACCAGCTTACGGCCTCCATTTCCCAATCCATAAAATCTGCTATCTCGGACTTTAAGGCTGATTTGACTTCTCTTGGCGAACGCACAGATAAATTGGAGGGGGCTGCTGATGACCTTTTACAGCGTCAGGTTTTTCTGGAGGATGAGAATGCTGCACTTAGGGAGGAAATTGATCATTTGAAAACGCAACAGGAGGATATTGAGAACCGGGAGCGGAGAAACAATCTGCGTATTAGAGGCATCCCCAACACGGTTTCGACTCCTGATCTGCGCACATATCTCAGGGGGCTTTTTTCCTCCATAAACCCGGACTTACCCCCAGAAGCATGGAGAATGGATAGAGTTCATAGAGCTCTGGGAAGCAATTCCTCCAACTTACCCAAGGATGTGGTGGTTCGTCTCCACTATTTTGAGAGTAAAGATTCAGTTATACAGAAGCTCCGTAATCAACAGCAACTCTCCCACCAAGGTGAGACTTTACAAATATTTAATGATCTCTCTCTGACCACCTTGGCAAAGCGGAGATTATTGCAGCCTATTACGCAGAAACTGCGTGAACACCATCTCAACTACCGTTGGGGCTTCCCATTCAGACTAACTGTCACTAAAGATGGGCGTCAATATGTGCTTCGGGACCCCAAATTGGGCTCCCAACTACTCTCACAGTTGGGGATTGGAGGGAGAGAGTCCCCACCGAAAGCTCCTTCTCCACCGTGTTCTAGGCCCTCTCCTTTATGGACCGCAGTATCGCCGAAACCGCCACGCACTCAAGGCTCTCCTGCTGAGAGATCTACGTCACCGTCGCCTACATGAGGACTCTGGCCCATACAATTTTGTGTTACTTTCTGGATTTGCTGCAGGTGGGAGATATGGTCATCTCTGCTGTTTACCACGACCCCCTGATGCCCACCATCCATGATTGCAGTCGGATGTACGTGTTTTTCTCCTTTTCCACTCATTTGCCTACTGGTAGGCCTTCACACCATCTCACCCACCATGAGCAGGGTGACCCCGCTCATTTTCTCGTTTTCCCCTTGCTGAGGCCTTGAAGGGTCACCAAGTTTGGTTTTTACACACTGATCATGTTGGCAAGACGGGAATTTTTTCGACTTTATAGTTGGTTTTTCTATTTTGATTCTGTTCCGTTCCTTACTTTTTTACTCTTTTTATTTTTTATTTGGCACACACAAATGAGCCCTGTGGCTGGACTAATCCCTTTTTTTCCTGGAGATCCCAATGATCGTCTGATTCGTCTGATTGTGATGAGGCTGGCTGCACGATTTTTGACGTATTTTCGTAAATGGTTTCTGATTTTTACCTGTGCATTTTGGTGGTATAATATGTGTTGGAAATGTTTATTTACTTTTGCATATTTGCCTTTGCTGATAATCCAAGTTCGGAAGGATAAGTTGCATGACCCATTCAAATTATTTAATGGCTAACATTACCTCACTGAATGTCAATGGTTTGAATTCCCCGCTCAAACGAGCTTTGCTTTATAGGGAACTCAAATCCTTGAATTCCTCTATTTTTTGCATTCAGGAGACGCATCATAGGCAGTCTGATCCCTGGTATATTAAACATAGGGACTACCCGCATTGTTACCGAGCGTCAGGACCCGCGGAAAAAGCGGGGGTCGCTATATTGATTCATAAAAATAGTAATTTTACATGCTCGACTCACTTAGCTGTCCCCTCTGGTCATTACCTTATCCTTTCTGGACACCTGGGTACCGTTCCTGTAATTTTGGTGAATGTGTATGTACCGAATAGGAGACCACTGGCTTTCCTTAGGAAGGTCCTGTTAAAGACTGCTTCCTTTGACAATGCTAATATGATAGTAGCTGGAGACTTCAATATGATTCATACCCCGTCCAGGGATAGACAAGCGCTACATAATTCTTTGCCACCCTCGGTTACTGATCAGACTTCTGTTCAGTTCCGAACATTATTACGTTCCTACTATTTACAAGATGTGTGGAGGCTCCAAAATCCCTCTTCTAGAGAATATACATTCTATTCGCATGCACACAAAGTGCATACCAGGATAGATTATATATTTTTAACGTCTCCACTTACCTCTCTGATTTATTCTGCGAAATTACACCCTATTTCATGGGCAGATCATGCTCCGATAGAATTGATTATTCACACTACCAACCTGCACTCCCATAAGAGCCACTGGAGGATGAATGATCATTTGTTGAAGTCTCCAGCTGTCAGGGATCACATTGCTGCTCAGCTGAAGGAATATTTTCTTATTAATCAGCCCTCGGTGTCCTCGCAAAATACCCTTTGGGAGGCGCATAAGGCTGTTACACGGGGTGTATGCATTGCTTCTTCTTCTTCTCTTAAGAAGAATAAGGCTTTGCAATATGATCAACTTACGGCAGACTTACAAAAGGGGTTAAGAGACAGGCCAATCACCCTACAATACATACCTTATCTAAAATTGTTTCCTTGCGAAATGCATTACGAGATTTGAAGATAGCGGATGCGGATAAACTGTTAACTATGTACAGACAGATCTATTATGAAAGAGCCAATAAGGCACACACGCTGTTAGCGAACAAGCTTAGAACTAAGCAGGCTCTCCAAACTCCGCAGCTTATTCGTTCTAGCAGAGGACTGGTTAGTGCACCGCAGGATATTGCTCAGGCGTTTCATGATTATTATGCCCAACTATATAATTTATTTCCTGCTGGGGGTAGTGACACTTTGTCGCGGAAACAAGATGACTTTCTCCTTAAAGCCAGTCTCCCTAAATTAGATCCCTTAGATGTGGAATCCCTTAACAAACCGATTACTGCTGAAGAACTTCTTGAGGTGTTGAAAGGCATGCCGGCAAATAAATCTCCGGGTCCGGATGGGCTGCCATATGGCTACTATAGAACGTTTCAGGAATTGTTAATACCGCGTATGGTTCCATTATTTAATGATTGGATGTCAGGTACACCAATACCTAATACAGTACTCAACTCCTATATTACCCTTATTCCGAAGCCGGAGAAAGATCATACCCTTTGTGCCAATTACCGTCCCATTGCGTTGCTTAACTCTGATTTGAAAATATTCACCAAATTGTTAGCCTCTCGGCTGAACATTATCCTCCCGAAATTGATAGATTTGGACCAGGTGGGTTTCATATTAGGGAGGAAAGCGAGTGATAACATCCGTAGGGCGATATCGATAACTGATTATATTAACAAACATAAGATTCCATCACTTCTCCTTAGTTTGGACGCAGAAAAGGCGTTTGATCGCTTGCGGTGGAGTTTTATGTTTCGGACGCTTCACAGCATGGGATTGCACGGCCCCTTTATCTCAGCCTTGCATTCCCTTTATTCTACACCATCTGCACAGGTCAAACTTCCAGGGGTCTTGTCACAGCCTTTGCAGATAAGTAATGGTACACGACAAGGCTGCCCCTTATCCCCACTTCTGTTTGCTTTATGTATTGAGCCACTTGCAGCAGCCATACGGCGATCCCCTGACGTATTTGGAGTTGTAGTGGGTTCACAGACATTTAAGATAGGATTGTATGCAGATGATATTTTGTTGACACTTACTTCTCCGCAAACTTCTCTGCCAAACCTTCACCAGATATTGGAGACCTATGGACACTTATCAGGGTATAAAGTTAATCATGATAAGTCTGAGGCACTCCCTCTTCACATCACGGGCTCACACCTAAAACTTTTGCAGATTAATTTCCCATACCACTGGCCTTTAGAATCTCTCAAATACTTGGGTATCAAACTTACAGCAGACTATGCTTCCTTATATAAACAGAATTATGTGCCCCTCTTGACAGCTTTGAAACGTGATCTCCAAACATGGCATACTTATAATTTATCATGGGTGGGTAGAATAGCCGCTACTAAGATGAATCTACTTCCGCGACTCTTGTATTTTTTTGACACTCTGCCTCTGATGGTACCGAAATCAGCATTAGATAATTTACAACGGGCGATTATGAACTTTGTATGGGCGGGTAAACGACATCGTATAGCGCGTCACACATTGTTTGCCCATCACACGGAAGGCGGATTGGCGATCCCTAACTTGTCCAATTATTATAAGGCTGCGCAGCTTAAACAGGCGATGGATTGGGTTGAGTATGTTCCATGTACTAAATGGGCGTCCTTGGAACTTTCTCATTGTCATACCCCACATCTGGCTTATTACTTATGGACTACCCATAAACCTCCTTGCTACCCTACTCTGTTGAGGCCGACTTTTCATTCACTGATCTTGTGGCAACGAACGATGGCTAAACATAAACTTTTACCCTCCCCACCACCGCTGTTACCTCTTTGGGGTAATCCAGATTTGTCAGCAAACTTGCAACACACTAATGTTTCTCCTACCTTCACTATTCCTTTATTCCACCTCTCTAAGGTGTTTCATCCACTCACTAGGAAGTTAAAAAGCTACCAAGAGTGTACTTCAGACACGGGGGAAGCTACCCTTTCCAGATTTCGATATCTTCAGTTGAGGCATTTTGTTTTGGCTCTTGTTCCTAAGGGTATACTACCTCCTATTGATCCGCTGTCAGCATTGTGCCGCCTTGGTTATATTCAAAGGGGGCTAACATCACGGTGGTATTACTTATTGAATTCTATTGATATGGAAACTCACCCTCACGCTTACATGCAAAAGTGGGAAGCAGATCTGCAATGTTCTATAGATTTGCCCAGATGGCAGAGAATGTGGGAGAATGCTTCCAAAAGTTCTATATGCACTATTATCAAGGAAAATATTTACAAAATACAAATGAGGTGGTATCATACTCCAGCGCTATTGCATCACTTGTTCCCTCAAACTTCCTCCCCTAAGTGTTGGAGATGCAATACTGGGGAGGGTACTATTTTACACATTTTCTGGTCGTGCCCGGTGATTTTAGGTTTCTGGGACTCTGTGTGCAAATGGTTAGGCAAAGTGCTTCCCTCACCTATACCTAAAGATCCGATTATACTTGTCTTAGGGGATACCATACCTCACGTAGCCACTCCGCTGCAGAGACTGGCAAACTCTATTTTGTCAGCAGCTAGGTGCTGTATAGCCAGTAAATGGAAGGGGACGTCCCCACCTTCTGAACTAGAGTTGTTAAATCGGATCAGGTATGTCAGACGGATGGACTTTTTAACGACTTTACGTAATGACACAATTGACCGCTTTAATAGTATTTGGGGCAACTGGGATATAGCCCAGGAGTTACTTTCTAGTTGACATATTTTGCCACTCCTGCTGCCTTCCTTATTTGCCCAATTGTATCGTGCTGGGATGTTCGTACTACTTTCTTATGTCTGCTCGGGGTGTCCTGTATCTGAGATGTTGCTGCTGCTGTGCTGAAACTCATTTGTGTGTATTGCTATATTGGGTTTTATGTTACTTCTTTTTCATCACTTTCGGCTTATTGTATACACTGTGCCATTTGATTTTCAGCTGTCAGATTGCACTTAATGAGTGATTATTTACCTGAGAAGAATTTTATATGTGTACTATGCAATAATGTTTTCTGCTGTATGCTGTGATATGTTACACCAAATGTGAAAATACTGTACACTTTTATGGTGATGTTTTTCTTTTTGTTTAATAAAAATATTTTGAAAAAAAAAGTAAATATAAGTAGGCCATAAAATGTTTTATTACTAAATAATACACAAAGTCTATGAATATATTTGTGAAATATATGCTAATGAATGTCATTTATTGGATTTCATCAATAATTTGGGTCACAAATCACAAACATGTGTGTTGTTAAAAATACTGTATCTTCTATTCTACAATATTCAGATAAGAGAAGCCACCTCAGAGCTCATTGACCTAGATTGTGGTACATTATATCCCATATTATGGTATTTTATTATTATTATTATTATTAATAATGTTTTTATTATTAATAATGATAATACAATAGTCTTACACATAGCAGGTAAAAGTGTCTCTGCTGTCTACCTATTTCTAGAAACAGAAGGACATCAAGATAAGTTTTAATGCAAATTAATCATGAGCTCAGAACAATAATGAATAAGATAAAATTATAATCATAAAAGGTTTACAGGCCTAGACGTGACCAGACAGGCACTCGTCATATTTCCGGTACTGATTGACTTTTAAGATCGCTTTGTTTTTTTGATGTAGGAGTAGGATGGTTTTTGTTTTTGAGTGTTATAAATTTTGTTTTCTCAGAAGGCTTTTAAATAGCTGCAAAGACATGGCCGTCAGGGAAATGCAGTACAAAACCACTGTTAACTTAGATACATTCTTTAACTGAAATGTATAAATGCAAACGTACAGTATTCGCTAAAAAGGATAATATCATCAGTTTGAAATCTATGTGCATGGTTTAACAAGAGAGAATAATGTTATTATTCTAACTCAGTATCTCCTGAGAAATATTCCACGAGTCATTGGTTCCTTGTTCTCTTATACCACAATGTAGAAGAGAAGAGATCGAAGTAGAAAGGAAGAGATAAGGAAATAAGCATTAGGATATGACTATAGTAGACATTTCTCTTTTTTTTTATCAGTGAATATTATCAAGAAAAAAGGTTTAGATATGGACCAATGATTAAGCCAAGTAGAAAATGTGTCAGTTCCCTTGATTCTCCAATAGCATGGATTTTAGATCAACTAAATCTGAAGGTCAATTGTTTGCTCATGCCTGGCTCATACTGTGTATTTGAATTTAGCAATGAAAAGGAAAGAGGAAGACACAGAGAGAAAAATAAATATTCTTTGTACAATGATTATATATATTCTCTCTATAATAAGATAAATCACAAAATATTTTAGGAAATACGATTGTTAAAAAAAATATATGTATAAAAAAAAAAGATTGCACAATGTTTCAGAAAAAACAGAATTATCCATTTAGTACAAGTAATACAATGACTTAAGAAGAAAAAAAATATAGCTCTGAAAGGATGTTACAATCCAGCTGTAATCTTCACAATACTGGAGACTGTGCAAGATGCCAGAGCATCTTAAATCAACACATTGAAAACTGCTTTTATTGCCTGCTGCTTGGCTCCTTACACTCTGGCATGGCAAAGTCAAGGGCATTTCCATCTAGTGAGATAAAATCACTTTGGGTAAAATATTCCATATGTATGCTCATCATCTTTTATAAAATCAGTCTCATGAGCTTCATTAGCTTAATCAAACTCACTGTGTACAGTGTGTATATAAACAGTATATATATATATATATATATATAGATATATATATATATATATATATATATATATATATAGATAGATAGACAGATATATATGTAGATAGATATATATGTATATATATATATATATATATATATATATATATATATATAGTCAAATACAAGAGTCCTCTGCACTCAACCCATTATCAATATATTTAAGACAGCGACATTTTGTGCATACTGCTACTGAAAATGCCTTACCCTTCAAACAATACAGGGATTGTTTGTCCATATATTGCAATATATTTAAGCTGGCCAACTACGTCAAAGTCATCCCATATCTGGCCAGTCCTATGTTCAATTTTATCTGATTCATTAAGAATTCTATTGCTTCGTTATACATTTTACAAAGGGACTAGGTTTTACCTGCAACTTACTTGCTGCTTTCAAAGTAAACCTCCCAAACTTGGCTGCCCCTTGTATTAGACACCAGTGGATCACCTGACTATAGCTGGGAAGGGTGGGAGCTACAACATGGAGCTGGTCACTGCTCCTGTATAAACTAACAGACAAGGGAAAGTTGTGCTCACCACTATTTTTTAAAACCATGGGAATCTGTCATCATTTTAAAAAAATGTTTTTTTGCATTTTTATAAAAAACACACATCCATAAACAATGTCTGGCAAATAAAATGTTAATCCACAAATCCATGCATAAGTTATTTTAGTTTGTATTTTGTCATGGGGGCTTCCATTTCTGCTCATTACACATTCATCCTGTGCTGCTCTAACAGCAGGCACAGCATTACCTGTGTGCTTGGAGGCAGCCACTCTGTAATGAAAAGCCAGGTCGCACTACGACATAAGAATCTAGCTGTACACTCCCCCTCCCCTCTCTGCCCATGCGTGTGGTTTTTGGAGGAGAGAGGTCACATGGTTTGCAGGGAAGCAATTACTTTCACTTTCCTACGTCCTGCTCTACAGCTGCACTAGCAGCCCCTCCTCCCACCAGGGTTGCCAGGTTGGCGGGTTTTCCGCCAAATTGGGCGGTTTTATAAGCGTGGTGGCGGTTTTTCCAAGTCCAAACCCGCCAATGGCTAGTTTTGGGCTAGTTTTAATAGGTGCCGCGGGTTTGGACTTGGAAAAACCGCCCAATGCCCAAATAGTAGCACTGCTGCACGCCGCCATCCAGCCGCAGGATACGTCCTTAAAAGGGACGGAGACTTGGGAATCAGAGGGCTCAGGGCTGGAAGAACACGCATCGAGCGTCCCCCAGGAGGAGGGTGTGACGTCATGCAGGGCGCGCAAAGTGTGACGCCATGCCTCTCTCTCTCTCTGGGAATTGTTGGACACGACGACGACCCTCGTGTGGTAGAGTAGGCTAGACTGACATCTTTGTGACGCTATTTTCATTTTCTGTCCTCCTACTGAAGGGAAACCTTAAAGCTGGTCCTCTTGGCAGTGACAGCTGCAGGCTCTGCCCCGGATAGGGAAGCTGAGAAGACAGTGGCAGCCATGAGTATTTGACTTATAGCCGCAAAACAAGGGTTTCCTGAGGTAAATTTGCTGCATTTGGGAGCCAATTTCCTCACTTCTGCTTTCTATTTAAATACCAGGCTGATATGTTGGTTCTATGCCTAGGGATGACGCCATTTGCAGAGCAGTGCAATAAAGGGCAACTAAATCCTCACAGAAATGCATGTCTCTGTATAAAGCCTGTGTATAAACTCTGTATAACAGCCCAGTGCTCTGACTCCTCCGACCCACTGCCACAAATCATGGAGCCCTGTATGACAAGGTTTTGTGGGCCTCGCACATCCTCACACCACAGTATAAAAAGACACACAAATATGGGCGCCAAAACATGAACAATAAAAACCCATGGATGGCAAGGGTTCCCGTACAAGTTAAAAAACCTCATCAATGGCCAGGGAACCCTATAGAAGATTTAAAAAAAAAAACTGGTGGTCAGGGTTTTTATTCATGAAAATAGCATTGCGTTCAGTGGAACTTCCCTTAAAGGAGACATTTGTGTAAAAAATAAGAATGTACCAGTACATTATACTCATTTAGATACAGAAGAATTGTGCTTAAAAAGTAGTGTTTCAGGCTGATTTATTGAATATTTCTGCAAAAACCCTAATAATCCCTCCCTTCTCTTCCACTTGCTGCTCCCTGAATTCCCAGGCTGTGCACTCTGCACTGTAGGACAGGAACCAATCAGCAGCTAGCAGGACCTGATAGGGAACTGAAGCCTGTCTGTGCTTGTGTGACTGCAGGGCTGTGATTGGCTGTCCCCCTCCTACTGTGTTTCTGGCAGGGACCGTTAGGACATGCCCACCCCAGGGTTGGCGGGTTTTCCGCCAAATTGGGCTGGTTTTCAATTTCATTGGCGGGTTTTCAAAGTCCAAACCCGCCAAGGGCTAGTACCCCCTACTGTAAATGATAAGGATATTAGAAGTCGCTGAGGGGTTCCTGGTACAGGGACAGGGTGAGTACATGCTGCTGCCTCCCTTTTCCGCGTATGTCTCTTATATATGTCAGTGTATATCCCAGTTTTCTTACTAATCATGTCTGACTCCAGCAGCAATGCCCAACCTCCAGCTCTTGCACCCAACTGCAACTTCCAATACACATGCACGCAGCCGGGGATGCTGGGAGTTGTAGTTGCACCAACAGCTGCAGGATGTTCTTTAATGAAAAAAATTATTGGAAAATTAGAGGAATGTAATTATTGTTTTACTTTATTTTATTAAGATTTGTAAGTTTAAGAATTGGGCTACTTTGGGGCTACTTTTAAAATGGCTTTTGGCTACTTTTTGGCTAGTTTTTTGATAGTCTTTGGCTGGTTTTGAAATGAAAACCTGGCAACCCTGCCTCCCACAGACACTATCAAAGCTCCTGCCGTTCTGTAAGTTTGTTCTCTGCTTTCCTTTGGTGAGGGGAACTTTCTCTCCTTGCTGCCTTCCTAGTTTGTTTTACTGGTTACTAGATGAGGTAAAGGAGCTGTGAGTTCCCTCTGCTATCCACCTCACACACACCTTGCTCCTTTCCTGCCTGCAATACTTCTTTTTTCATTAACTACTTACTGCCTCCTTTTCATGAGCTATTTTAACCCTCCCTAGACTTCCTCTTAAATTTTCCTGGTATTCAAGTATGTCCTCCTTATTTTAGCCTTTTTTTTCTATTCCCTGTCATCAGTCCTGTGAGTGTACTCCTGTGTTTCTGCCATTCATTTTTGTGTAAACAAATATAATAAACTATCTATATAAAATATTATATCCAGTGTCCAAAATTAATTGTGTGTGTGTATGTATATATATATATATATATATATATAAATATTGTACAAAAAACCGCACAATCAGGTCTTCTCAAAGGTGAAAAAAAAACAAAAAAAACAACTTTATTACGACGTTTCGGCTTCTATACTGAAGCCTTTTTCAAGTGGAGTGCACAGTGCAATTGACAATCCGTATTTAAACACAAAATGGCGCCAAGGCCCACCGAGTGACGTCATAGCGTCATGTGAGCGTCATCAAGTGAATCGTGTATAAGTATAGCTTATTATACCAGCGTTCCCCCTATGTAGTGGAACTTTAGAAAGTCCTGCTCATAAGGAGAACAGATAGTGCCATTAAATACAATAAGTTCCCAAGTGCATTAAGAAACATAGTGTTACCGAGTGTGGAGAACTTTCACTATAAGTGGCCCAAGTGCGCTATGTGCTGATCATCACTTACCCCTGAAGGAACACGAATGACAAGAGGTATGCGTCCCATATCGCCTGTACGGACAGAGGCGTAATCCACATCACATCACTCCAGGGACTTTCCGTGAAAAAATGTAGAAATTTAATACGACGTTTCGGCTCCTAAACTCGAGCCGTCATCAGGAAGTGATGACGGCTCGAGTTTAGGAGCCGAAACGTCGTATTAAATTTCTACATTTTTTCACGGAAAGTCCCTGGAGTGCTGTCTCTCTTTTGTTTATTATATATATATATATATATATATATATATATCTATATATATATATATATATATATTTTTTTTTTTTTAAACGTAAGTGGGGGCAGTGATCACAGGACTATCTTATTTCAGTCCTTCTGAAGTGGTGTCAGTGGGAGCTTATCTTGATACCTGCCTATTGTTCAATTGACAGGCTCAGCAGACAAGGCTCTATTTATATTACAGCAGCTAGGAGGGAGGGGTAATGACATCACTCCAACTTGCAGTGCAGCAGTAAAGTGTGACTGAAGTTTATCAGAGCACAAGTCACATGACCTGAGGGCAGCTGGGAAATGTCAAAATGTCTAGCCCCATAGCAAATTTTAAAATTAGATATAAAAAAATCCATTTCTTGTTTTGAAAAATGGATTTCAATGCAGGATTCTGCTGTAGTAGCACTATTAACTGATACATTTTGTAAAAAACATGTTTTTCCACGACAGTATCCCTTTAAGCTGGCCAACTACATCAAAGTCATCCCATATCTGGCCAGTCCTATGCTCAATTTTATCTGATTCATTAAGAATATAACTATAGCTGGGAAGGGTGGTGAGCACAACTTTCCCTTGTTTGTTAGTTTATACAGGAGCAGTGACCAGCTCCATGTTGTAGCTCCCACCCTTCCCAGCTATAGTCAGGTGATCCCACTGGTGTCTAATAAAAGGGGCAGCCAAGTATGGAGGTTTACTTTGAAAGCAGCAAGTAAGTTGCAGGTAAAACCTAGTCTCTTTGTAAAATGTATAACAAAGCAATAGAATTCTTAATGAATCAGATAAAATTGAGCATAGGACTGGCCAGATATGGGATGACTTTGACGTAGTTGGCCAGCTTAAATATATTGCAATATATGGACAAACAATCCCTGTTTTGTTTAAAGGGTAAGGCATTTTTTAGTAGCAGTATGCACAAAATGTCGCTGTCTTAAATATATTGATAATGGGTTGAGTGCAGAGGACTCTTGTATTTGACTATATGTATTTTGTGGTCACAGCCTCATTGCACCCCCGCCTAATGGTTTTAAAAAATAGCGGTGAGCACAACTTTCCCTTGTTTGTTTATATATATATATATATATATATATATATATATATATATATATATATATATATATATATATATATATATATATATATATATTTCAATATGGACCAGCACTCCAAAAGCTTTTATCAAGAATTTCTTTATTTAAAAATCACTCTTGTGTCCAACATTTCAGCATGCATTGGGGCCTTTATCCAAGAGTGATGTTTGAATAAAGAAATTCTTGATAAAAGCTTTTGGAGTGCTGGTCCATATTGAAATCTCCATACCACGTTTGACCATGCACCCATCTTGAATTGAGGGTCGAAACGTTGATTCTAATAAAGCTTTTTTACTGCAAAAGTCCCTAGAGTCCAACAGAATTTTTGCAAACTATACATAATATTTCTGTTAGCACCAGGACATTATCTCCTTTTTAAGTGTCTGCAGCAGCCTTACTGACAATTTCTTGCTATCATTACCACTCACTTAGACGTAAACCAATGTACCGTATATTGTTAGTGTAACAATAGTTCACCCTGGTGGATTAGTGGCTTACCCTGGTATACTAGTGGCTTACCCTGGTCGTCTAGTGGCCGGTGGGGACACCCGCCGCTCCTCAGGCAGGGATGCCTGCCGATTGCTTCCTTCTATCTCCTGCGCCAGTTTCTCTATGGCATGCGCGGCGTGCACTTCCGGGTTTTATGCGCCGGCGTGATAATGTTATTGCGCTTGGTGTGAAATTCAAAAGGTATTTAAAGGGATTTTGGAATTGAAGTAGTTGCCCGATGTTAGTTCTAACTTGCTTAGTTCCTGGGTGCTATTTCTACGTGACTCTTTTGTGTATCCTGGTTTTGACTGTTGCCTGCTTGCTTGACTATTCTGAACTCTGTAATCCTGATGCTAGCCTGCCTGACTATTCTGACCTCTCCAATCCTGATCCTTGCCTGTCTGACCTTGTTTGAACTCTGCCTGTACCGACCCAGCCTGTCTGACCACACTATTCAGTTGGTTCCTCCTGAGTTGCATGGCCTTCCTTTCAAAATCCTTGGCAAACAAGCATGCACTTTGCTCGTCCAGAACTCTTGCTAGGCTCCTCTACTATGAAGATCTGGTGGCATCCAATTAGAGAAGGGCTCTTCCTGAAGTAAAAGATGTCTGACACAGGCATCTTGGGGCCTCTATACCAGCCCAAGGCAACTACAGCAATGTAGCAGTGAAGCTCTGTGCCTCCAAAGATGCCCCTGTAACACTCCAACTTCTTTTCTGCTGATTCGTTGTGCATGCTCTGGACTGCTATCAGTTATTGAGCTTTTTTTGGGCCAGCACAGTAAATGTCACAATATAAGGCTGATTAGAAAATAATTCCAATTGTTAGTTCATGGCAGTTCAGAAACCAGCACAGTTAGCATCAGAATGTAACAGTCATGTCAGTCCTGTAGCATCAGTAGGCAAACCTAATTTTCTGCTTGATGATTTCTGATGACCCCTAAGCTTAGCTTCTTAACAACCCCTCAATAGAGACAAGCAAATCAGTCCCACTTAACTTTGCTGAAAAATTAGCGAAATGCTGAAAACAGCAAAACAGCAAAAAATTCAAAACATTTTTTATGTGTGATAATTTTTTACATGTGTAACAATTTTTTTTTACGCCAAATGCATTAAGGTCAATGGGCATTTTTTCTTATGGCAACTTTTTTTGTCTCATTGGCAGTCTTGTCTTGGTGACTTTTGTATCTCTGGGACTTTTTTGTCTAATTGCATTAAAGTCAATGGGCGTTTTTTGTTATGCAGACTTTTTTTTTGTGGAAACATTTTTTGTTGAAAATGTTCGCCTCAGTTGCATGAAAAAATTTACAGGTGGCGGAGAGTGGAATTTTGCTGCGAATCCATGCCAGGCCAAATATATTAGCTCATCACTACTGCTTCCACACTGAGCATGTGCGTCACTGACACTCCTAACTAGGGATGGGTGAATTTTTTCACCTTGTTTCGATGCGGAATTGACGCCAATAGACTTGTATGGGGTTGTACGTCAAAAAAAATTACAAGCATCAAAAAAATTAGCTGCGTGTCAATAAAAGTTTTGACACCCATAGCCTTTAACACGACATTTCGCCGGCAGTGATTTTTTGGCAAAATTAAATGCTCCTAACCAAATCCAAGATGGGAAACTCCTGTGACAACTTTGACAACCTGAATCCTTGTTACTGTAGACATGCTGAACCTTTAGGCTTTAGGTTCAGTATATAAAATATTACATTTCTAGCCATATTTCGTTTTAGGGTTTAGTTCTTTTTTAAAGGTTGATAATGGAGCAGCACTGTTATTGGCATTAAAAATATTACATAGTAACATTGTAAGTTCAGTTGAAAAAAGACACATGTCCATCAAGTTCAACCTTTTAACTTTTTTTAACCTGCCTAACTGCCAGTTGATCCAGAGGAAGGCAACTTGTGGATCAACTTGCACTATGAGCTATCTTCCATAACCCTGTATTCCCTCACTTGCTAAAAAGCCATCCAACCCCTTCTAAAAGCTATGTAATGTAACCTCTTTTCTTCTAAAGGGAATGGGTGACCTTGTGTCAGCTGGAAAGACAAAGCATTAGAGAGATCATTGTATGATCCCCTTATATATTTATACATAGTTATCATATCACCCCTTAAACGCCTCTTCTCCAGCGTGAACATCCCCAATTTGGCTAGTCTTTGTTCATAGCTAAGATTTTCCAGCTTAGTTGCCCTTCTCTGGACCCTCTCTAATACAATAATATCCTGTTTGAGGGATAGAGACCAAAACTGTACGGCATATTCTAGACGGGGCCTTACCAGTGCTCTATAAAGTGGAAGAATGACCGCTTCCTGCCATGAATCAATGCCCCTTTTAACCCTTTGCCTGCCAAGCACGTACACCGTACGTTCTGGCAGGCAAGGGCTTTAACTGCCAAGCACGTACATTGTACGTGCTTGCAGTTTTACATGCTGTACTCTGCATCAGCGGCTTTAGCCGCCTCTGCAGAGGTTTAGCAGCATTGACAGCCCCCTGGGCAACGAGGCTGGGGGGCTGTCATGTCGGTCCTGCGACAGGATTGTCGCAGGGCCGACCTAAAAGAGGCAGACACAGCAAATCGCGTGTCTGCCTTGCTGCTCTGCTTCCTCCTGCTCACCTAGTGTTCCAGCGACGCCCACACACTTCCTGCTTGCTGTGAATCTGCAGATCTGCTTCTCTCTCTTCTCCAGCTCAGCCAAAAACGGTAAGTGGCCTTTATTTTACACACTTACATACACCTACCTACATTATACACACATACACACATATTTTAGTAAAAAAAAAAAAAAAAAAACGTTTTTTTTAATTTTTCATTTTCCACTTATATGCACTTATATGCATTTATATACACTTATATGGACTTATATACACACTTATACACTGTCACACAATTCTTGGAAGTGTACACACATGTATACACATTTTATTTTTTTTACTTTTTCATTTCACCAATTTGTGTTTTTTTTTACCCATAAAAACTGTTTATTTCAGCAGCGTGACTATTGGATAATCGATTTCGGCCACTAATTACGCTGTTGGTGCAGTTATTTTGTTATTTCATTGATTTGCACAAATTTTGTGGTTTTATTGCAATTTTATCCCTGCATTATTGTTCCTTATGTATCTTTAGTATAGTTTTGCTGTTTGGTGCTTTGGTATATTATTTTACTTAGATTGATCCGTCAGAATATATGCTTTCCAAAAATATACTGTTTTCTGGGGTCTTTTTACAGTTTGGGGGTCTTACGGCACATAACGCACAGTTGGGGTTCTCTTTTCAGCAGCTTAGTTGGCCAGCGTGAAAATTCATATGCACATGTTTCATTTGGGGCCGTACACACCATATACTTTGGTAAATCTATGCATATTGGGCATCAAACTATTCAGTAGACCTCTGATGTCCATATTTGGGGTGATTTTTCTTTGTACGTAAAACATTGTGTGAGATAAATGTGGCACACTTCAACATTTTTAGGCGATTTTCAGAAATGTAAAAATCTCTATGTTTATAAAAGTTTTGAAGTTTGGTACTTTGCTGTAGAAAGACGTCTTTATCTTGGTTGTTTTCGTCAGAATGTGTACTTTCCAAAAACATATGGTTTTGGGGGGTCTTTGCTGTTAGGAGGGTCTTGAGGCACATAATATGAAGTCAAGAGTCTATGTTTACAGAAGGCGAATCGGCAGCAGAGAAAACTCATATTCACTATTTACATTTGGGGTCCGCACATGCCAGCTGCCTTGGTATATCAATGCATATTGGGCATAAAACTGTTCAGTAGACCCTTGGCATCAGTATTTATGGTGTTTTACAATTGTATGTAAGAAGTTGGGTGAGATAAATGCGACCAATTGCAATATTTTTAGGCGATTTTCAGAAATGTAAAAACCGTTGCTTTTATCGCCAAATTTAGGAAAGGCTTGCGACTTGGTACTTTGGAGTACAAAGACATGCATACCCAATTTAGATTTGTGGGAATGTGTACTTTCCGAAAATATATGGTTTTCTGGGGTGAACTTACTTTTTTCTACTTTTGACCCCCCCAAAACGATGTAAATGTGTTGATTTTGCTGTACCTGAAATGACAGACCATATGGGGGTCTTCCTTTTGGGGCCCCTGTATGCCACGTGCTTGGGTACACCTATACATATTGGGCATCAAACTGTTCAGAGGACCCTAGGCTTTCATATTTGGGGTGATTTGTCTTGATACCTAAAAGTATGTGGGTAATACGATGCTGCAGGGTAGAAATTTTGAGGTGATTTTTGGAAATATCACCAAAATCACCAAATTTAGGAATGGTTTGCGGCTTGGTACTTTGGAGTAGAAAGACATGCATACCCAATTTGGATTAAGGAGAATGTGTACTTTACGAAAATATATGGTTTTCTGGGGTGAACGTACTTTTTTCTACCTTTGTCCCCCCCCCCCACAAAATGTAAATGTGTTGATTTTGCTGTACCTGAAATGACAGACCATATGGGGGTCTTCCTTTTGGGGCCCCTGTATGCCACGTGCTTGGGTACACCTATACATATTGGGCATCAAACTGTTCAGAGGACCCTAGGCTTTCATATTTGGGGTGATTTCTCTTGATACCTAAAAGTATGTGGGTAATACGATGCTGCAGGGTAGAAATTTTGAGGTGATTTTTGGAAATATCACCAAAATCACCAGATTTAGGAATGGTTTGCGGCTTGGTACTTTGGAGTACAAAGACATGCATACCCAATTTAGATTCGTGGGAATGTGTACTTTCCGAAAATATATGGTTTTCTGGGGTGAACTTACTTTTTTCTACTTTTGACCCCCCAAACGATGTAAATGTGTTGATTTTGCTGTACCTGAAATGACAGACCATATGGGGGTCTTCCTTTTGGGGCCCCTGTATGCCACGTGCTTGGGTACACATATACATATTGGGCATCAAACTGTTCAGAGGACCCTAGGCTTTCATATTTGGGGTGATTTCTCTTGATACCTAAAAGTATGTGGGTAATACGATGCTGCAGGGTAGAAATTTTGAGGTGATTTTTGGAAATATCACCAAAATCACCAGATTTAGGAATGGTTTGCGGCTTGGTACTTTGGAGTACAAAGACATGCATACCCAATTTAGATTCGTGGGAATGTGTACTTCCCGAAAATATATGGTTTTCTGGGGTGAACTTACTTTTTTCTACTTTTGACCCCCCCCAAAACGATGTAAATGTGTTGATTTTGCTGTACCTGAAATGACAGACAATATGGGGGTCTTCCTTTTGGGGCCCCTGTATGCCACGTGCTTGGGTACACCTATACATATTGGGCATCAAACTGTTCAGAGGACCCTAGGCTTTCATATTTGGGGTGATTTCTCTTGATACCTAAAAGTATGTGGGTAATACGATGCTGCAGGGTAGAAATTTTGAGGTGATTTTTGGAAATATCACCAAAATCACCAAATTTAGGAATGGTTTGCGGCTTGGTACTTTGGAGTACAAAGACATGCATACCCAATTTAGATTCGTGGGAATGTGTACTTTCCGAAAATATATGGTTTTCTGGGGTGAACTTACTTTTTTCTACTTTTGACCCCCCCCAAAACTATGTAAATGTGTTGATTTTGCAGTACCTGAAATTACAGACCATATGGGGGTCTTCCTTTTGGGGCCCCTGTATGGCACGTGCTTGGGTACACCTATACATATTGGGCATCAAACTGTTCAGAGGACCCTAGGCTTTCATATTTGGGGTGATTTCTCTTGATACCTAAAAGTATGTGGGTAATACGATGCTGCAGGGTAGAAATTTTGAGGTGATTTTTGGAAATATCACCAAAATCACCAAATTTAGGAATGGTTTGCGGCTTGGTACTTTGGAGTACAAAGACATGCATACCCAATTTAGATTCGTGGGAATGTGTACTTCCCGAAAATATATGGTTTTCTGGGGTGAACTTACTTTTTTCTACTTTTGACCCCCCCAAAACGATGTAAATGTGTTGATTTTGCAGTACCTGAAATGACAGACCATATGGGGGTCTTCCTTTTGGGGCCCCTGTATGGCACGTGCTTGGGTACACCTATACATATTGGGCATCAAACTGTTCAGAGGACCCTAGGCTTTCATATTTGGGGTGATTTGTCTTGATACCTAAAAGTATGTGGGTAATACGATGCTGCAGGGTAGAAATTTTGAGGTGATTTTTGGAAATGTCACCAAAATCACCAAATTTAGGAATGGTTTGCGGCTTGGTACTTTGTAGTACAAAGACATGCATACCCAATTTAGATTCGTGGGAATGTGTACTTTCCGAAAATATATGGTTTTGTGGGGTGAACTTATTTTTTTTACTTTTACCCCACCCCAAAACGATGCAAATGTGTTGATTTTGCAGTATCTGGAATTACAGAACTGATAGCTCAAATGAGGTGTCTACATTTTAGGGCCCCTATATGTCACATGTCTGGGTACACCTATACATATTGGGCATCAAACTGTTCAGTGGACCCCAGGCTTTCATATTTGGGGTGTTTTACATTGATACCTAATGATGTGTGGGAGATACGATTATGTAGATTGGAAGCTTTGAGGTAATTTTTCAAAAAATTCACCAATTTCTATAAAACATTATAACTTTAGGAAACAATTGCAACTTGGTAGTTTGGAGTACAACGATATGTTTACCCATTTTTGATTCACCAGAATCTGTTCTTTCTAATAATGGGTAGTTTTCTAGGGTAAACCTACTGTTAGTGGAATGTTTTGCCTTGAAATCAGAAGTATGCCGTTTGGGGAGCGGTGCTTTGGACATTTGCTAGTGTACTGCTTGTAGATTTTGATCTATACAAGTGAGAAATCTCCATAAAACTATATATATTTGGTATTGCCGCGTTCAGGAGACATAGACCTTTCCAAATCAGCTGTGTTCTCATACATAAAGTAAATAATGTTTCTGATATATGTGATTGTTCTTTGTGAAACATGATTTTTTTCATTTTATTGGACACTTAGAAGCCTATATTTTTTTACAGAAGTAGAATTACACCAAAATTCTTGCATATTTTGAAAGTTCAGGTTGTCCTGAAAAAAAGAATATATTGTTTTCCTGGGTAAACTAAAAGACCGCCCCAGGAAGGCACCTTAAAGTGAAAGAGTGCAAAATATCTAAAAACTGCTTGGCAGTAGATGTTCGCATCTAGTACAAAACGGCTGGCAGGGAAAGGGTTAATACAGCTCAAGACCTTATTTGCCCTTGATGCTGCTGACTGGCATTGCTTGCTACAGCCAAGTTTATCATCTACAAGAACAAGGTCCTTTTCCATAATGGATTTGCTTAGTGCAATCCCATTAAGGGTATACGTGGCTTGGATATTTTTACATCCCAGGTGCATGATTTTACATTTATCAACATTGAATCTCATTTGCCACTTAGTTGCCCAGACTGCAAGTTTGTCAGGATCCTGTTGCAAGGATGCCATATCCTGGATGGAATTAATTGGGCTGAATAGTTTTGTGTCATCTACAAACACTGATACATTACTTACAATACCCTCACCTAAGTCATTAATGAACAAGTTAAATAAACGTGGGCCCAATACTGAGCCCTGAGGTACCCCACTAAGAACCTTACTCCAAGTAGAGAATGTACCATTAACAACCACCCTCTGTACCCGATCCTGTAGCCAGTTTCTTATCCATGTGCAAATGACTTCATTCAACAGACCTTAGTTTAGAAAGCAGTAGTTTGTGAGGCACAGTATCAAACGCTTTGGAAAAATCCAAATAGATCATATCTACTGCTCCCCCACTGTCCAGCATCTTACTTACCTCATCATAAAAAACATTCAAATTTGTCTGACATGACCTATCCTTCATAAAGCCATGCTGATTGCTGCTCATAATTCCATTCACTAGGACAAAATTTTGAATGTGATCCCTTAACAAGCCTTCAAATAATTTGCCCACCACTAACTGGACTATAATTGCCAGGCTGAGATCGTAATCCCTTTTTAAATATTGGAATGACATCAGCTTTTCTCCAATCCATAGTTAATGTACCAGATGAAAGAAAATCAGAGAAATAGGGGGTAGTCTAAAAGTGAACTAAGCTCTCTTAGAACCTGGGGATTTATGCCATCAGGCCCTGGAGCCTTGTTTGCATTAATTTTTATTAAAGCTTTATGGATCATATCCTGAGTCAGCCACTGACTAGATTGAGCTGAGCCATCAGTGCAACTATGAAGTGAGCCTGGGAACTCAGACTTCTCTATTGTATACACTGAAGAAAAGAAATGATTTAGCACATTTGCCTTTTCTGTATCTGTTACAACCATACTGGTACCATTATTTAATGGAGCAACACTCTAAACCTGCATCTTTTTACTATAAGTATGTTTTAAAAAAAAAACAATTTGGGGTTATGGTGGCCATAGACACACAGATCCGATACTTCGTATGATTTTCGGATCGTGTGTGGCGTGTGCCGACATCTTTCGCCCGGCGGAGATTGGTCGTTTGGTCGATCAGTCAGGTTTGATTTTGACCCGACCGATCCCACCGGAGCTCATGGCACATCGTAATCTGATCGTTAGGCCATACGGCCTTATAATGTATCATTACATTAATAACTTCACTTGTCACTGTTTTTTGCTCCTCTCCACACTGGCATGGTAAAGAAAGCTTTGCTATTATTTTCTTCTGTTGTTATTGATTAAAATAGGTTAATCCGTTTTCTTATTTAAATTGCACCTAATTTTCCAAGGCATGTATTGATATGTGCTATACTAAACACAACACACCCATCATCTTCAATTATAAATACATGACAACTACTTGCAAAGTTAGTTACACCCATCTGTTTTTATTAGACTGCCATATGGATTACTAATTTGTAGTTGCTTCTTGTGCTCCCCTTACTACAAACCCCTTTGCAATCCTAGATTTACTATCTTACAAATGGTGAACTGACTATAATTCAGTCTTGGCCTCTTTCTACACAGGTTGGGAGTTTTGGGTTGCATTTTTACCATCACATCCACTATTGATTACTGTAGGAGAATTGTGGAAGTAGCTGAAACTCAAAGTTGACATTTACCATTGCTCTAAAAGAAATGCGTCATTCAGTTAAATTGCTATGATACAGAAAGCTAGTATCCTGTAACTACAGAAAGGCAAAAGATTAGCATGATTTATATTTCCCTGTGCAAGCATAAAAAAGAATATTTGCTTCAAATTTGTATTTCCTGGCTACTTTCCATGTCAAGAAAAACATACAGTTTAGGTTCCTTGCTCCAACTGTCAGATCAGAGAGTCCTCCCACTTCTAACTGTATTTTGGAAACTCTTCCGTAAAAAGACATTTTTTTCCTGTTTTCCAATATTTGGTCAGACACCCTTCTTGTGGAGTGATTCCAAACTTATACTAGATTAATGGCCTAGAATATCCTAAACTAATGCTGCTCACTTGTACCTGGACTTGTGTTTTCTGTTTATGCTTTTTAATGATTGGAGTTGGGTTCTTTTCCCAATATCGATGAGTTCATGTATCCACACCTATAAGTCTTCTGTTTTGTGAATTCTGGAATTCTGTCTTTAAAAAGTAGAATATTTAGCTTAAAATTGACTCTATGGGAGATGATCTTTCTGTAATTTAGAGCTTTTAGCATAACAGGTTTCAGGATAAGGAATCTTATACCTGTACTTGGAACGAGGAGATTCGAGGCGATTCGGGGAGATTCTTCTGGGCAACAATCTCCTCGAACTGCCTCCTCGTGTCTTCCCATCCGCTATAATGAAAAGTCGCCTGTGCTAAAGCACATACAACACTGCATTTTCTGAAGTCACCCGAAGTTTCCTCATGAGGCAACTTAGGGCGACTTCTGAAAATGCAGCGTCGCATGTGCTTTAGCGCAGGTGACTTTTCATTATAGCGGATAGGAAGACACAAGGAGGCAGTTCAGGGAGATTGTCGCCTGGCGACAAAATCTCCCCGAATCTCCTCATGTGAACTAACCCTTAAGGTACAACTCTTGTACAATGCTAAGCTCTTTTTGCTTTTGGAATTTTGTATGTTTGCTTTTGGGCCTTGATTGCCTCAATGTTGCAAGCACTAACTAATTTAACTTGACTGCCACTTTACAACGCTGTACCTCAGTATTAATTAAATCATTATATACATGTTTCTTGCACAGCTGGGCTTTAAAACTCTAAAGAATATAATAGGTTGGGATCAATAAAATGTATTTAATCAAGGATGATATAATGGACTGAACATAAGATGATTTAATTTTGTTTTATGCACATAATTGTATTTATTTGCACATAATTGTCTTTGATTGCATAAGTGTTTTGATGCATGCATTAGCAAACTTGTGAAAAGACAATATTCTATTTGTGTATGGATCCACCTAATCAAAATAACTCTAATACTGGCTCTGCTATACCAATGTCAACCTGCAAAGCCAAGGTTTATGTGCATATCTTTGTCTTGTCTCTGCATAGCCATTTTATAGGGTTCTGAAATTTTTATCTCTTTACATGACTAATGTTTAGGTAGGTGAAATGAGTTGCTTAAATGTTGTTTAATTTTCAAACCTCTTTGTCATCATATGTCTCCGGTCATCACAAAACAGTAGACCCAAAGGGACTCCCCTGCAGATGAAACAACATACACATAATATCAATTGACCAATGGATATTTGAAACAAATATCTAGCATTCGACTATCAAAATTACAAAACAATTTCAAAAACATCTGAAAAATCAATTTGCATTGTTTACATAAGAAGTTTGTTTTGTTACAACTTATGCAAGGAAGTGTGGCAACTAGATTTTCAGGCTCTCTCTGTTATGACACTCAAAACAATGTTGCAATACTTTAGGGATCCCAGTGGCTGAGCCTCAAATCTATGTAGCAATACCCTGAAGTTTGCGTGCTACAATGCCTGCTGGCTGGTGTTTCTCACAGTATACACTTGCACGCTACTGATCCTTGCACATGACAGGGGGAGAAAGCGAAAGAGAAACGCCAGGACGCACGGACCCTACAGCATTGCTGCAGTGATAAACTCCTCTCAGAGGAAGGAACAAGGGGGTCTGCTACGCGTCACTGGGCAAGGGAGGCAAAGGGTTAGAGCAGAGACAGCTGAATCAGATTACGGAATGCATTTTGGGACATTGTGTAGCAAAATACCTGTCTTTCATACAATATCCTATGTCTTTGGAATGGCGCATCGGTTGCTTTTACAGTCACTCATCGTCCAAATCTGCAATCACACCTCCTTCCTCCACCCTCCCTTCTCAGCCGTTGGTCATACGAACTCCGCCCTCAGTCCTCCAGCCTCTTCCCTCAGTCCTCCATCCTCCGCCCTCAGCCACACCCTCAACCCTCCATCCTCCTCCCTCAGTCATCTGCCTTCCACCATCACTCCTCTTCCTTCAGTCCTCTTCCTTCCGCCCTCGCTCCCCAATTTAGCAACATATGGATAAGACTGTCAGCTGAAAAGAGAGGTCTGAGGCGGGATTGCTGAGGAAAGAGGGTGGAGGGCTGAGCAGGGAGGGGGGAGGGAAGAGGGCGGAAGGAAGAGGACTAAAAGGAAGAGGGCGGAGGATGGAGGGCTGAGGGCAGAGGGCTGAGGGCAGAAGGCTGAGGACGGAGTTCGTATGACTGACGACTGAGAAGGGAGGGTAGAGGATGGAGGTGTGATTGCAGATTTGGATGATGAGTGATGGTAAAAGCAACCGCATGAAGAACACGTATTTCACTGCAGGATGTCCTAAAATGAGTTCTGTATCAGATAAGGAAAAGAGCAGTTCAGGGAATTACCATGCCCCCCCCCCTAGCAAATACTTAGTAATAACTAGCATGTTGTCAGAGACACAGAGCTGCTAGTTACTTTGTTAACTAAAATTGAACGAAATTGAGCAAGCAGTGGTGTGCACCATGGGTTTAAATAAAACTTTGATTCCTGCTGATAAGCTGCATGAATGGTGTCAGTTAACGCCTGCTTTGCGGACACTCTCCTTCCACCGCCTTAGCCTCCACATTCCTAGCATTACCCCCCCAGGTCATTATCTCTGTTACCGTACATACTGTATTATTCTAAGACAAAGCCATGTTTTAGGAAGGTATTAGCTCACACAATTAACATCTCTATTTTAAAACCTTTGCATCATAAAATGATCATATTGCTGCACTGTAATAGCTTTAAGTAGATTTGCCTTAAGTCAATATAATCATATCTCTCCCCCATTTCCTCTTTGCATCCTTCACACTTTTTCCACATTGTTTATTCTTTCTTACACAACTCACTGGACTTTTCCTGATCCCCATACCCTCCCTGCCTTTTTTACCACATAACCAAAGTCTACTCAACATCTACTCAAAATTGACTCCTTTATCTTTCTCCAGTATCTGTGTTCTCTCATCTTTCCATAGATGTTTTGATGATCTGTGAGCCCAGAGCATATTTGTCACATGGCATCACCATCCTTCTCAGGCCCTGCCCCAGACCTGACAAAGTGAGAAGGATGTGACATTGGAAAGGGGTGAGAATGCATATCAAGGGTTGAAAATAAAGAGTTTTGAAATAATGCTGCAAGTGGCAGAGAATAACACAAGGTGGAAGTAAGGAGTATATCATAAAAAGAAAGAACATGAGACTATACAGGAACTACAAATAAAAGGAAATTATTGAAAAAGGGAAATCACATTTATAAAACCATTTACTGAATTAAATGTTAAATGCATTTGTTTTCATAAAATTCATTTTTTCCAGTACATAAATATGCAATTATTTACAACCAGTATTAGTACAGAGGCACATATTCCCCCACTAGAATCCACCATCAGGAGCGCCATCTCCTCATGAATAAAACTACAGTGGCCCAGAAAGCAACACTGACAAATTGATTAAAGACTGAACATTTAACATCGATGGAGAAGCAAAATGGAAAAAAAGCCAAACGTATTCTTTAATTCATGCCCACCTTGCCCCAAAAGCTATATCATTATTAACTGTTATAAAGGATCCTTATAAAATGTTATCCTATAACATTTGTAAATAGTAGGTATTCGTTGCTGAGGAACATGATCATATAAGTGCCTTACAGTACTGGAAATATTATAGAAGTACAGTAAACTGTACAGATGCTGCTATCCAACAGCTGTTCACAGAAACATTTATTTTCTATTGTAGTTATCATAAATGTATAATACATTGTACTTTGTAATTAGTATAAATATATGCTTCAGGGTCAGTTGTATTCATGTAGTTATACAATGAAACTCATCTATTATGAATAGCGGTTTCACAGAAAAGTTCTTTAAAATATCTGACACTTAGGGGCACATTTACTTAGCTCGAGTGAAGGATTAGAATGAAAAATACTTCAAATTTCTAAGTATTTTTTTTGGCTACTTCGACCATCGAATTGGCTACTTCAACCTTCGACTACGACTTCGACTTTGAATCGAACGATTTGAACTAAGAATCGTTCGACTATTCCACCATTCGATAGTCGTAGTAAAAAAAACTTCAACCACCTACTTCGCCACATAAAACCTACCAAGCACCGATGTTAGCCTATGGGGAATGTCCCCATAGGCTTTCCTAGCAATTTCTGATCAAAGGAAAATCGTTTAATCGATGGATTTAAATCGTTCGATTCAAAGGATTTAATCGTTCGATCAAATGATTTTTCCTTCGATTGTTCGATCGATGGAATTGCAGTAAATCCTTCGACTTTGATATTCGAAGTCGAAGGATTTAACTTCACTGGTCGAATATCGAGGGTTAATTAACCATCGATATTCAACCCATAGTAAATGTGCCCCTAACACTAACTAGGCATACAGTGTGATCACACTGAAAAAACAGTTGAACAACCCCCTTTCCCCAGCCACTTCTTAACCAATGAAATTAATGCTTGAGGGGACTGTTTATTGATATTATAGCTTATGTTATAGGTGATCAGAATTTTGACATTTCAGTTGCATATATTAAGTGTAGTATACAGTACTGTAAAATACAAGGAATATATTTTTTATACCTATAGTCCAGGTGTATAATAGCTCATGTACATGTTACATGTTAATTAATGCATGTGTGTGCATTCACGGTTTCCTAGTAAAAAGTATGACCCATATATATTTTCTGAGTTCAAACTATTTTCGAAATGTAGACCAAACAAAAACTAAATTAACTTGTATCCTCAGATATACCCTTGGCAATACCTGTATTCAAAATGTTTTCAGGATTTTCTAATGAAAACTACAAATGTCAAATTTCCATTTCGTAAATGGTGTAAGGATTTCTGTCAAAATATTTTACCTCTAAAAACTTTTCCCATGAAAAAATAAATGAACAACAAAATCTATTGTCATGTAGGCAAAAGAGAGATGAGAAATGCACAGACCAAAACAGTTTAACATTTCTAAACTGCATTATATTTTTTACTTTACTTATTAAGGACACAATCAGTTTGGTCTATTTATATAATATTTTGGTTCTTACAAATACCATTTCTTACATTTATTTGAGGAATATGTTGTAACAGCTTCATACAATGAAAACTGAGTTTATCAGAAGGATAGTTCCATGTACTGCACAATGGCCTGCAGGATTAATACTTTTCAGAGTCTCTCAGTGAATAAATATACATGTTTGAGCAAGATTCTATTTTAGATTAAATTCCTGCGCAGATCACTTCTTTGAAAAATACAGTATACACATACTTTTAGCACAAGCACAAAACAAATATTTACAAGGTTATTGTCATTATATCATTAGCCCATTTTATTATTAATTCAATTAATTTTTTTTTTCTGTCAGCTTTAATAGTTTTGCATTCCTGTCAGATTTATGCTTTAGATTTCATTAAAAACATTAGAGGTTGAGTGCTTCTGTTCAATATGACACTCAGAGGCACATTTATCAAAGGAGAATTTTGAGTTTATGTGAGTTTTAAAAGCTCCCATAAACTCCCATGAATTAAAAAAAATGGAATTTCCAAAACTCGGGTGAATAAAATCAACCAAAATTCGATTTGAGTTTTAAAAATGGAAGTAAGACTGCAAACAACTCCAAATTGACTAACTAACATCTTCCATTGACTAACACAGCAATTCGGCAGGTTTTAGGTGGGGAATAGTCGAATTTGAATTCTTAAAGGGCCAGTGTATAATATAAATCTCAAAAATCAAATTCTAATTTTTAAAAAAAACTCAAATGGAATTTTAATAATTCCCTAGTGTGATTTGACAGTTTTGGCCATAAAAAAACTCGAAAATTTGAATTTTCAATTCAACCATTGATGAATCTGCCCCTCATTGTTAAATCAGAGATTCTCCAGGCCTAGGTGTTGTTAATCAACCATTTAGATACAGGATAATTGGTCCTGCTCTGTCAGTTAGGATGCTGGCTCTGATCTGAAAAGAATATCTAGGCACAAAGCAAACAAAAAACTCTACTTTTTCCAAGAAATGAAATAATACTGAGGAAATAAACCTACAAACAACAATTTTTATACACGTGACTCTTTTGTCCAAATGCATTAAAGTCAATGAGTGTCCGAATAATTTTGATGCACTGCAATTTTTACACATGCAACTCTTTTGTATAAAAGCATTAGTCAATGGGCATCCGAATACTTTTGGCGTGCAACAATTTTGACACACAATGATTTTTTTTGACACAGCTAATTTTTCCACAGCGAATTTTCATGGCAGTTTCGCGAAAACATTCGGAGTTGGTAAAATTTGGAAATTCCCTGCAAACCATGCCTAGCGATTAAATTCACCCATCACTACTTCTTATGCAAGAATAAAAACTGACAATAATTTTAAATTAAGTAGTTTGTTTTGCCTGCAGAATTATGTTATACAGTATTACACAATATTCTAAGGCAAATTTAAGTCTGGAAAAGTGTAAGCTTTTATGCTAACCACAGAGGGTCAGTTAATTTGAATCCTTTATTTCAACTTGCAGACACTTGCAGATTTATTACAGTTAGAATCGTAAATTTGAATTCAAGCTTTCAAAACTCACAAATTCAAATGTTAAATCGCCAACTTGAATTTAAATTGAAATATGAGAATTATCACCCCTCATCCCAGTTCTAATTAGAATATTCGCCACGTAAAACCTGTAAATCTGAAAAAAATAAAGAAAAAGGGATGATAGAGAAATAGGGGCTGATTTCAGAATGCTCTTATACATTGTGTATCACTTAGTAGAACTTTACAAGGAGTTTTATGGTGCAGATTTATCAATGGTCGAGGTGAATTTTTTGAATGAAAAATCGAAAATCTAATTTCAAGCTATTTTTGTTTACGTCAACTAGACAATAGTCCAAATTCAATTCGAATTTGAAAAAAATTAGATAATTCAATATCGAAATTTATCATGTACTGTCTCTTTAAAAATCCGACTTCGACCATTCGCCATCTAAATACCTGTGATCAAAATATAAAACCTTGGTTTCAATCTGTGGACATCATTTTTTTTACACACGCAACTTTTTTTCTCTCTCCAAATGCATTAAAGTCAATGGGCATTTTTTCTTGCAATGATTTTGTTGTCTCACAAAATTTTTACAAAAAGATTCACAGATTGGGAAATGTGGAATTTCACTGCAAATCCATGCCTCACAAAAATATTCGCAGGTCACTAGTGCATGGCTTCTTCAAAGATCTTCTCAAATAAATCTGACCATCTTTATACATAAGAATAATATCTGTATATACAGAAAGATAAATAACTGCAAATGTTTCTTCCTTTTCTTAATATGGGTCATTGATGCTGGTGGATCTAAATAAAACATGACAGTTGCCATTTTTTATTTTTTTCAACCACCCAAAACACTATCTCCAGATATGACTGTAACAATCATATGGCATGCATATTGAGACATGGTATCATTACCTGGACTCTTTTGTTTGTTATATTCACTGTGCACTGGTTTATACCTGCAGGTGCACATCTTGCTTATTCTGTTTTAGTATAATTCGCTGTCCCCAAATGTATAATATGTATTTGTTATATATTACAAGAATTTATTACTGTATTTATTACTAGTCAATTTTTCCTTTAACAAAGTACAAAGTTTAATTCTTAAAAAAAAATAGGAGCCATAACTCCATTTTGCATAGATATGACAAATATTCTACATTAAAAATGAAAAACAGCACCCATTTTGTATTGTGTTGCTGTAAAACTGCATGTACTGTAGGATTAGATTTGCTATTTATAGGGTTTATACAAGAATATTTGGTAAGAAAGTTAGATATCTGCAAACTATTGTGTTACCGTCAGTTTGTGTATTGAGACTTTTCAAATAAGTATTCAGATTCTGAAACCAATCCTTTAGCTGTGAAATGGTTTGCGTCAGTGCAACTGCTCTGAATAGAACAACCGTATTATGTTTGCTATGGTGCTATAATTATTATGAACTCCTGTGATATATATATATATATATATATATATATATATATATATACACACACACATATGGTATTTCGCTGTACTAGAAATTATACTTTTTGAATTGTTATCTGGTTATATACTAAACAAAAATATAGAGGAATTCATTTTTTTATAGAGTTATTTGTTGTTGATTTTTCATGTAGCATATTTAACAGTGTATTTCCAATTCTATAGCCAGTGAAGCTTTCTTTTTCCTCATACATGCTATATACAATGTAAAAATCTTGCAGTAGTCAATAGTGATGAGTGAAACTGGCCCACTTTGCTTTGCCAAAAAATTCTCAAAACCTCATAAAAATTCACCTTTTGCCAAAAGCATTGGAGTATTGGAAAAGGTCAAATTACATTGGGGTTAAGGTGTTTTTAGCCCAACAACAGCATATACTGTAAACTGTCTTACTAGTAGGGTAGGACTACATGGATGATTTCTGTGCGATCCGACGCGTTGCTCAAAAAGGTGTCACGTCGGATGCGACAGAAATAAGGTAAGTAATAGCATTTTCAGATGGTGACACTGCGCTAATCAGATGCGACATGACTGTTGGATGCAGACGCTGCAACTTCATCCGACATTTCCATTACTTACCTTATTTCTGTCGCATCTGACGTGATGCCTGCATTTTTGCACAGTGCGTCGGATCGCACGGAAATCGCCCATGTAGTCCTACCCTTAGAGAAGCTACTTTAAACTGTGGCGCAGCTGTTCAAAAAAGTCTATGCTGCCAATTTCTTCCAAACATGGCATCCAGACAGTTTATCAGGCATATAAGGAGAAGACGGCGGAGAGCTCCTTATTATCATTTAGTTGATGTGGAAGACAAGGGGCACTTAAAGGAGCAATAATGCCAAAAAATGAAACATTGCCACTGGTAAAAACACATAATTGGCTGGAATGTGGAATGAAGGAAAGTCAAGACGCTTCTCAGGCACTAAGCGTCATACCAATTACAGCTTCTGATGTACTGCCAGTGCAAGAAGAGTGTCAGATAAGAGTATCTGTTAGCATTTTCAGGTGGCACTATAATTGGACAGGGGTTTTCTAAGGCAAATCCCATTAACCTATTGAAAATCAGCAGCTTTTATTTAACAAAGTGTGTTCATGTTAATTTTGGTGTTATTGCTATACTTAAAGGAGAATTCAACCCTGTAGAAAAAAACCCTGTACCCCCCACCCCACGTAGACCCTCCCTCCCCCCTCCCCCACAGCCTAACTGCCCCCCCTGGGGAAATGCCTCATACTTTATACTTACCTATGTTTGTCAAGATAAACCATATTTTGGTCTATAACGGTCAAACCACTAAATAGTCGTAATTGTCTTTCAGTCACTTAAAATAATGATATGCTGGCTTCTAGTACAGGAAGTGTAATGACTTCTAATTCCACAAAACAACAACCTCCAGCACTCTACAAGCACCTTTGCGAATGACCTCATTCATGTGGCAGAAATGTCTGTATCCACAAGTACATTGTAGGGTTTGCATCTTACGGATATCAGAGCCAATATCAAAGAATATCAAGTAATTACTCTAATTTTTTTAGTGTCTTACTGTATTCACCAAGTCTTCTTCTTTGTCGTGGATATGATATACAGATATGGGACCTGTTATTGCTTGTAATTCTTTTTCCACAAAATAAATGAGTCCTATTAGATGCTGAAGATCTCAATGCTTCGATATCCACCATACCTTTACAAACACTTCTACAGAGGAAATAGCCCATAAAAATACTGGATTCTAGCTTTACAAGAATAAATACCACTACATATGTATGTTTTCAAATGCATTATAGATATATATTTTTCTCTTTGTAGCTTACTGAACCAATGTTTAAATGTGTAAAAAGGATACTTTGTTAAGTAAGTGTTAATAAGGTTGGAATCACTGTGTCCTGATATTAATCATCTCCTTGTTCCCTTATTCTTATGCAATGTTTTCTACAGTAGCCCTAAGACAAGCAAAGCAAGCATGAGACTCCGCAACTGTGTGAGAAAGCCCAGAGGGACCTACAGCAAATGAAAATGGGCAGCTTTGTCAATATCTTTATACTTTCACCCTTTTTAAGTATTTATGATTTACATGAATATATTTTCTATTGGAAGACCTTTAGGCAAAGTGATAGTGTTTAGTCATACTGACACAGTCACCTGTTCTCCTGTGGAGTCACTGGTTGTTGCTTAGAGCTATCTCATATTAATAAAAAAAAGTTTCTGGTATGTAATGAAAGTTCTGGGCTCTGTTCATTAACTTCTTTCTTGTGAGTTTTCAGAATTTCATATACATCTTGCCCAACAGCAATAACCCCAGGAAAAAGACTGAGTAGAAGCTTAGCTTTAAATATCTGGCATGCTGCTGCAGTGCGATAGCTCCTCAGTAATAATGTATATAGCATAATAAAAAAGTAATAGTAATCTTAATAAAAGCTAGTTCCACAATCAATGGAGGAAATGCACAGGACTTAAAAGTAAAATTTGTTTCTATGTATACCCAAGTAAAGAAAACTACACAGAAATGATCTGATGTAAAAATAAATGACAGATTGCCCTTGGTCTTTAACACCAGCAGGAGTTTAAAAACGACATTGATTCTGACATTTCCATCACACAGATCAAGAAGTGTTATTTTTGTGCATTCTAGCAAACTGAGCATGATAGTCTGTTTGAATAATTATCATTATAGATTATGCTCTTGTGACAAAAATTACGGTTTTAAAAATCCTGCAGAAAACATAATATGAAGAGTTATCACAAGAGTCACAGCACAATGAGTAGGACTTGGTCATGTGTTCCATACTCCCCTCCAAGTATCATTATTTCCATGTCCTGATGACCCCCCCCCCCCCCGTATGGGGTGTTAAAACTACAATTAGGTCCATAAATATTTGGACAGAGACAACATTTTTTTCAAATTTTGGCTCTGTACATTACCACAATTAATTTTAAATAAAACAACTCAGATGCAGTTGAACTGCAGACTTTCAGCTTTAATTCAGTGGGTTGAACAAAAAGATTGCATACAAATGTGAGGAATTAAAGCCTTTTTTTAGCACAATCACTTCATTTCAGGGGCTCAAAAGTAATTGGACAAATTAAAAAACTAAAAATAATTGCATAGAGGGTATTTTTCCCCTGAGTTGTGAAAACGAGTGGGTTGGTCTGAGTCAGATGCCTGTCCAAAGTGCCAGGCCCCGAAAGCGGAGATTTATCATTGCCTCTGGTCCTGTCCTCGGATTACACAATTTTGGAATGAAGTTATCCATTATTGTAAACTAACACTGCATATCAATATAAGTCTCACTCCACTCTGGGCTATTTTTGGCGATACAACAAAAGTTCCAAAGATAGATAAGAAACTAGCAAACATTGTTTCAGCAGTTAGCAGAAAAGCCATTTTACACTGTTGGATCTCCAACCTAGCCCCTTCATTAGACATGATGCTTGTGAAACTTGATTTTGTTTAGCGTATGGACTGGCTGGAGGCCACTCTCAATAAGGAGGGTAGGGTGACAACCTTTTTTGCTACTTGGTCCAAATATGTACAAACACTATCCCCTACCAGACAACTAGAAATCTCTTACGTGTTTCGGCTTACCACTTGGTACATGTCTGAGGATCCTCTTTAAGGTCATTGCGACTATAAAGAAACACTTGGGATAGCCCTGATAACCTTTTCCCTGACAGGCTGGAGGTGGAATGATGGGGAGGGGGTCCGGGGAAGGCACGTATTGTACTTTATTCATTGTTAAGGGCAAGGGAGCAAATTCTGTATGTTCTTATTTGCTGGGGTGGTCGAAAATATGTGTGCAGACCACCCCCTATCTTTTTGTCCTGCCCTACTTCTGAGGGCATTGGCATGTTTCATTTTGATATTCTTTAATGTTTGTTTGGTGCAAATAAAGACATTTATAAAAAAAAAATTAAATAAAATAACATTTATTCTAATACTTGGTTGAAAACCCTTTGCTGCAATGACAACCTGAAGTCTTGAACTTATGGACATAACCAGATTCTGGGTTTCTTCCATTTTAATGCTCTGGCAGGCCTTTACTGCAGCGGCTTTCACTTGCTGTTTGTTTGTGGGCCTTTGTGTCCGAAGTTTAGTCTTCAACAAGTGAAATGCATGCTCAATTGGGTTCAGATCAGGTTACTGACTTGGCCATTCAAGAATATTCCACTTCTTTGCTTTAATAAACTCCCGGGTTGCTTTGGCTGTATGTTTTGGATCATTGACCATCGGTATTATGAAACGCCTCCCAATCAATTTGACTGCATTTAGCTGGATTTGAGCAGACAGGGTCTCTGAACAGAATTCATTTGGCTGCTTCTGTCCTGTGTCACATCATGGATAAACACTAGTGTCCCAGTGCCACTGGCAGCCATGCACGCCAAAGCCATCACACTGCCTCAGCCATGTTTTATAAATAATGTGGTATGCTTTGATCATGAGATGTTCCATACCTTCTCCATACTTTTTTCTTGCCATCATTCTGGTAGAGGTTGATCTTGGTTTCATCTGTCCAAAGAATGTTTTTCCAGAACTGTACTGGCTTTTTTAGATTTTTTTTTAGCAAAGTCCAATCTAGCCTTTCTATTCTTGATGCTTATGAGTAGCTTGCACCTTGCAGTGCACCCTCTGTATTTACTTTCATACAGTCTTCTCTTTATGGTAGACTTGGATATCGATATGCCTACCTCCTGGAGAGTGAGGCTAGAGAGTAGACTAGGGTCTACTTGAAAATATTTAAAGAAAAGGCATAAGACACAATTACTATTTATAAGTACAAAGGATGTTATAGACAGAAAGTGGGGGATTTTTTTTCCATTGAAAAGATCTGAGGCCAATCAAAGTAAATTAAGTATATAATTCATACATCTCTATATCCATTCTTCCATTGCTGTTTGGTTAAACCAGAATTAAACAAAAATTGCTAGAGTGACCCTTAAGGCTAACTCACAACATTATAGGCAATTTATTATGCAGACATTAAAACAAACCCAACAATGGGGCAGATTAACTAAAGGAGCGAAGTGGCCGTTGCTAAAGAAAATTCATCAGAAATCCCATCAGCAGGGACATCACCAATTTACTAACAGGCATAGAGAACAATTTGTTACACAGAGTACATCACTAGCAACATTTTGCGCCCTTTCTCCAGGTGAATTTTTGCTCAGACGAATAATAGTTAGACGAATAATAGTCCACAAATTCACATAACGTTCCCTCTTTTGCCAAAGTTTCTTTCACCAGCTTAGACCTGGTGAACTGATCAGATGAAGCTAAATCCTCCTCAATTTTATGTCAGTGACATCATATTCTTTATGCAAAAGTCATAAAAATTGTAAAAAACGCTGGAGTTTTTTCACATTTTAAAGTGGGTTGTCTTTATAAGTTGTAACTATTAAAAAATGTTGTTTGAACATTTTTTTTAACCATTTGAGGGGAATGCCACATTTGTTATCGGGTGGGCTTATGTCTAGGGCATTAGAAGATCTCTTTTGTCTTTATTTTGCTTCCTTGAACATTTTTAATATTAAATGGCATTTGCACCATTTCTAATAGATCTAAAAGATCTATATATGACCTATTTAAATTGACCTAAGCGTAACTGTAATAGGCACTAACAAATGTTAGTGAAATTTCACTAGTAAATGCTCGTGGTGACTAATATACTCTAGAAACACTTCACCAGAGTTTGGCTGCAGATAAGCAAATTCACATTTTAGTGAATTAGCGTAGTGGTAGCCAATTTTCACCTGACGAAGTGGTGCAAAGTGTGGAGAAGCCCTTGCAGGCAAAAATTTTTGCCCTTAAGTGAATCTGCCCCCTTGTGTTTTGGCATAGGCTTACAAATTACACTTTGTCATGTTTCCACATTATTATATATATATATATATATATTATATTAAGAATTTTTTTTTTTTTATTTTTAGGGGGGGCGTGGCCGGATGGCAAAGGAGTAAGACGTGTCTGTGTGGAGCTCCGTTCTGCCGAGCGTTAGCAACTTGGTCCTGCGTGTTATATCGAGATGGGGAAGCATGGTAAAGTGACCACATCCTCGGGCTCCTCTAAACCTAAAGAACTGGCGCTCACTGGCGGCATTAAAAAGTTTTTCCCGCGGTCTCAAGAGCCTGCTGAACAACAGGTGGAACACAATATGGCGGATGCACCCAATACGAGTCCGGATAACTGCGCAACGACTGACGATGCGTCTGAGGTAAGCGGGAACCTGGAAGGGATCCTAGCTATACTAGCCCAACTGCCACAAAAATCTGACTTACAAAACTGGGGCACCGATCTTAAGAACACAATATTTTCTGAAACTGCAGCTCTCAAGCAGGATATTGTTTTGATCCAAGACTCGCTTGATGAGTTAGAAGACAGGCTAACTAAGATGGGCTCTGACACTACTGCTAACGCTAAATCTATCCTCAGACATGACCAGGCCATATTAGATTTGAGAAGACACACGGAGGATTTAGAGAACAGGAGTAGGAGAGGTAATATCCGCATACGCGGTGTTCCTGAAAATATACCCAACGGGGAACTTCGGGAATTGGCCACGAAACTGTTTTATGAGGTACTGAATGATGCAGATAAGCCAGATATAGCGATTGAACGCATACACAGAGTTGGAGTACAAAGGGGAACAAACCCGAGGGACGTTCTCTGTTGTTTGGCACGTTTCGAACTTAAAGAAAGGATTTTGCAAAAAGCAAGGGACGCAGATGGCATTCATTTTGAAGAAAATACCATTCATTTATACCAAGATTTGGCCGCATCCACCATTACTCAAAGGCGCCTCCTCAAACCAATTACATCTTCCTTAAGGGAACGTGGCATTTCTTATAAATGGGGCTTCCCCTTTGCCCTCTTGGCGCACAACGGAGGCAAAATATTTGCTCTTCGCTATCCAGTAGATGCTGCCTTATTTTGTCAACAGCTGGACATTCCTCTTGCAGATGTTTCGGAATGGCGTAACTATATTTTAGGTCCTTCTGATGATGATCCACTGGCGTTGGCTTCAGATGGCCTGTCTACTCCTTCTCGACTGAGGGAGCGCACCCCTTCCAGGCAATGGCGCAAAAGATTTAATACCCAATCTCCTGCACGATGGCCGAGCACTCCCACCACTAAACGGCAATCGTAAATGTTGATTCTACAATCATTTTATGGGTCGTAGCTAGCTTATACTTTTGGTTGTTAATGTTTTGTATTTAGCCAGACAAGTCATGCTTATTACTGTTGTGGTTTTTGCATGTGGTTTCTACTGGGACACTTGGAACACATCCCGGGGCCCTTTGTCTGTTTCTACTTTATCTTTCTCTCCCCCTCCCCTCCCCCCCTTTTTTTTTTTTTTCCTTTTCTCTTCCCTTCTTTTCTTTCTACTGCTTTCTCCTACCCCCCTCCTCTGTTTCCTCCCTTCTCCGTTCTATATTCCCTCTTTATCTTTTGCAATCTCCCAATCTACAGGCTCTCAGGATGTGCCCCTGTAAAATTATACTTTGTCTACTGGGTCTCAGCACCCCACTCATAAGATGTTGATCTAGCTTTAAACGCAAATTGACTTTCTGGTTTGAATGTTACGGCTTATTTTTGCAGAGGGGTTTTATAATGATTTGCTGACAGACTGCTGAAGATATTAGACCCCATATACTTACATTTCCCCATTTACTCTTAATGTTTAGCGGCAGGATCAATCTACTTCTATGCATGAGACTCTACTATAGTTATGATATATCTCGAATTATAGTTCTACTCCTACACCTCCGACACCCCTCAAGGAGGTAACTCCATACACCACACATACTATCCGAAAAGGCAGACCCTAGGGTCTCCCTGTGGTTATTTTTTCCTTTTGTATTATAGTTTCCATTTGGAATTTTTTCTCCCTATTGGAGATAGTTATTTAATCCCTATCCAGGCTTATAGGTAATACTACAATGATTCCCAGCACTTCTACTTCCATTCCCCTGAAACGCAAACAGACATTGAATCTTTACACAATCAATACTAATGGGCTTAATTCACCTTGGAAGAGGAAGGCATTGTTACAAGAGATGAAAGCTAAAAACGTTCATGTTGCATTGTTACAGGAAACACATTTTAAGGCGAATCACGTGCCAAAGTGGTATGACTCCCGTTTTTCTCATATAATTCACAGCACTCCACAGGCCACTAAAGCTAGAGGCACTGCGATTGTGTTGGCAAATAACTAAGAATTTCAAATTGTGGGTACTGAGTCGGATACATTAGGTAATTACACCTTTGTTAAAGGGACCATCCATTCTAACAAATATACCTTTGCCTCAATTTATCTGCCGAATAAGGAGCAGGGCATTACTATGGAACGGGTCTATACCAGGCTTTTGGGATTTGCAGAAGGCACCTTATTTATAGGCAGGGATTTAAATACCCCATTGGACCCTGGAATTGACTGCTCTTCAGGTAAATCCTCTCTACCTTTCAAACAAATTAAAAAACTTAAGACTCAATTGCATTCTCTACGAGTGGTGGATGGATGGAGAGTAGTCAACCCAACGGTTAAAGACTACACACATTATTCTCACAGCCAAAATACTCAAAGTCGGATTGACTATATTCTGCTTTCTCATGACTCTTTAGACAATATCATTCATACAGAGATAGGTCCAATTGCATGGTCTGACCATGCTTTTGTGTTTTTAAGTATTTCACTATCCACCTTCAATACCAAGCAATTCTCATGGAAATTGAACGGTAGCCTCCTGCAGAATTCAGAGGTGTTAAAAAGTTTGACCACAAATACGAAAGAATATTTCCAACTAAATGCTAACACGGCTACTAATGCTATTCTGGAATGGGAGGCATATAAATGTTATATAAGGGGTATCCTGATACAATTTGGCGCAAGATTAAAACGCGATAAAACTAAAAAGAAATTAGAATTAATACAGAAACTTCAACGACTTGATACAGCCCATAAAGCCTCACAGTCGCCTCAATTACTAATTGAACTAACGCAGGTTAGATTAGAACTTAAGACATTAATACAAGCAGAGACAGACCGTGCTGCCTTTGCTCTTCGCAAATTATACTTTGATCATGGTAACAAGTGTAGCCGTTTGCTAGCTAGAGCTCTCAAAGCTAAAGAACACAAAAATCATATTTTCCGTCTGAAAGACCCCAAAGGTTATTTACACAATTCACCCAAGGGAATTCATAAAGTTTTGGTGGACTTCTATCGAGATTTATATAATATTCATGACACGCATTACGGCCCCTCCTCTCAATTCAATGGTGCCCCAGTTGATCCTTATGTAGACTATTTAGAGTCCTCTAACATGTTAAAAGGGGATCCTGATTGGCTACGGTCTATAGAAAATGACATCACTGCTTTAGAATTGGAACGAGCTATCAAGGATACTCCCGCAGGGAAATGCCCAGGGCCTGATGGATTCTCGATGTCTTTTTACAAACTCTTAATGCCCCATATAATCCTTCTGCTTACTAGAGCATATAATGCGATCAGCAGGGGGCATCTCTGGTCTCCCACGTCGCTTCAGGCACATATTAGTCTTATACTTAAAAAAGGAAAGGACCCTGCTTCCCCCACCAGTTACAGGCCGATTTCTTTAATTAATAATGATGTCAAATTAATGTCTAAAATCATAGCAACACGTCTTAAACCTGGTTTAGCTCAACTGATACACTTGGATCAAGCGGGGTTTCTCCCTCTCAGGGAAGCGAGAGATAATTTGAACAAAATTGGTAATATTATTGCTTTGGCTAAGAAGCATCGAGTCCCCCTCTTTCTCCTGTCCACTGATGCCGAAAAGGCGTTTGACAGGGTAAGATGGGATTATATGTTCCACTGTCTTCAGTATATAGGCATAGGCCCGAATGTTATGAAGTGGATCACGTCCCTGTACACTGAGTTGTCTGCTAAAATCAAGATAAATAACTCTCTCTCAGACTCTGTTTCACTTCGTAATGGTACCAGGCAGGGGTGCCCTTTATCGCCACTTCTGTTCATATTATCCTTGGAGCCTCTATTGTGTAAAATAAGAGTTAATCCTAATATCCACGGTATTTCAGATGGCAAGGTACAACACAAAATTTGCGCATACGCAGATGTTTTGCTATTCACGCTTACACAACCTATTGTTACGCTGCCCAATTTGTTACTTGAAATAAAACACTTTAGCAGGTTAAGCAATTTTAAAATAAATTATGATAAGTCAAGCGCATTTAACATCAGCTTATCTCATACTACTTTTAAGGCACTTAGGGATCAGTTTCCCTTTAAATGGGCAAGAGATAAACTTGTATATTTGGGTATCCACTTGACTCCGAATTTTACAGATTGGGCTCGTATTAATTATCTTTTTTTGTTACAAACTATCAAGAGTGACTTGAGCGATTGGTCCGGTAAGGCTTTGTCATGGTTTGGCAGAGTTAATAGAGTAAAAATGAATATTTTGCCACGATTGCTATATGTGTTTCAGGCCCTTCCGATGAAACCTCCGCTCGATTTCTTCAAACTTTTGAACTCCTCGATCCGGAACTTTGTGTGGAATAACAAAAGCCCTCGGATAAAATTCGAAATTCTTACCCGCCCTAAAACTAAAGGGGGCACTGGTTTACCAGATTTCAGCAAGTATCATCAAGCATGTGTTTTGCTAAGGTTTTTGGATTGGACTTACCACGGCCACTCTAAAGCTTGGGTCTCTATTGAACAAACCTTTTCTGCACAGCCTCTGCAACTTCTTCCTTGGCTTTCTCCGAAAAATCGGACCACTGATTCACAACATCACCTTTCTACTTATGCTCTCAATGTCTGGGATACGCTCAAGACAAGGAATGGTTTTATGTCGGCACAATCCCTGCTGACCCCTCTTATATATAATGATGACTTTCCTCCTGGTATATCTAAGGGCTATCTGTCTCTTTGGCAACAAGGCACAATAACACAAATTTTCCATTTATGCCCTAAAGGAATTTTACCCCAATGGGTGCAACTTAAAGAGTTATTACATCTACCTGTGACAGAACTTTTTCGCTACCAACTGCTGGCGAGTTTTATTCGCCCTAAGCTAGCGCTGACCGTGGGCACTCCTATTTTTATGACATTTGAATCCCTGTGTTGTCAAGCAGCTCCGGTTAGACGAAACATCTCCTCCATCTACCGGGTACTCTTAGGCTAAGGCCACACTAGGCGATAGCGCCGCGATTTGACTCGCGGCGACTTTTTGCCGTGACTTTTAAGCCGCAATTGCTGGGGAAACTTTTGCGCTGGCGTCTATGGGGAATCGCGAAAAGTCGCCAGCGTAAAAACACACGCGGCAATCTTTTTTCTATTGTCGCTCGAAATCGCCTCGCTAGGCGATTTCGAGCGACAATAGAAAAAAGATCGCCGCGTGTGTTTTTACGCTGGCGATTTCCCATAGACGCCAGCGCAAAAGTTTCCCCAGCGATTGCGGCTTAAAAGTCGCGGCGAAAAGTCGCCGCGAGTCAAATCGCGGCGCTATCGCCTAGTGTGGCCTTAGCCTTAACAGGTAATGATGAGCGACTGCCTCCACAACTGCATCTTGTTAAATGGGGTCACGACATTAATCATCCGTTTTCTGAACAGGAACAAGAAGAGATGATCCTCAAATCCTGTTCTGGTCCTAGGAGTTGCCGCATCTTGAAAGCAATTATAAGATCCTGACGAGATGGTACAATACCCCTACCAAATTGAACAAAATCTTCCCAGGGGTCTCAGACATTTGCTGGCGTTGTGGACTTGATCGGGGCACATTGCTCCATATCTTATGGGACTGTACAGAAATCCAGATTCTGTCCATATGCAAGGATCAGCTTCATCTGGATATCGAGAAGACGGCGGCAGCGGTATTGTTGCACCATAATGTCATTTCAACATCCCTCTATAATAAATCCTTGGTTCAATATGCGTTGAATGCTGCAAAAATTCTGATTCCACGCAAATGGAAATCTCCTTTGGTACCTACTATCTCTGAATGGTGGACGGAAATGGAGGAGATTCGAAAGTTTGAAGAGATCCATGCAGTAACCCAAACAGCTATTCGGAAACACTGGGCCACTTGGTTACCATGGACTCTCTATATGGAAGGGGCCAGACCCGGTTGCCTAGTTGGCTGTTCTCTGCCAGACCATGACAGGGCCACCTCTTAGCTCAATCCATGTCTACTATTCTCTGCATTTGTTGGCCTCATTTGGTACTCAGTTTTGCCTAAACTATACTTATAATGTCACACTGTTCCCTTCCTCCTGTAATCCATTGCTTCTTCAAAGTGTATTGATAAGCCTGGACTATTCCCCCCCCCCTTGTCCCCTTTCCCACCCTTCTTTATATTATCTTTGATCAGATTGCACTGCATTAAGATTGTATACTATTGGTAGCGTATCAAAGACAGATCTGTCTGCCTTATGTAAGGATACATTGCTTAGCCAACCTTTTTTGATTTTCTAATTACATGCAGGTAATGCTGACCTCAGTAGCATCAAACGTAATGTGTTATTGGAATGTTGATCTATTTGTGATGTGTTCATTGACCATGTGCAATTACTGTAATATCTGTTTTGCTTGACAAAAAATAAAGATTTAAAAAAAATATATATTTTATTTTTATATTTTCACATAAAGTGTGATCATGAACCTTTTTTCAATATACAAAGTATTTTCTGAACTGAAGAAACGCTAGCATAAATATGTCATACATTATCCCTTTCTATTGCAAAAGCTGCAGTAAGTGAGCAGTGTGTTCATCCTGCTGAAAATACACCCTAAAGGTGTTAAATAGTTTTTCATTTATTTTGCTTCAGTACTTTTTAAAACACGCTCTTTAGATACTAGCAGAATAAATGCTCACTCTCATCGTATTTTTATGTAGATCATTTATTTGCTGTTCTTGTTTCCAAAAGAAGTTTTACATTTACTGATGCACATTTTATGCCTTTTAGGCTCTAACATAAAAATAGGCTATCTGCTTTATCAGTTTCAAATGGGGAAAAAAATGACAATGTATTACAATAAGGAAAAGATCGAATGAACTTTACATTGATTTACTTGGATTCTTGCAAAGGGTTTTATCTAACAGTGGGTGAAAATGGAGCTTGCCAGAGAGCACTCTATTCTTTAGCGATATATTTTTCCAGGGGCATATACATTATGATACTTTACCATTTGCTACATATGCCCCAAAAATCCTATACAAATGAATAGAAATCTGTCAAAGTTTCCTCTGGTTAACTGTGAGTTCTGTTTTGAAAGTCTTATGAATGAGTCATGCCAGTAGTATAGTAGGTCAAGTTTAATTTAATAAGAACAATTATTACATGGTTTATCTCATAAAGACTCATTAGGGGACTATGGGGAATTTTGAAACTGAATTTATCCATCTAGTCTTCTCCCTTATGTTTAATCCTTTGATTATAGTATTAAACCTAATTAACTGAATAGTCAATCTCCCTCATTTATTTATTTATTTTTATTTGGAGCTTAAAGCCTACAATCCCTATCACTTCCATGCAAACTACAGAGGTCATTTTTAAAGACCATAGATAGACCCTGGCACCTGGCTGAGTTCTGTAACTTGTGTCAGAAAAAAATCCAGCACAAAGTACAGAGAATGTGGATGGAAGGGTTAGCCATCTATGTGCCTACCTGCGCCCACAGCCTTGGGAATACTGCTCTGTTGAACATAGCAATGCTGTATTAATAGGTATGGGGAAACACAGAGATCCAATTATTGTAACCCCCTTTAATAAGTAGTCAGACTAATACAAAATAAAATGAAAACTTAACTTTTATTATACATTTCAAATATCCTAAATTTGAAAACAGGCTCATGACAGGTGTTAATTTGATATGCTGTATTTTGACAAATTCAAATTACAAGAGTTCATAAAGGTTTTGATGATCAACAATCAAGTTCACCTTAAGACACTATATTTACAGTGGAAATTACTTAGAGCCCTTGCTCGCCTACAGAGCCACGAAAAAGCTTGAGATTGTTGAGAAAAACTCCATCAGTTAAATTTTTTATTTTTTTAGCCAGGCAGGTACTATGAACTTGCTGTAAAAAAGGGGTGTTGATTAGGCCCATTTATGAAGCTGTGCAAAATGTTTTTTCTCTTGGAGACCAGTGTAAAATTAAGGATGTATTTCACCTTATGTATAATTTTATGCTATCCATCACAATCCCTGAAATCATCCATTATAAAAAAAAAGTGGTCACGTATGTATAGTGTAGTATAGTATAATACATATTTTATTGCACTCTCTCCAGCACATTTATATCCCTCTTAAGGACTGGAGTCCAAAACTGCACTGCATACTCCAGAGGAGGCCTTACCAGGGACCTATAAAGAGGCATAATTATGTTTTCATCCCTTGAGTTAATGCCCTTTTTTATGCAAGACAGAACTTTATTTGCTTTAGTGGCCACAGAATGACACTGCCCAGAATTAGACCACTTGTTATCTATAAAACCTCTTGATCCTTCTCAGTTAAGGAAACTCCCAACACACTGCCATTTAGTGTATAACTTGCATTTATATTATTTTTGCCAAAGTGCATAACCTTGTATTTATCAACATTGAACCTCATTTTCCAGTTTGCTGCCCAGTTTTCCAACTTAGACAAATCACTCTGCAAAGTGGCAGCATCCTGCATGGAACCTAGAGATCTGCACAATTTAGTATCATCTGCAAAAATAGAAACAGTACTTTTAGCTTTTTAGCTACTTATCACAGGTTGTAAAATCTCCATTGCTGGGTCTTAAGTATGTAACAGCTAGGGATGTAGCGAACTGTTCGCCGGCGAACTAGTTCGCGCGAACTTCGACTGTTCGCGTCCGCCGAATGTTCGCGAACGTCGCGCGACGTTCGCCAATTGGTGTTCGCGTTCGATTCGAAGTAAAATTTCGTTCGACCATTCGACCATTCGACCGTTCGATCGCTAAAATCGAACGATTTCCATTCGTTCGAACGATTATAAGCATTCTATTGAATTAAAATCATTCGATCGAATAGCTTCGATCGTTCGATTCGAACGAAAATCCTTCGATCGTACGAATAAAATCCTTCGATCGTTCGATCGAACGATTTTATCGAGCGTTCGAAGTTCACGAACTGTTCGCGAACTGTTCGCTTTTTTGCCGGTGTTCGCGAACGGCGTTCGCGAACACATTAACGCCAGTTCGCTACATCCCTAGTAACAGCGCCTTCAGTTATGAAATAGATTGTAAGCGCTTGTGAGCAGGGCCTGATCCTATCTTTTTATTCCTGCTACATTTGTATTCTTGCTAAATTGTAAACTTGCTTATGATATATATAAATAAGTGATGATGAATATTATCCAGCATTCAGAGCATTAATATCCAGGGATGGGCGAATTTGACCCGTTTCATTTCGCCAATAATTTGCCGCCAGCGAAATGTCGCAGACGCCCATTAAAGTCTACGGGCGTCAAAAAAAATTTGCCGCGCGGCGAAATTATTTTGACGCGCGTCTTTTTTTTTGACGCACGTCTCCATACAAGTCTATGGGCGTCATTTTTTCGGCGAAACGAGGCGAAAAAATTTGCCCATCCCTATTAATATCCACTTACAATTCAAAACGGAATGCTAATATGAAACAGGTCTTGTAATTTATGGACAAAACAACCCAAAAAAACTATTGCCTTTCTTTTTTTTTTTTTTTGCTATTTCCTCTTGACATGACATTTTGGAGGTTTACATCTTTAGTTTTCTGTACATCAGTTCTGATCTCTGGCATTTAGAATTTGTAGCAACATATTCACCTTATTAGCATTGCTATAGCAAATTTATAAATAAATTATCATGTCACATAACATTTACATAAACATTAGAAATTAAATATCATTGTTTGCATTTAAAGAAGAGAAAAAAACTGTGTTGTCATGTAAATGGCTCATGGTAATACTTTGATTGAACCCAGTAGCTCTTTAATACTACCATTGAACCCAACATCGTATACAAGGCAGCTTCTAGCAATCTTGTATAATGAAGCTTTGTGGAAGGGGAAGTTAATCAACTCGATGATATAATACTTGCTCTTTATTTTTAACATGTTTATGACTTTTGGAAATTCTATAATATGGTCATGATTTCTGGAACAGGGGCAATAAATGTTATTAATTAGCTAGATAAGATTTTTTTGCTTTGGATGTGCTTATTGGGAGTCTGGCCAGCCTTTGATAAGCACATGGAAAGCAAGATCTTTTATTAATCAAGTGGTTTAATGTGTGAGCTCATTGTTTTTGAGCCTATATAAACTGGGGATCTCCATTCGGTCAGTTGAGATTTCACCTGTGCACACTGCCACAGCACCTTTGTGGACCGTTTGAGAACTTCAAAATGCGGACTGTTACGGGATCTCCCAGTCTTGGTTGCAGAGAGGGGTGCTTTGCTCAATTTGGTCATTTGGTAATGTATTTATTTTTCATCTTATGTGTGTAATGTAATATACGTAGCTAGTATGTTTCGATTATTTACAAAAGATTCATAGAACCTCTAGTAAAACATCATGGTTTGGTACTCAAGAGACATATGTTATATATTTTATTTTGAATAAATAGTTTCCGTTAATAATGTTGTGGTAAAGCAAATGGTGCAAGGGTTTTCCAAGGCAAGGCACAAAAACAAACACCAGCAAACATATATAACTATTCAGGCCCACCATTGCTTCTCCCAAAAGAGCATGTCTTAAACAAGATTCCCTTGGTATGTAGGACCACACTGTAGTAATGGAAGAATGCTGATTTTCATACACTATACACTATAGTATTTCACAATTACTTCAATGATTAGTGGTTCTTCAAAATGCTGTTTTCTACTTTATTGCTATAATAAAATGTGGGTACCTGGGGCTACCAAGACCATTAGCTTACCGATTATTGCCCTGGATGAAATTCTTCTTTTCCAGGCATGAGCCTTCGCTTGTACTGGAGGCAGGGTTCACAGTAAATTATTAACATGTATTTATATAGCGCCATGTCTTGCTACAAGTTCCCTTGGCAGACTTATCACAAACTAAATGTCTAACTGAGCACTTCCCCCAGCAGACTTATCAAATATAGGGGTGGAAATAAAACACACACACATTGATCATCATTACAAGACCAATTATTCTACACAACACGTCTGCTTGTAGATGAAGTCCCAAAGCCCCCCCAGCTGAGCTCCTTTTTATAATGATACAATAACAAAGTAATAGATCATTACACATAGACATATAAAATAATAATAATGGCTACATGCCCAGTACATGGCCATGAGAATGACCATGAAAATGGAAATAACCATGTGAATGAAAATAATTACTGTGTATAATTGCTGTGTATGTTGATTATAACTATGTGAATAAGATATGAGAGTCTATCACCTTAACTCCTACTATTCCCTGTTCTCCTGCTAATATCAGTACATCCATTTTACAACTAAGGAGCCATATTGAATGCACTTGATCACACTCACATTCATACATGGCCTGCCATGTCACATTTGTATCACATTCCACCCTTGATCAATTGCATTCAATATAATCTCACACGACCCTCGGTTGTTTGCAATACAAGCGAGAGACTTCACAACATATGAAAATCAATGATATCAATATTGGATGTACTACCAAATTATATTTTCTACTTTCCTACTATTGAAGATTATGGTAACTGTAACTATACCACTAAATAATTGGGTTATATGGTATACCTATAAGTATATTCTTAAAAAGTTTTACTACTTCGTTGATTGGGTTACACATAGATATTAGTGAGGGTAAGCATTGAATTATGATCAGACAAAATATCACAACCAAAACTACTTCTATAACTGTTTGAACCCAACCTCCCACATCAGGGATCCAACTAGTAAGCCAGTCCCACCAACCTTCATCCTTATGTTCAGTAATATTAGTGACTAAACTATGTAGAATACCTAATTGTTGGTTAATGGCATGAGAATGGTCAGAAAGGTTAACACAACACATACCCTTAAAATATTGACAGCCGTGGTTATGCTTAAAAAGCAAATAATCAATGGCAGCCCTATTTTGTAGTACTGCATTTCTAATATCTCCAAAATCTGCTAAGAGACTAGCAATAGCTTTACTGGTAGCATTTATACTCTTGACCATAATACAAGCAATCTTATTAATTTGACGGCCTTGATATATGGTCAACCCAGGTATTGCAAATAATGAAGCACCTAAAGCTATAATTTCTGATTTATCAAACAAATGTAAGTCTGATTCACAATCAGATGGGAGTTGCTCATACAATGCCTTTCTTTTATAGCGATGTATGGTCTGATCTTGTAATATATGGCTTGTAGGGATAGTTAAACTAAGTCTGGTGAGTGCACAAGGCCCTCCAGAAATATTGGCTGGAATATAAGTAAAGGAAATGTTTCCACAAGAAAAGAACCATCCTTTTGGTAATGGGACATACCTATCTAGACTGGGAGAGAGGATCGTATGATTACACAACATATTAGTAGTAATATTATTACATTCTTTCATAGTCATGTTATAACACACATCTGCTGCAGTTATATGGTGAGTGATCAAAGAAAGGAAACCTTTTTTCATTTTTCTTGTAGCATTCTGATCTGCAACATATGCATAAACAGGTATATAAGTTTCAGTATCTGAGTCCTCAACAATCGAGTCATTATATTTTCTTTGAAATGTTGCTGTCAAAACTGTCATGGGTGTAGGGATGGCAATAAAACAAGTCTCAATTAGTTCACCAGCACTTAGGACATCCTTTAAGCACATGTAGCTAGTGTTCAATACATCTTTAGCCATATACTCCCACAAATTGTCCCCTCGCAAAGACAGTGCCCTTTTAGATCTCTCTCTGCTCCCATTGAGTTGATCGGATGATTGTGCACACCATGGCAAATCCTGCAGTTGATACACACAGGTAGTAGACAGCATGACAATCAGGAACACAAGTCCTGCCAAAATAAGAACTTGACAAACCCGACCTCCATTTCCTGGAGCAAAGACTGGGTAGGGCCACAAGATTGTTGATCGTCCTGGGAATCCAACCACCATTTTGGGAAAGAGTTTTTCAGTCCTCATAGGTAAGTCTTCTTTTTCCTTTAATGTTGATCTATAAAGAAATACAGTTTATTATTCTCGTAAATAACATTTTTCTATTGGGACATAATCCCATTTCTCTTGACCTGGTCTGATTACTAATACAACATTATCTTTTCCTGCTGCAATTACTTCAGCAGTTTCTGCTTGTTTATTTGGGTGCTGTATGCAAATTTTTGCACCACTTTGAATTCCCGTAGCTCCAAAACCTTTATCACCTCTTATTGTTAATACAGTTGGAGGATTTCCTTTATTTATAGGCCCATGATATGATAGACTGGCATAATGATTATTTGAGCAATACGGTCTTTTGCTTGTATAAGTAAATCAGCATCACTTGAATTCAGTAAAATTACTTTGCACATCCTCTACTATTTGGCAATGGACCAATGTAATCTATTTGCCATATTTGACCTGGTAATTTACCCCTTGCAATCTGTCCTTTCATAGTATGTGGTATTGGTCTATGCTGTATATGTTGGCATATGGGACATTCTGAAATCACTGTTCTAATGATATCATATGGGATACCTATTCCCCGTGATTGCGCCCATCTATACGTGGCTTTTTCTCCTAAGTGTCCACTTTTCTGATGTGCCCAGGAAGCCAAACCTTTAAGGTCTATATCATCAATAGGCTGGGTCTCTGCTTCAGCAACTTTTGCTTTTTCATCTGTAATAGAGTTGAATAAACGTTCTAATGAATCAATAGGACAATGCGCATCAACATGAAATACAGTAACATTTGTTTTAAATACAATATCCCATATCTCCTGCCATAAATCCTTACCCAAGATTTCTTTTGCGTGAACTTTCCATTGATGTTTTTGCCAAGTATGCAACAAGGAGTTAACCCACTAGCTACCAACCACGAGTCTGTGTATAGATAACACTCTCCTAAATTTTCTTGCTTTAAAGTTTGAAAAACAGCATATAATTCTGCATACTAACTGCTTTGACTAACTCTTGCATTGTATCAGTTATCTCTTTATGCCCTCCCGGAATTCAGTATTGTTTCATTCTCACAGTCTTAACAGCTGGAGGTAATTCCACGGGAGGTATTTTTAACGGTCCAACTATAACAGTATTTACATATTTACAATTACGAACACCAAACTGGTATCTGCCATCAGGCAAATCTAATTGCATTCCTTTTAATATATCTATACCTATTATGTGTTCTTTAATAGGTACAATCAACACAGAATATTTCTTTTTAGGAAGTTGTCCAATTTTTAATTCAACCATAGCCTGTACACCAAGGGTTTGTTTTCCTCCAATACAGTAATGGTGACTTGTTGCCCTTTATAGTATTTTGGATTCCCAGCAATTATAGTGGCCTCCGCTCCCGTATCAACTAGGGCTTGTACTTTTTGTATATTTCCATTTTTACAATATATATCTAAATTAACGTACGGGTGGTCATTTACATGCTGTATACGCCCTATTACTGGAGCTCGACCTGATCCCTAATCTGATTTAAATCGCTGAGCCTGAGACAGATCAGCCCAGGGATATCTGGTTTTCCCACACTTTTATTTTGATTTTTATGCAAGCCCCATTTTTTGTACAATCTCCACATTTCCAAAGTATCTATTCCATCTATCTCGTCTATTGGGACTCCATCTCTCATTAGGGCATTAAACATGTCCCTTCTAGGGACTCTATCACCAAAATTTCCCTTCTGACTGTTATCCTTTTTATTATCCCTGTCCTTGTACTTATCCTTGGGACCCCAATCTCCTAGATCTCCAAGCTCTCGAATGGACTAAATAACATGCAGTAAAGGCTGCCCTGTCTCATTAACGAGCAGCGTCATAATAACATTTTTATATGCCGGCGGAGCAAGCTTAATCATTTTGTTTCTAATTTGTACAGTACAGGGAGTATCCAGTACTTGATCTGCTTGCCCAACAAATACTGCAGTTTTCATACCTTCCTCTTTTATTTGCTGTATACAATCCCTCAAAGTATACCAAGATTTATTATTAGCCGGCCAATCTGACACTATCTGATAACGCCTGGATGCACCACGAGCAGCCAATGCTAACATCGAGGACATATTTGCACCCTGAAAATTACAAAACTCATCCTGCACAGTTGCCTCATTAGACAATAGACAGAACTTACGTGAGTCTCCATTATCCAAATTAACTCCAGCAGCCCCTCCCTCATATAACCGCACTAACCAGGATATGAGGGGCTCTGATGGTCTTTGTTTAAACCTATCATGTAAATCTGTTACTTCTTGCTGTGTAAAATCTTCTAAGGTGGTAGTATTTACAACCCCACCTGACGCATTTACTGCTTTTCTCCGCTCAATTGGTTTGGCTACAGCAACTTGAAACTCATTTGAGTACTGTTGTCTGTTTTCACACAAGGTTTTCCTATCATCCTCTGATTCATCACTAGTATCCCAAATATTGCCATCCCACTCATCTGGATCCCAATCAACTCCTACCTTAGCAATTAGTTTGCATACTTTCTTCATATTAATTTTTCCTTTACGCTTTCGATATTTATACTTTGCACATCGCACGGCGGCCGTTTCGGCAATTTGCTGATACGTGTCAGCTTTATCCATTAATAATCTATTTTGACACGGCAACACTGTAACCCGACTCTGTAAGTCAAGTATTTCTTTTTCAAACTGAGAAATACGTGCTTTTAACTCTGAACAATCACTATGCTGCTTGCGATACGCAGACAACAAAATCCACCCCCGTCTTCCTAAAGCACACAAATCCTGTCCTTTTTCAAAGGGTACTTTCTCTAAACATGTAACTACGTTAATTGGACTAACATCTTTCAATTGATGCGCCCAATCCTCACACAATCCTGCACCTTTAGACCACTCAGTGGCAATAATTTTACATGAAGTATCATCCCAACCAGGGATATCTACAATATTTACAGCTTTCCCCACAATGCTATTATTCTTTCTCTTAAACATTTTATCTTATTCTCGAACCCCACTCCTGGTACCAAAATGTCTTGCTACAAGTTCCCTTGGCAGACTTATCACAAACTAAATGTCTAACTGAGCACTTCCCCAAGTAGACTTATCAAATATAGGGGTGGAAATAAAACACACACACGTTGATCATCATTAGAGAAGAATAATATATTGTATTACTTTTCTTACAATATATTATTCTTCTCTAATAATGATCAACGTGTGTGTGTTTTATTTCCACCCCTATATTTGATAAGTCTACTTGGGGAAGTGCTCAGTTAGACATTTAGTTTGTGATAAGTCTGCCAAGGGAACTTGTAGCAAGACACGCCAACAGGGCTGGATTTACATAGTGGGTGCCCCTAGGCCCACTGCCATTCGTCGCCCTGTCTCCTCCCCTTTATTCATGCACATTTTCATCATCTGGGGGATTGGCACATGGGAAATTTAAAAAATTATTGTATCTCCAGCGCATCCCCAGTGTTTTTGAACCAATGTGGGTGTGGTTGGGCAGCATGCAGCCCCCCTAAAATCCTGCCGTCCTAGGCCCGGGCCTAGGTGGCCTTTCCACAAATCTGGGCCTGAGCGCCAACATATTGCGTAGCACTGTAAAGTAAATGTGATTATACAACTAAATCACATGAATTATATACATAGAACATATGGAGTTACATACATCACAATCAATACAGGTATAAAAGGTGAGGAAGGCCCTATGCATAGGCATACACTCTAAAGGGAAGGGAGTAATACACAAGGTGTGGGAGTGGACAAGATTGAATTAAGTGGGTGAGAAATGTGGTTCTGTATGTGGTGTTGCATTTGGTAGTTAAGCAGAGTGAGGGTAGGCTTCTCGAAAGAAGTGCGTTTTAAGAGATTTCTTGAAAGGTTGGGAAAAAGTCGGACAGACCGTGGGAGGGAGTTCCAGAGGAGGGGTGCAGCCCTTGCAAAGTCTTGAATGCGAGCATGAGAGAAGAGTTGAGTAGCAGGTCAGTAGAGGAGTGTAGTAAGCGGTTGGGTGAGTATATAGAGATGAGTTCAGAGATGTAGGGTGGGGCAGAGTTATGAAGTGCTTTGAAAGTCAGTGTCATTAATTTGAATTTGATTCTGAAAGGTAACGGAAGCCAGTGCAGGGATTGACAGAATGGCGAGGCAGAGGAGGAGCGGTTGCTGAGGTATATGAGCCTCGCAGCAGTGTTCATTATGGACTGGAGAGGTGACAGTCTCTGGAGGGGAAGGCCAATTAAAAGAGTGACATGATTTCATAAGTGACTGGATATGAGGAGTGAATGACAGGGCAGAATCTAGGATAACCCCAAGGCACCGGGCCTGCGGAGAGGGGGTGATAGTGGAATTGTTAACTATGATGGATACTTCTGGGATGTTACTGGTGTTAGTTGGAGGAAAGAGAACCATTTCAGTTTTAGAGAGGTTTAATTTAAGGTAGCATTGTGACATCCAGGTAGAGATAGCGGACAGGCAGGAGGAGATGCGAGTTAGGAGTTCTGGGTTGAGATCAGGAGATGAGAGATAGATCTGAGTATCGTGAGTATAGAGGTGGTAGTGGAAACCATACGAGTTGATTAATTTGCCGAGGGAGGAAGTATAGAGGGAGAATAGTAATGGTCCCAGGACAGAGCCTTGAGGAACGCCAACAGTAAATGGGCAACAATGGTTCTTAACTTAACCATATACAGAATTATTGAACAATATTCTAAAGGGAGTGCAATGAAATAGCATATAAGACTTTGCAGGATAACAGAACAGCATGGTTGTAAAGACATACTCACATGCATCCCCGCAAGGTAATTAATGAGAACAAAGCAGCTTACCTTCCACTGGACCCTTCCTGCCTGCTCAGATAAGGGATACTACAAAATGTATGCTTATGTATGCTCATCTTATATATACTTTACCATATTGTCACCTAGTGGCTAAACTAAGAAACTCAGTCTTTAACCCAGGAAAATGAGCCTACTTCCTTTCTATAGTTAAGGACCCCCCTTAGCTGTCTAAACACATACTGTGGCACACTTAGACAATCAAACCTTAGGGGACTATCTAATTAAAGGGTTCCCTGGAAATACATACACAGTTAATACCTTCTGTGTACCAAAGTTACTAGTCCTACTATAAAAGAAGCACCCCTAATAAATCCATATCAACACAGACCTGTAAATACCTGAACTAGAGTAGGGTAACAAATAAATCCACTCCGATACAGTTGCATCCTCCTTTTCACTTCCTAAGTCAATTAATAAAAGGGCCTCATTATTGAATATTGTTTAATCTGATCGTACACTATTACCTTTACCCTTAGGCTGGTGCACTGCATATACAGCATTGGCAAAAAGTAATGGTGGTAGCTAGGGATGTCGCGGACTGTTCGCCGGCGAACTTCGGGTGTTCGCGTCCGCCGCAAGTTCGCGAACGTCGCGCGACGTTCGCCAATAGGCGTTCGCGTCAAAATCGTTCGACCATTCGATCGCTAAAATCGAAGGATTTTCGTTCGAATCGAACGATCGAAGCCATTGGATCGAATGAAATCATTCGATCCAATGGCTTTGATCGTTCGACTCGAACGAAAATCCTTCGATCGAACGATTACAATCCTTCGATCGTTCGAATCGAACGATTTTCGGATGATCGAAGTTCGCGAACAGTTCGCGAACTGTTCGCCAATTTTGCCGGTGTTCGCGAACGGCGTCGGCGGCGGTTCGCTACATCCCTAGTGGTAGCACCGGGCAATGTAATGTCAAAAAAGGGAACAGCAGAATTATACAATGATACTGATAACACAAGTTTTTGGTATATGTTTATGTAATTAAGGACATCCTCTTGACAATCAATGTTTTGGCCCTTATTCCAATATACGACACAGCGCCAATCAGGATAATAATCTAAAAAGCCTTTATTTGTGCATGGCTTAAAGATCTACGACAACATGACGTTTCGGGCTCATCTGTAGCCCTTTTTCAAATTACTGATACAACTGAGTGGTTACATTTTATACTCATTGTTACAGCGCCATCTCTTGGCTACATTGTTTCAATACTCCAACAAGAATTTTTTCAACAATATTAACCATATAAGTAGTCTCACTTATCTTAATCTGCAATGTTTAAAATTATCTGTCTGACTTAAATTTTCTTTATACATCTGGATTTACTGATGATCCTGACTGATCAGTCCATATTCTGAAAAATATAAAAATGCAAACATTTATTAAAATTACAACTGTATTTAAAATTAATGAAATCCATCGAAAATAAGAAGTATAGAGATCATCTGAAAATAGGATGTAAATCATATTCACGATTAAGGCCATGGGGTTCTAAGGTCTCCAGAGTACAAATCCACTTTGCTTCTTTCCTCAATAATTCTTTGGTCCTGTTCCCACTAGGGATGTAGCGAACTGCCGTTAATGTGTTCGCGAACGCCGTTCGCGAACACCGGCAAAAAAGCGAACAGTTCGCGAACAGTTCGAATCGAACGATCGAAGCTATTCGATCGAATGATTTTAATTCAATCGAATGCTTATAATCGTTCGAACGAATGGAAATCGTTCGATTTTAGCGATCGAACGGTCGAATGGTCGAATGGTCGAACGAAATTTTACTTCGAATCGAACGCGAACACCAATTGGCGAACGTCGCGCGACGTTCGCGAACATTCGGCGGACGCGAACAGTCGAAGTTCGCGCGAACTAGTTCGCCGGCGAACAGTTCACTACATCCCTAGTTCCCACCCCTTCGGGGCATGGGAACCTGATCAATCACTTGGAATTTTAATTGATGAACCCCATGAGCCTTATCAGTGAAATGAGCTGAGACTGCCTGGTCTAATTTTTTTAATTTAATTGCCGATTTGTGCTCTCTTATTCTTTCATTAACCATCCTAGTGGTTTGGCCCACATACAGCAGGCCACACGGACATTTAATAATATAAATTACAAATGTAGATGTACACGTAAAGTAGCCATTTATTTTTATAGGGTTTCCCTTTCTCGGGTGATATACAGTGTCACCCTTCAAGCAATTAGAGCAACAATTACAAGAAAGACATGGAAATAATCCATTCTTTCTGGGCCTCAGAAATTGTTGTTTGCTGGCTACGCTACCCACGTCTGATCTAACTAACTGGGACCCCAGTGTTTTATTTCTTTTATATGACATTACGGGGGGGTTGTCTAAAGCTCTCTATTTCTGGTAACCCATCTTTTAAGACTCCCCAATGTTTCCTTATAATCTTTGCAACATCACCACTTACAGAAGTGAATTTTGTCACAAATGGAATACGTTTTGACTTCTCTTTTTGAGATTTTTTTGAGATTTTTGTAAATTCCTTTCTTGTGTCTCCACTACTGCTCTCTGTTGTTTCAGAAGGGGTTTTGGGTACCCCCTCTGTAAGAACTTATCCTCCATAATGTCTAATTGATTCGATCGTCTCTGATCGTCTGTTACAATCCTTTTTACCCTTAAGAACTGGGACTTTGGTAGTGACTTCTGTGTTTGGATAGGGTGAAAAGAATTGTAATGTAAAATAGTATTTTTATCAGTTGCTTTTACAAATAGGTCCGTCACTAATTGATTACCCTCTTTAATCACCAAAGTATCCAAAAAGGATACCTTGTACTGATCCGCATGCATGGTAAATTTTATGTTAGATGACACAGAGTTCATATGATCATGAAATCCCTGTAGGGACTCCTGTGGCCCCGTCCACACCGCAAACACATCATCGATAACGCAGCCAAATCAAACAATGTTTTTGGAAATTTTCATTAGTGTAAATATATCTCTTTTCAAAACCATTCATATAGATGTTTGCGTAGGACGGGGCCACATTAGAGCCCATTGCTGTCCCTCGAATTTGCATATAAAATTTGTCCTGAAAAAGGAAGTAGTTGTTATGTAACACAGCCTCCAGACATTTCAATTCAAAATTTTTTTGTGCCCCATCCATGGATTCATCAGGCTCTAGTTCAGAGCAGACCACCTCCACACCCCCATCATGTGGGATGGAGGTGTAGAGGCTTTCCACATCGAACGTTACCAGTATTGTATCATCTGGGATTTCCTGTAAGTCCCTCAATTTTGATAAAAAGTGACTGGTATCCTTCAAAAAGGATTTATGTTTAAATACGTATTCCCTTATGATGTTATCAGTGAAAATAGATAATGGCGAAAGTATTGAGTCGATACATGATACAATTGGGCGTCCTGGAGGAAAATTCAGGCGCTTATGGATTTTTGGCAGTGTATAGAAGATTGGGGTAACAGGATAAGATTGTTTTAAAAATTTGGCTAATATGTCGTCAATTACAGATATTTCAAGAGCATACTGTATTAATATATCAACTTTTCTTTGAATTGAAAAAATTGGGTTGCTATCCAATAGTCTGTATGTACTGGTATCACTCAATTGTTGTAAGATCTCTTCAACATAATATTTCTTATCCATTATAACAGTGGCTCCACCTTTATCAGCAGACTTCACAACAATTGAGTTATCATTAATTAACTCCTTAAATGCTACATATTCCTGTTTCGTCATATTATAAGGAATTTTGTGATATCTCCCGCTTCTATACACTGCCTCCAAATCCGATATTTCACGTGACACATTTGACATGAATGCATTAACAAATATGTTATCAACATCTGGTTTATATTCACTCCGTGGTTTCAGCTTTAACTGTTTCCCCATAAAGCTGTTGGGCTTATCTATTGGCTGTTCCCCCTTCTCTTGGGCAAACTGGACCTTTCATTTTATATCCCTGAAGAACCGGTACAGTTCCAAGTCCAGAGTAAAAAAGTCTGGCCCTGTTGTCACCCCAAACGACAGCCCCCTAGAAAGTACCTGCTCTTGAAGTGGAGATAGGGCCTTGCTGGAAATATTCACCACTGTCTCGGCCTGGGCCGAGCTCCTTGTTGGCTTTTCTTCTTTTTTGTGGTGCTTTCTCCCTGCCTGTTGTCGCTTTCGGAGGGGCCAAAATCAATGTTTTGGCCATCAGCCTTGCAAGGACTTGTATTGAATAGTGTTCAAAGTATTATATATATATATATATATATATATATATATATATATATAAAACTTTGAACACGATTCAATACAAGGCCTTTTTTTTAACTGTGGGAAGAGTGATCCTACTTATCTGTTGTCATGCTGACTCTTGTACATTATGGGGTGTTCAGTGGTCAGTGATGAAATGCCACAAGTAAGAAGCTAATTTAAACTTGTCAGTTAACTTAAAACTTAGAGAGAAGTAGCACCAGGGAATAAGCAAAGCGTTATTAGTGTAGAATCCAAAAGTCAGATTCAGAAGTACAGGAACAGATTAGCATAGGTTGCAATCATAATAGCCAGGAAACAGGCTATGGTCAATAATTCAAAATATCAGGCAAATAGCATGACCCGGAACTTTACCCAGTAAGACTTACAATTGGACATTGAACATGGGTCTGGATGATGCTAAAAGGGATGCCAAGATTGTTTTAAACTTAAACATTAAACTAAACAAAATTGCAGTTAGTGTACAAAATGCTGGGATGATATGATTAGTGATTCTGAAATACCCTATTGCATGTGCTACACTCAGGCTTCATTAAAATCCTTACAATTATGTAACATAAAATCGAAACATGTTATAAGCAAATTATTTATGAGGTAATCTGCTTTACCCTTGGGATTCATGGAAAACGTTCAAAGCCTAGAACATAGAATAAGCATTACTGTTAAGAATGGTGGGAAACAAATTGGAATATTGTGTCTTGCTCACAAGTGCCAGTTAGAAGGAATTTGGAGAGTAACAGCATCCTATTGAGTAAAGATCTTGTCACAATGATTTCATTGTTGTCTGATCAAGTATTATATTTCTAATCAGTGTTCTCTGAAAATTACTTTCTTCCTTTGAAATACAGGACTTTATAAATCGCATAATCAAAGAATCTAAAAGGTCTGTGACCATACAACAGACATTTCAACAAATAACCAAATATCTTTAGTGCAACTGATATAGAGGGTACATAACATATAAAAAAAATTGGAATTAAAAATATTATATATATATTTATATGTATATATGGATGTTTTAGAAACACAGTGGGGGGATGACGCTAAGGAGAGCACTTTTTTATATAGGAGAAAAGAGAGAAAGTATCCCCGTCTTTTTGATCAGGAAAAACACACAAATAAATTTTTTTTAAAAAAAATGTATCACTATATCTTTCGAATTCAGTTAAACCTTTTAATCCCGTGATTCTATATATATTGGTTCCCCACTTGATGAGTAGTCCCACAAAGTGCTAGTGCGTAACCTCAAATAGATAGCTTAAATAGAATGAAACTAGGACTCAATTAAATTTTCATTGAAATATTGTGTATTCTTTGTAATTTCTAATTCATAAACAATTCATTTGGTATTAATCGATTATTGAATTACTAAAAATCAACTAAAACACCAATAAGGGTGATAAAGTGCCAACAGATTGTGATCAATTCACTTATAAATCAATTAAAGTGCAATTATTAATATCTCTGATTCCAAGAAAAGGTAGGAAAAGGAAATTGGTAGATGGGTGGAGAAGTCCAGTGTTTTCTAGCTGATTGTTTGACTAACTGCGGGACCCCACAAAGAGAGAGAAGTCAGTGCTTCTGGAACTGTGGTCTCAATTCTATTTTAACTAACTGATCTGAAGAGCTATCTTTTCTACAAAAACACAAATTCCAGAGCACTTATAGTGAAAACAGTTAACAAGAATACAGATAGGAATCTCCTTAATCTGGGCTGAAGGAAGTGCCCAGATCACTATAAAAAGTTTTAGTTTCTTAAAAAGAACCCCCCTAAGGTTTTATCTAAAATGGTATAAACCGTTGAGATATAGCAAGCCAATGCACGTTTCGCAAATTGGTTTTTCAAGGCTGTTAAGGAGAGCACTATAAAAACCCAGAAACTAACTGACAATATTTATTATTGACAAAAACACTCTACTCCATTTTGATTCATTTCATCCAATACAGACCAAGAAATCACGACTGAAGTCCCAGTTTGTCCGTGTTAAACGAATTGTGTCGGATGACAAAACATTAACGGAACGATTGGATGAAATGGAACAATAAGGTTTACTTAGATATAGTACAGTTAGTCAAGAAGTGGCCAAAACTATAAGCAAGCACTGGACACTGTTGAGAGACATTGTACCTGAAGTGAAATCTTTCCAAAATGTGCCCCTTATGTCATATAAAAGAAATAAAACAATTGGATCGCTATTGGTGCAATCTGACTTATGAGGTGCATCAAAAGAGGAGTGAGTGATGCGTCCTAGGCAGAAAGGGACATTTCCTTATCTGTCCTGTAATTGCTGTTCTAATGTGCTCAAGGAAGATATAGTTCATCACCCATGCAAGGGTACCCCTATTAAAATTAATGGTTTCTACACATGTAATTCCACATCTGTAGTTTATGTGATAAAATGTCTGTGTGGAAGACTATTTGTGGGCCAGACCACGTGAGCACAAATCGGCAGTTAAATTGAAGAAACCAGATCCAGCAGTGTCATGTAATTTTGCCGAAAAGGGCCATGGGGTTCAGCAATTAAGGTTGCAGGTGGTGGATAGCATACCCAAATTTCGTCGTGGTGGTGACTGCAGTAAAATGTTACTTAAAAAAGAAGCTATGTGGATACTCCGCCTTGAGACTCTGGAGCCCCATGGCCTTAATAGGGAATGTGACCTACACCCCATATTCCAATTGATTCTATTTATTTTTCTTCTTGTTTTTAATTACAATGTGATTAATTTGTGTCCTACATTTGGTCAATTTAATTTTTTTCCCATAAAATCCCATAGAAATTAATGGGGAGAGGCGGTATTTCACGCTAGCAGACTGTGGCGACCTCTAACTTCACTCTTTGATAAATATACCCCTACGTCTGAATGGATGCAACCAACAGGAAACATATGGACACTGTCAGTGTGCAACATTGTATCTCTTAATGTAACTTCAGTGTTTTTACTTACTCTTTAATTGTTTTTGGATACATGCCCATAGGTGGCGCTGTAGTTGTTAATATAAATCTCTGTAACCATGTGTAATTCAGTAACTTGAAAAAAGGCTGTGTAAGGCCTGAAACGTTGTTCTATGCATGAGAACTGAGCCAAGATACCACTACAGGCTTCTTAATATTGATCTATGGATGGTGCTGTGACTTGACTTTTCGAGTATCCAAGCGAGTTGGAGTGGGCAACTTTACATGAGCACCAGTCTCTTTGAAAGCTATAATATAATCACAATATTTATTATTGTTTCTTTTTTAATTTGCACTGACTTCTCCATTCTTTATTTTTTTTTTATTCTGCTTATAGCCTTCATGCAAAGTATAATAATATGCCAAAACAACTTACTGTGCATATGCAAAACAAACCATTAGAGAAGTAATATGTATCCATGGTAAGAGAAACAAAATCCTGGACTGATGTTTCAGCATATTAAAAATAAATTACTCTGAGGGTTCCTGAAGGTTACCCCCACTATGGACTATTCTTCAAATAGAGATATGCCATAATTGCTAAATTATACCTGGATCCTGCATACTAGCACAGAGACATCAGTAAATGTGTTTTTCTTAACTAAAGGCAGATAAGTACTATTTAAAAAGGGAAAGCTAAATTTACTTTATTATAAATGTTCGGCATTGTGGAAGCCATTATGCTTGTCTTTCTGAGGTTGATGTTCCTTTAATATAGATAATTCAGAAAGAAATTAAAAATTTCATTGTAAAATGGCTTTGCTTTCAATGGGATTCATTGTGCAGATACCTGTTATCCAGAAAGCTCTGAATTATGGGAAGGTCATCTCCCTTAGACTCCATTTTATCCAAATAATTAAAATCCAGAGAAAAATCTTTATTTTTCTCTGGAATGTTAAAACAGTACCGTGTACTTGATTCAAGATATTGTTAATCCTTCATTGGGTGGGGCGGGGCAGAGTTAACAATGGGTTAGTATGAGAGGGCTTTAGAGGAAGTTTTGCTTTCTATTTGACAGTGCAGGGAGCAACATCCTGTCCTCCCACCCCTAATGGGTTTCTGGGAAAAACTTGTTTAGTCCCAACCATGATGTTAAATGGGTAGGGAATGCTTGCCAGGTGGGAAGCTTCCCTGCTTATAGGGTGCAATTCAGTGCTGCCTCGGATGGTGGTCCTAGGAGGTAGAAGTGCAGTGAGATCTGAATCGTTTGTAATGGAAATGCTATTTGTTTAAATTGATTGTTAAAGTTCTTAATAAAGTTGGGCAGTTGTAGGAATTGATAATTTGGGAAGGAATCAAGGGGAAGGGAGCTTATTTGGGATCATGGAAACAAGTTGTTCTAGCAACAAAACAAGTTTGGATAAATACTAATACTAATCTTTGCAAAAACCAGAGTGGAGCCCAAAGGTTGTATCTGCTGTTGAGATAATAAAGCAAAGTTCTGGTTAAAAAGCCAAGCCTTCCATACTTTCTTTGTGCATGTTAATGCCTTTTTCTCATACCTGGTTTTGAGTCATTTTAAATATAAAATCCCAAAAGGTAGGCAAACTAATATGGAAATGACTGTTGGCATAAGGAATGTTTCAGAAATGTTTCATCCCAATTGCATATGAAGCTAAATTCACTTAAAGAACATTTTATTAATTTGTTTTTATGCTACTGTTTCTATTTTAAGTTAAGAAATTAATCTAAGCACAAGTTCAAGTACATTTGTAAAATATGTTTGTTCATTATATTGCAATGAATATCTTATTTTTTTCTGAAGTTATGTAAGTGATGTGTCTTAATTATTAAAATACACAGCAATCTTTATCAAATAATGATGTATTGAAATTGGCTTTCTCTGTGACTACCATATGTGTGATCACCAAACAGCATGATACTTCTTTTAAGCTAAAATAACTTCTATGCTGCAAAATGCTCATACAAAGAAATTCACTTATGCTAATGCATGTTCCAGGATCTTAACTGCATGAAGCTTTGCACTTTCGATTTCATTCCCTTGAATGGATACATTGCAGATCCCAAAGCAGGCTAGGGCATAATGCTGAAATTGCAAAAAAGTAATACCGCAAAAGAATTGACATTTGATAGAGAAATGCCCTTATAATATAGATAAATTAACAAAAGAAGGACATAGAAACCTTTATAAACAATTACATTTAGTGCTTGCTCTGTGCTAAACTGTTATGCTATATATATCATTTTTTTAAAGCATGCACAATAGAATTATTGAATGATGGATGTATAGTAGTACCCATGAATATTATGCTCTGACACTGTTGTGACAACCAGATTGGGGAAGAAAAGCCTCAGACCCCCTTTTTTTTGCATCTGTTTGTTACCTTAAGTAATAAGTAAAATCCATTTCACTAAATTACAGGCTACAAAGTCACATTCAGGCCTTTCTATGATGGCAGAAAATGCATCCCTTGTTCATAGGCCTGAAAGGGAACACATGCCAATGGGAGGCACACGCTGAAATCCAGTTGAGGTGACATTCTAAATGGCTTGTTCTTCAAACCGTTACATATTCCTGAAGGCTGAACTTGAAAGTTGATTTTGGAGACAGAAAATGACTATATACTGTATAATAAAGTGAGCATTTTCATGCTAATGAACTTGTCTGTCTATTTGATCTGCTCATATCCCATACATAAGTGCATCTTGCATAAGTACTAACGAGTATGATTTTGTAGAATTTATAGCATATTTGGGATAATCTACAATGATCCCTAAAATTGTAGAGTGGACAAAGAATTTCCTGGAAAATCCACTCTCAAAAATAACTTGAAATAAATAACTATGATAGCTCAGTGTTAATACACCATCAAAACAATTCACTCTTTTACTTAGAAGTCTACTTGCTGTACAGTAAATTATACCCAAACGTGTTAGTGTCCTGTTCAACAAAAAGGAAATTTGAATATATTACTAGTAATAGTTTCAGCACAGAACAAAACGAAATATATAGCAACAGTGATAGCTTTTGGATTTAAGCCTCAATTTCTAGGTTGTAAGAAGCATCTTGTACATTAAATTATTTCCCTTTGTCATTCAAACTGGGTCATTCTTTCACAGTGAAAACTTTAGGAGCAGCTTGCAAATGTTTTAAAACAATTCAGCTGCCTGGCTGATGTGCCATGCATGTAAAATTGGTTATATGAAATGACAAAAGGTCAGATTAAGTCAGCGTTACTATCCTCTTTATTCTAAGGCTCAGCCAGAAGCACTGTTAATGCTATTATGACTTAATAGAAATATCTTTCATGCATTGTTAAATCGTATTCTTTGTCAGAAAAAGTTTGTCATTTTTGCTTGCTTTCAAGCCCTATGCACACCTGAATTGTATGTTTATTTACCATCTTCACTTTGAATACTCAAGTCAATTGACATTGCAGCTTATTTAATGTTTACATGATTTTCTAGCAGTTCCAAATTATGGAAAGATCTGTTATCCAGAAAAACCCCAGGTCCTGAGCATTCTGGATAACATATCCCATACCTATAGTAGTAGTATATGCCTATAGATGATTATTTATCTATAAATCAATTGTGTGGCTCCTAATTAGTCATGTAAATTAAGTAGGAACAATATAAAGGTATGTTTTTAATTTAACACTTTAACATTTAAGCTGTTTATTATCATACAACTTTTATGTAAACCTCATCATCATCATACCATTACAAAATATTTTTTTGTAATTAGTGGGTTAAATACTTGTACAATTACTCTGGCCTAAAATGTCTCTACAATTCTTTTATTACTACATATAGGGGCAGATTTATTAAAGGTTGAATTGAAAATTTGAATTTTCAATTTTTATTGTATGGTTAAAACTCTCAAATTAGAATTGTGAATAATCCAAACTCGATTAGAATTTTAATTTTCCACCTAATTATTTTTATTTGCCACCTAAAACCTGCCAAGTTCATGTATAAGTCATTTAATTTGATATGTTCAAGACTGGAATGCAGTGGTGTTCAGCCCCGGATTTGCGGCAAAGAAATAGGGGCGGCATGCCGCCCAGCCGCCGTTCAATTGCACCAGCTGCGCTGGTGTTTTTCCGCCGGCGCGCTGGGAAGGCGGGCGGTAGGACCGCGCGGCTGCCTGGTCGGACCGCGCGGCCTAGGGGCGCGATGAAGTTAAATCCGGCGCTGGTGGTGTTCCCATTTATATTGACAATTTGCATGACAAGCAGTTTCACTGAGAAACTTTTTCAGCTGCAGATGTACAACAGCGTACCAGGGATCAACAAGGATATTGCTGATTTGAAAGACACTGCAGTGGAACATTATACTGAATATCTGGCATTTGTGTCTGTTTTGATGATTCATTTACATGCAATATCTACAGTATCTGGCCCATTGTTGAAAGAATATTTCAGAATTATGGCTGGTTTATTGTGTATAATATAGCATATATGAGTAAAATAAAGATGGGTAAAATAATGTTGACTTGTATAAGAGAATATCAATGTCATGCAATGGTTTCAATTATTTTTAATTCTAGACCCATTTAACTTAACTTAAGGCATTCAAAAGCTCCTTTAGTCACAATAACATTACAGATATGAAAATATTGTCATAATTCCAACAACCCTTCAACAAAAAATATGAGGCTTATTTATCTATGGTCAAATTGACATTTTTTACTGCAATTCAAGTTTTTCTGAGCTAAACCTCAAAGATTCAAATTCAGTTTTTATAAATTCAAATTTTTGATATTTCTGAAGCACCAAAAACTCAAATGTAAAAATTCAGCATCTAAAAGCTGCCAAGTTCACATATAAGTCAATGGAAATTGTCCAAGGTAAAATTTAGGACATTTTTTCAATTAGAGTTTTTCACATTTTTCAAGTTATTTTCATACCCATTTAAAAAGATAAATACCATCAAATTCAAATAATAAGTTTTCCACTATTTTATTTGGTCAATATATTCAGATTGTTTTCAATAAAAAAACATTTTAGTTTGGTAAAATTGCATTTGTTTATAATACTAACATTTTGTTTATTTTAATTAAAAAAATGTTTATTATTCACAAACTCAGATTTTTAGAAATAGGCCTTGGATGGTTGGATTACTAGGAGAATATAAAAAAATAAATAGGTATGGTCTTCAAAACATTAAGGGGTTATTTACTAAAGTCAGATTTTTTATGTTTGGACTTTTAAAGGGTCAAACACCATTTTTTTTTTAGAAAAAAACATATTATTCGCTATTTATTAAACCCTGATGGTGTTAAAAATCTTTATAAAGAAGTACTCCATCCCAAACCTACCAAGATCACGTAGTCAATGGCAGATGTCCTGTTTCAGGGTTTTCATTCAGTTTGTTAATGGAAGGAACCCCATGATTCTGGTGCCAAATCTATAATATAAACCCCAACCCAGGTTCAATTTAGGTTTCCATTCTAAGAATTTTGAGAGTGCATTATTATTGATTATTCATGGTTTTCACAACAGGTCACTGGACTTCTGGTTGATCTGCTTGTGCCCAGTAACAAATTTGTCCCTAGTCCCTAAAGGCTGATCATTTAGGTCTTGTGGCCCTGACATCAACAAATATAGTTGTAGTTGTATATTTGGATGTGGAGAATTATCTTCATACTCGCTACTCTTAACAACAAACCTAACAACTCTATATAATGTGTAAGTCTACTTTACAAAAGTATTAAATGGTATAAAGTTCAGGCAAAGGCCCAGACAGCATTTCAGTTCATACAGCTTTTTCTTGCATCATTTTTGCTTCCTTATCAGAGCCATTTTCTGCTTAACTGGAAAAGCCTCTTGAATGAACATTTGTAACTTAAGTATTGACTGTGCCACAAAATCTTAAAATTTGCCTTGCCTTAGGGTATATTAATAAAATATCAACAACACAACTTTAAAGAGAAGTTATGGTTTTGATATAAGCAATGAAACATAGAAAATGCATGCCACATTAACTCCAACTACCCTGAAGGATTTTGTGAAGACATCCTGCATAAAAACACTTGTGAAAATAAAGTTCTTATCTCTTGCTTCTCTCAGAAATCAACAATTACATCACCACAGCACAAAAAAGTACTCATTTGAGTTTATGCAGCTCTTTGTACAATGTTGTACTGTGACCTGCTGTGTGTTAGCTGCTTTACAAAATAATCTGTTATATGCTAAAGCAGACTCTTGCACATATTCATGTGCACCCTATTTAATGTATTGATGGTTTATAATACCACAGTAATGCCATCATACAATATAATTATTTGATTAAAAGGAAATCTATGGGAGATGGCCTTCCAATAATTCAGGAAACAGGTTCCCAGATAACTAGACATATACCTGTGTGTACATATGTAATACACATATACAAATTATGCTTATTCTAAAAATGATTTAATTTGAATGTTTTCAAAAGACATGAATTTTCAATAAAAAAGGCAAAATGCTCTAATGTAAAACTTTCAATGCTGTATATGAAAGCTTGCAAGGTCACATACAGTATAAGTCATTGGGAGTTTTCCGAGGCAAAATGTAAACTATTTATTCAATTCAGGTTTATTACACTTTTTTAGCTTGTTGACCCATTGAAAATTAAAACAAATTAAAAATTAAAATAGAAATTTGAGTTATTCATACTTTTTTCATGGTTTTATATGATCACATCTTTTGGATTTATTCACATTTTTGAACAAACAATGTAACATTCAAGTTTTTGTAAAATCTTGAGATTAATATAAAAGGAAAAATATATGAATGTAACACAAATACAAATTTTAATAATAGACCTCAGCATCTACCTATGATTAAGGCCTCAGCTCTTTGTGAAATATACTTTCAGACATCAATAATTTGGATCCTCACAATTGTTTTTTAGATCCTTGATCTGCATTTTATTATGTTTGGTAAACAGTACAAGCATTTTACAGTGACTTAACCATATCCAGTTGTAGATAATGGCTTAAATACAATAGGAAGCCAGGCTACATTTTTGTTCTAAAATGCAAGGCTGTTTTGGCTTTTCAGTATTTTATTATTTGAAACACAGCCAAACGGTAATTCTGTAACATGCTATAAGTAGAAACAGTTGACTATATGTACACTTTCTTTCTTTGATCTCTGTTTTCTACCAGTTAACAAGCTGATTATAAGGATGCTTTAAACCATCTCAAGATGGTCTCATGTATCAATACATAAATTAAGCCCTTAAATTGGAAACAATCCAGACTTTATCCCCATCAAATTTCCTTTACTTACTTGCTTTTGCTCCACAAACTGAAATTTTTATAAGCTGTGATTTGTCCAAATAAAACATTGCATTAACAAGTGTGTAGCATGCAACAGACAGAGTCTAGGTAATTGTACACTAAAGTAAAATATCCATATGGCACAAGGAGACTATTTTAAATGGAACCCAAATATTTTATAAGATAATACTATTAAGGATACCCTCTTTGCAATCTGTGTGCTGGAATACAACCTGCTATTAGTGATGAGAGAAATTTATTGCCTGGTGGATACGATGGATGAAAAAAATTGTTGTGTATTTAAAATATTGTCCCACATTTAGGTGACGCAAAACAGGTCAGATTTGCTACTTGCTAAATATACCTGTGTCTTTCAGGACACAGGAGACTCTTCTTATGCTAATTGATGTATGTATAAAATTACGTTATAATTTAAGCACTCTAACTCATTGTGTACAAACCAAATTTAATTAAAATAGGTAAATTAGGTGCTCTGGGTTCCCATTGAAAACAAAATTCAAAAAAGAATTACAATTAAGTCTGTAAGCTTTATATTGTGGATGGTTCGGTATTTGGCCAGTATTCGGATGTTTTCAGCAGGATTTGTACCAAATCCATAAACTCCTGAGACTTTTTGTCACAAAACAAGGAAGTAAAAAAAATGTTTAACCTTGCACAGTTCTCTTTTTCCCTTCTCCCCCTGATTTGCATATGCAAATTAGGAATTGGTTCAGTATTGAAGGGAGAAAGTTCTGAGGGAAATTGCTGATTGCTCCAATAAAACTCAGTTGCCTCTTTCTAATCTACAATATAACTATTTTATGTTGCTTAATGATAATTATTTATTTGTTTAATGTAATATTCTCTTCTGTTCACTATTCACTATTCTGTTCACTATTTTGGATTTGGCCAAATGCCTGAATTCTTTGTGAAGGATTCGGCCAAATCCAAAATAGTGAAAAGAATAGTGAACGGTGAGCAAAAGAGAATATTGATTTTAAACAAATAGATAACATTTGTTAAGTGACATAAAATAGGTATCTGGCAGATTAGAAAGAGGAGAAAGAATGATATTGGAGTAATCAGCAATTTCCCTATGAGAACTCCATGTCAGTACTTTCTCCCTTCTCCCATCAGAAGGATCCTCCCCAAATCTTTAAATGATAACCCCCCACCCACCTACCAGTATCTTCTTTGTAATTCTGCATTACCTCACTTCATATGCTGGAATCTTTTGTGTTTCAGCTCCTGAATCAGGTAGAATGATGTTGTTCAATGTTTGGTATCCCATGTTGGCCTGTGTTGTAGTTGCTTTCCTGTATTACTATCAGAGCATTTGGTGGTGAGCCTTTTCCCTTTCATGTGCCCTTCCAACTTGCCCAAAAGGCATATGGTGGCAAGAGTGTTATGTTGCCCCTACACCCTATTTTTTAATTTTATGGATGGGCAAGGGAGGTTTCAGGTAGCTTTGGACAAGTCAGTAATTATGCAGGATTAGTTAAGTGTTTAAGAGTATTACTGCCTCTTGTTAAATTGTGTTTTCTTTGTTCCCAGTGCAGAGGATATACTATATCTTTAATTCAATGAAGGAAAGGTTCATGACCAGCTGCCTTCCTCAACAGACTTTCCTAAGACCCTCCAAAGAGAAAGTTGGTGGATACATAGGATAAATTTGCTAAAGCCACAGGGTCTTAATTTTAATCTGAGAGCGTTTCTAGAACAACTTTACAGACTGTGATTACATTTGAGATTTATATATATCATCCCTGCAGTAATAGTGTTGTCAAGGCGTAATTACGATTACGCCTTGACAAAGCTATTACTGCGAAACGCGCGTCGGCATTTGCTGTTCTTTTAATCTTATTTTAAAATTACTTTCAAGTCAATTGGGTTTCGACGGAATAGAAGGGTGGGGAGGATAAAAACCTCAACCAGTGCTCAGGTCACGACTTCCTTCTCTGATACTAAAGCTCACAAGAGCTTGTGGATTTGTGTTTTTTTAGGCTTACATAGCTCTCTTCAGTCTAGGATTTAGATTAATAAGCAAGACCACGGTCCCGGGTACTCTGCCTTCTTTGTCTTTGTGGTGTCCCAGGGAAAGAATAATTTAGGCAGTAGATTTGGGACAACTCCACCTCCTCCCCTTTTTCTATTTCTGGCTTAACCTTTGAACCTGAGCATTGTGTGTTTTTTAATATTTATCCTATTAATTGCGGTCTCTTTTAAATCAATTACTTAATTTATAATCCATTGTTAAGCACTGCTAAGCACTTTAAACTTAATGAATTAATTTTTAAGTTTGAATGAATTCAGTTTAATTTCCAGTCACAATTAATTATTAAGCACTAAAGTACTTTAAATTTATTGCAATTAAATCTTCAAATCCGATTGGCTGTAGGTATATTGGCAATTTTTATGATAATACACCTTTTTGCAAAGGATATAAATCAGTGTGAAGTAGCATTGATTGTAGTAAAGATCATATCACTATTTACCGTTAAGCTTCATTATAATTAATGGAATGAACTGTATCATACCTGCAATTTATGTTTAATTAAATTAAGTTGAAATTAATTGGTAGTTTTAAATGGTTAAATTATAGCACTGCACTTTATACTTTTATTTTTCTGTGATTACTATAAGGTAATCAGTAACATTGCATGACAATATAGATATCATCCAATAGGTTGTTGGAATAATTGAGAGACTGCTGAGCAAGTTTGAAGCAAGTGGGGTACTTTTTCTCCTTTTTTATTCAATTAATCCTTACTGACTTAGGTCAGACCTCTGCTTCTACCGCAGGATAAATTTGATAAGGGATCACTTTTTTGTTTGATATATCATCCCTGCAAGATCATTGTGTGAATATTTGAAACATGTTGCAACATAATTTTTACTTTGTAATAGAATTATTCCTTTAGCAACTGTATCTTTTTTAGCAACAGTTTCGCTTTTATCTCTATATGGAAAGTAACATTTCATGAGAGGGGAATGTTCCTGATCCCTGTGATATTACCTAAGAGACTGTGAGTTAAATTGTTCAGGACCAATAAAGTTGTTCAAGAACTGGTTGACGGAACACGGAGATAAAACAGCAGAAAGTAGATGGGGACGTCATCGCTCAAGGAAGAACCCGCTTAGGCGAAACGCGTTAGTGAGACCATGCTTGTGAGTTGCAGAAGCACTCTTTGGCAAGACGGATTGAGCTCTGAGGGATGCAGAGGAGCCATAGGGACATTGGGGACTTACACTGAAACTTTTAATGCGATTACCAAGAACTCATTTGTGAGTGTGTATTTATTATTTATTAAAAAGTTTTAAAGTGTTTCTGCACACCCTGTTTTTTCTCTTTACCTAAGTAACGAAGGAGGAGTTCAAGTACAGAAAGGAGTTCACATTTATTTACGCCCATTTCGACTCACGTCTTGTGAGTCGTGATTCCTAATCTCTCCACTGGAGACATTAGGAATCCAGCGGTTTGCTGCTATTTTCCTTTTACCCATTTACAATTTACGTGTCCAAAGAATTTCATTATTGGGGCCTTTGTATGGTTGGAGAATGTGTTAATTGTAACTACACTATAAGAATAATAGGCAACACGTATAGATGTGAGGTCTTTGTAACACATGCATGTCGGATGCTAATTGATATGTGTGAAGTGTTAATCACAGGGTGTTAAACAATAAGGCACTTAACTCACAAAGGGTGCGATATTTTTACACTGAAATACTACACTATATACTGTAATCTTTTCTGTTTTCCCCGTCCTCGAGAAACTTAGTTTTTTAGAGGAACACAGCAATCCGGTTATTATAGAAAATAATTTTTGATTTGGCAGAGGAGAGTCTAAGAATTGCTCTACTTTGGGGATACCTAATTTTCCTGGGACTCAAACTCATATTTAGACTTTCCTAATGTTCAGGAATTTTTTAAGTTAAACAAAATGTTTGCTTTATAAGCCTTTTAACTAGTAATGGCTATAGACTTGCAGGAGGTGATAACACCAATTGTCCAATCTGCCTCTGTGTAACCTCAACAGGTGCTTTTGGTTACCTGCCTGAGAAAACACCAGCTGAGTATAATCAGTGGATTCCTCTGACTATATAACCTCCAGCTGAGTGCAATCAGGTGATTCTTCTACCTGTGCAGACACCAGCTGAGTATAATCAGGTGATTCCTGGATGTGCATTTTCCAGCAGTAGCAAATGGAGGTGGTCCCATTCACTCTCCAACTCAGTAGCCTGAAATGCTTATCAGGAGCTTCCGGTAAATACTGCTGTCCAGAGTAAGCTTGTGAGACCATGTTCATAATAAAAAATATGGAAATATATTTGCCTGTTTTGTAGATTTTAAAAAGGCATTTGACTCAGTGTGATACCTAGGTCTATTCCTAAAACTTCTGAAGAGTGGGATAGGAGGGAAGATATATGATGTCATAAAGAGCTCATATACCGCAAATCAATGCTATACTGAGAACCAATGCAGAGTGAAGGTTAAGTGAGGAGAAGGAGAAGCAAGTGGTTCCGGCAGGGCTGTAAAGTCAGTCAGGAATGCAGCATGAGTCCAACTTTATTTAACATATATATCTATGAATTGGCAGCAGCCTTAGATTCCTAATCTGCACCAGGACTGAAATATGATACTGTGGAAAAAGTGCCTGCTATATGCTGATGATCTCCTGCTCCTGTCAACAACAGAGGGTGGCCTGGAAGCCAACCTGGCAATGCTGGAGAAGTACAGCACAACTTGGGCACTGCCCATCAACCCAAACAGAACACAGGTCATAGTGTTTCAGAAGAAGAAGAGCAAACAAAGCAAAAGTCCTTCCTTCTTACTAAATAACTGTGCACTGACAGCTATACCTACCTTGGCTTAGAAATCAGACAACCAGGAAGCTTTAAACCAGCAATAGCTGTCCTAAAAGACAAGGTGTTCAGAACCATCTATTCCAGAAGACACCTGTACCACCTTAAACCACCCGTGAAGGTCTGGCTTAAAAAAAAAAAATAATAATCCAAGATGGCGGCGCCCAGTCTGCCCACGTGGGCACTGGTACGCCAGCGCTGCAACGCTGATGCATGCGTAAACGCGCATACACAAACACGCCGGAACAAGCACGCCGGCATAAGGACGTCAATGACGTCACTTTGGCACCAAATTCGAATATAAAAATGCTACCAGGACGCCAGAATGGCGCCCAAGAATAGGTTCTACTTCCCTGAACCTGGGTTCCTGTTTGAAGCCTTGATTCCTGTATCCTGTACCCTGATTCCTGCACCTGCCTTGGTTTTGACCTTTTGCCTGGACTCCTGCTTACCGATTCTGAACTGCCTGCCCTTGAACTCTAGCCTGAACTCTGATTATTCTCTTGACTAAACCCTTTGGATACCACGACCTTGATCCCTCAAGAAGGCTTCCTCCTTGATCCAGACTACCTCCCTGGAGGGAGCTCCCGGCTCCCTGACATTATTCTTGGGCCATGGATCCTACTGAGGAAGCTACACTTGATGTCGGACGAGCGCTCCATGGACTGGCATCCTGCATGGAGGAATATGAAGCCCAGCAGTACCGCATAGGGCAGGCACTCGATACCCTTCTCTCTCATGTGCATCCAGCGCCCCCTGCTTCCCAAGCTGCTGTAAATCCTCCCATGGCGGTCGTCTCGTCTACCACAGGTTTCTCGTCTGGTGAGCCTCGTATTCCGCCTCCTCCTCGCTTCAGTGGGGACCCCCAAGCCTGCAGAGGTTTCGCTTCACAGTGCCAGATCCAGTTCGAGTTTCAACCCTCGCACTTCCCCAATGAACGTTCCAAGGTGGGGTATGTGATGTCTCGTTTGGTGGGCAAACCGCTTGAGTGGGCGACATCTCTTTGGGAAAAGAATTCTCCACTGACTTTTGATGCCAAGGCTTTTCTTCAAACATTTCGTACTGTGTTTGATGCCCCGGGTCGGGTCACTAATGCCCCTTCTCGTCTTCTGCAACTCCGGCAGGGAAAGTGACTATGCTATTGACTTTAGAACTTTGATGGCTGAGACTTCCTGGAATGACGATGCCTATAAGGCCGTATTCTATCAAGGTCTGACTATTCGAATTAAAGATGATCTTGTCTCTAGGGAGTTCCCTGACCTGCTGGAAGATCTAATTGCACTATCCATTAAGGTGGACACTCGTCTCAGAGAGCATCAAGTAGAGAAGGAGCGTAGTAAAAGATTTCAACCCTTGTTGGCACCCCGCTTCCAAAGACCTCTCTTGCATACTCCAGCTACTCAGGCTTCTACTTCTCCTCCGGAGGAACCTATGCAAGTTGGAAGAGCTCATCTCTGAGAACAAGAAAGGCTCCGTAGATGGATGGCTGGCCTATGTCTGTATTGTGGCGGACAGTCTCATTTTTTCGGAAATCTTGTCTGGTGAAGCCCACGAGTTCTGTTCCCCGACGTATATCTAGGGTAACTCATGTAGGGGGCACTACTCCGAAGTCTCAAGAGAACACTCATAGGTTTCTCCTTCCTTTACAGATTCGTCTGGCCACTAAGACCATTGTCGGCTCAGCTTTCATTGACTCTGGAGCTGTTGGGAACTTCATGGACGCTCTTTTTGCCAAATATATATAAGTTCCCTTATTCCCATTGTCCACTCCTCTTAATGTCACTGCCATTGACGACAGACCCCTGGAGGCTGAGTTTATTTCTATGAAGACTGGGGAATTGCCTGTGCAGGTTGGGACTCTGCATAAAGAAAGATTATCATTCCTAATTATTTGCTGCCAATCCATTCCAGTTGTTTTGGGTCTTGGCTGCACCTGCATAATCCCACCATTGATTGGTCCGCAGGGCAGATTTTCCGTTGGAGCCCATTTTGCCGGCAGCACTGTCTTCCTGCTGAACCCCTCCAGAGGGTGAATATCTCTATGTCTGATCTGAAGACTCTACCCTCCTTCTACAAGGAATTCTCCAATGTATTCTGTAAGAAGTCTGCAGAATTCCTTCCTCCACATCGACAATACGATTGTCCTGTCGATCTTCTGCCTGGAACCATGCTCCCTAGAGGTCGTACTTATCCTCTCTCTCCAGCAGAGATCGCTGCCATGAAGCAATATATCCAAGAGAATATCCAGCGGGGGTTTATTCGCCCTTCTACCTCTCCTTCCGGGGCTGGATTCTTCTTCGTGGAGAAGAAGGATGGAGGCCTACGTCCTTGTATTGACTACCGAGGTCTTAATAAAATCACCGTTAAGAACCGGTATCCCCTGCCTCTGATTGCTGAACTCTTTGACCAACTGAAGGGGGCTAAAATCTTCACTAAGTTGGATCTCCGTGGGGCGTATAACCTTATCCGCATCTGGGAAGGTGACGAATGGAAGACAGCATTCAACACTCGTGATGGGCACTATGAGTACTTAGTAATGCCCTTTGGTCTCTGCAATCCCCCCTTTCAAGAATTTGTGAATGACATTTTCCGCTGAACCAGTGAACCAAGCTTTGGAACAGTTCTTGAGGAACCACGTCTCCCTTTGTCAAGATGACTGGTCTGATCTTCTCCCGTGGGCGGAATTTGCTCATAACAATGCATGCCACGCTTCCACTGGAAGGTCTCCATTCATATCGGTGTATGGTCAGCATCCTCAAGCCTTGCCACAGGACTTTGTATTGTCTGACGTCCCGGCTGCAGATGACCATGCAGCCCACATGTCTGCTATTTGGGCTGCAACCAAGTCGAACTTGGAGAAGAGCGCTCTGGTTCACAAGACATTTGCAGATCGTAGACGTAGACCCTCTGCTCCCTACAAGGTTGGTGATAAAGTCTGGTTGTCTTCCAGGAACATTTGGTTGAAGGTGCCATCTCCTAAGTTGGGTCCAAAGTTTGTGGGTCCATTCTCCATCTCGGAGGTGATCAATACTGTGGCTGTCAGACTTCAGCTTCCCCCTGAGATGTGAATTCCCAACGTGTTTCATGTCTCTTTGGTGAAACCCACTACCTCCAACCGCTTTTCTGTGAACCAGTCTCCCCCTCCTACTATCCCTGTGGATGGTCAACAATAATATGAGGTGGAAAAGATCCTTGTCTCCAGAATCTCCAGGGGCTCTCTTCAGTACCTCATCAAGTGGAAGGGCTTTGGCCCTGAAGAATGCTCATGGGAAGGACACTCTGATGTTCATGCTCCTCGTCTTGTAAGGGATTTCCACTCCAAGTTTCCCCAGAAGCCAAGCCCTGGTGGTCCTGAGGCCCCCCGTGGGGGGTACTGTCAAGGCTGCCGGGAGCGTGAAGAGGCGTGTCTGCTCCCGGCGGCGAATAATCCAAGATGGCGGAGCCCAGTCGGGCCACGTGGGCACTGGGACGCCAGCGCCACAACGCCGATGCATGCGTAAATGCGCATACGCAAACACGCCAGCGCAAGCACGCCGGCGTAAGGACGTTAATGACGTCACTTTGGCGCCAAATTCAAATATAAAAAGGCTCCCAGGACGCCAGAATGGCGCCCAAGAATAGGTTCTGCTTCCCTGAACCTGGGTTACTGTTCCATGCCTTGATTCCTGTATCCTGTACCCTGATTCCTGCACCTGCCTTGGTTTTGACCTTTTGCCTGGACTCCTGCTTACCAATCCTGATCTGCCTGCCCTTGAACTCTAGCCTGAACTCTGATTATTCTCTTGCCTAAACCCTTTGGATACCACAACCTTGATCCCTCAAGAAGGCTTCATCCTTGATCCAGACTACCTCCCTGGAGGGAGCTCCCGGCTCCCTGACACAGTGTCATCACCACAGTCCTTATCTATGCAAGTGAAAGGTGGGGTCCTGTCACTTACACAGACCAATACAAATGGGACTCTAGCCCAACCAAAATATTCCATCTGGAATTCTCTAAGCACCTTCTCCAGGTCCACAGGAGCACCTCAAATCTTTCTTGTTGGTCCTGTAGGGCTGAGCTCGGCAGATTTCCCCTATTTGCTGAGCAATGAGACCATGTGCCCTGAAACAATTTCATCAGTAGTCTGCCAACCCACCACTACCACCAACTGACAAAAGACCAAGTTACACAATAAACAAATCTAAAGAGCAACGTGTCTGTGCATGGAGGAATGAAATATAAAACCCCCAGTCTACCAGTCACTGGGGAGGGAATACAAACTAGTTCCATACCTGGAAACTCTACAGAACCCCAAAGACAGACAGGCAGATCCTGAGTAGGTACAGAGGAAGTGCCTACAGCTTGAAAATTAAACTGGAACGGCACAGCCAGACCTACAGGCCCAGGCCCCAAGATTGTGCGATGTGACCCGGAGGCAGTGGAGGTTGAGGCACATTTCCTGCTACAGTGCCCCAAATACTCAGCATAGAGGGACACTCACTCCCAGAGAATTTCCTGTCACATTACATACTTCACATCCATAAAAGAAAATAGAAAACTCCACAACCTACTGGGAGAAGAGGCACTGGCAGTAACAATAGCCGCACAATATCTAAGACTGAGAAAAACAAGACTTTCTCCTTCCATAAACTGCCAACCCCAACCATTTCACCCCTCAACCTGCTTTGGCAATGCTAAAGGTATTTGGTCATCAAAAATCATTTGATTTGACCTATCTTGCTGGGATATAAAACTAGTGTCCTATAATATGGTGATCTGCTTGGTGTACTAAGCAGCAGATAAGGTATGTGTTCCTATTCTGTTCTGAAGTGTGTTGAGCTCTGTCTAATTGCTCACCTGACACCAGTAACCCAAATGGAAATAGGCAACTCGGCTTGCAGGCAATATGTTCATATTTTGACCTGCAGTGTCCTGAGTTCTGGCTATTTGCTCATCTGAAATGAGGAGGCCTAATGGATAATGGTAACTTTGCTTGCAAGCAATGTGTTTGTATTCTGACCTGGAGTGTACTAAGCTCTGGCTATTCGCTCAACTGGAACCAATAGCCCTAGCAGATGTAAGTCACTGGGCTGGGTGACTGCTGAGATCTAATATATGCTTGCTCTGAGCAGCAGCTAATCAAAGCTATTTATTACATCACTGTAATGTTGTGAACTGTATCAATGTTTATTACACATACATCTGAAGGTCTTACACATTTCAGCAATGCTCCTGGAACAAGGTATTGCTTAATCAATAAATGTATTTTTTCACATGGCATTTTTCTCTCCCTGCATTTAGTATGTTCAGACATATTGGGGGTCATTTATAAAGTTCGTGCAGTGCATATTTTTCACAAATGGTTGTATTGTGCATGTTTTTTCCTGAACGCTAATATATTGCACTGCTCTGCCCATCTTTCTGTTTTTTGCGAATTCGCAGTGTGAATAAATTTTTGCAAATGGTGCGCAAATGGGACAGGAGTTTGCGCGAGCGCACCCAATGTGCGAGGTTGTTGTTCGCGAAAATAGCGTTGACAGTAACTTAAATTCGCAGTTTGCAAAACTGTTTTGTGAATATTTTATCCGCCACCAAAGTTGTGGCGTAACTGAGTCGCAAAGTGTGCGCATAAAGATTCGCAATTTGCGAATTGTGACATATTTATAAAGCCCCTTTAGACATTCGCATTGTGAACAAAAAATTCGCAATATTTTTTGCACCCTCTTATTCAGCTTTATAAATATAACCATGCGCAGGGCAAATATATTCACTTTGTGAACCAATCTGCCCTGCGCGACCTTTATAAATGACCCCCATTGTCTCTGATACACAGCTGATTATGTTGGAGCCAGTCTGTTATAAGGATTGCTTAGTTAGCAATAAAACTGCAGGTGGTTTTTATATAGCACAAAGTTGGGGCCCTTCCCTGTAAGAATATCTAGGCTCAGCAGCCTCATTTTTGCAATTCACTGTTTGCAGGAATATATATTTCAATGTATTTTACTGTCCATAATTGGTTCTATGGGTTTTGGCAGTGTCTCTGTGCCAGAAAGCAATATCTCAGGGTCCTGACAGTGGCATGCATAATAATCTGCCATGATATAGCGCATACTGGATTACTGAAATGGAGTTGGACTAGGAAAGGAAGATCACAGTAAGTTACATAGTTACATAGTTAAATCAGGTTGCTAAAAGACAAAGTCCATCAAGTTCAACCCCTCCAAATGAAACTCAGCATCCATACATACACCCCTCCATATTTTCACATAAATTATATATACCCAGTGCCTTATTGCCACATGGACTTCCATTTTGGCTCCTGGTGTCCTTGCAGCTAGGTGTTTTCATTGAGCCTGGGATCACCAAGGCCCAGTAAAGCCACCACCCCCAAAGGGACAGCACCTTCGGAGAATAAGTTGGGGACCAGGAAACCCCGTGAATGAGGTTAGTTATCACAGGGGACATATTTTAATAGACTCTCTAGGAGAGTGAGATAGCCAGCATATAGCAAGAGCAGCTGTATTCCCCATCAAGGATCAAGGCGCAGGGAGTAGCTTCCCACAAGGCTTCTTCGTATGCCTTTAGTGAAGGGATCACAGTGGATGAGGTGTTAGGCTAGACTTCTTCTCCCTAACCACTCCACTGGAGGTGATCCGGATCACTTAAAGGTGTATTGCCTGGGAATTGATGTACACTTGACTACTATGTCTTATGGGAGTGACAGTCTTCATTTTGCTGTATCAACCCAGTCTGTCTATTCACCACTGTGATGTGCTAATACCTCCTCCTGCGTGAGTAAACCTGTGGTCACTTGCATTTGCTTTGTACAATAAATCCACCTTTTGTTTGCATCAAAGAACCTCCAGGCATCCAATTCCTATCTTTTATTATACAGTAGCCTGTGTTTTGTAGTTCTACTGCGCCCCAAGGTAAAGCTTCCACTTTGCGAAGGCCCTGCCCCCAGCAACGTAACTAGAGGGGGTGGGCCCTGGTGCAGGACGCACAGCCGGGCCCCCTCCGTACGCCCGGAACCGGCGGAATTCATGGCGGGTGAGCTGCCGTGGGGCCCTGAGGGGCTGAGGGCCCTGGCCCAATCGCACCCCCTGCTCCCCCGGTAATTACACAACTGCCTGCCCCTGTTGTGTAAGTCGCAGTGTAACCCATGCCCATACCACTAGCTGGACACTTTAACTATCTGTGGTCTGGATAGCCCAGATTAGCATTACAAACATAAGAAATTAAATGTGAATATTAAACATGATACAACTATTAACTGCTGGGACAGCACACTCCCGGCCCAGTATCTTTAGATATCACAATACAATATTAAACATAATGGCAGCTATGAAAATGCAAAATAAGCATTAATGCAATTTCGCTTAGAGAACCAAAGATCTGAAAGACAAAAAGAAAAACAAGCATGCAGTGCAACAATATGGCATTTTAACAACACAATGTTCTTGGAAGGTTCTCCATTAAGCATCAGTGGGAATCTCTTGCATGTGCCGATGAAGCAAAATAAGTGAGTTACCCAAAGGGTAAAAGAAACATAAGTTCAATCAAGGGCAGAATAAAAGTTTTTGTTGTACTATCCTTGGCAACTGTGAAAAACAATGTGGTGAAACCTTGAAACCTTGAAAGCATAACAATGGGTATGCAAATAATAATATAAGCAATTAAATGTGAATATTGATCATGAGACAACTATTAACTGCTGGGACAGCACAATAACCCCCTTATAATTTAAACAATAATAATTAAAGAATAATACACAGTGAAACACTGGCAAAGCAAAGTACTTGTATATGTAGGAATTTTACTAAATGTAATGGACACAGCTCTCCAAAAAATAACCTGGAAGCTCAGAATATTAAAAATTGTTATAATTAATTGAGTTAAAGCCAGGTTGAGCTTTAACACAACAACATATACAACATACATGGAGGCTTATTTATCATGCTCAATATTTGCAACATGCGTATTAACAAAACCTTCACAAAAATAATCTTTTTTGACACAAATGTATTTTCGTGTGCATACAAAATGTTCATACAATTCGTTGCGCAAGATTAGGTGCTGCACTGTATTAATAAATGAGCCACAATGACTTCTATTGGACCTTTGCAAATTTTTGCATTACAGGTTTTTGTGGTTTTTACAATTAATAAGTCTTGTAAATCTAAACCATAATTGAAATTGCTTTTTACTGTTTGAACTTTAGTCTTACAATTCAAATAACCTTTCTGCAGGTTTAAGTCATCTATTTTTAACTTTTAATATTCCATATACACTTGGGGGTTATTTATCAAAGTCTGAATTTATCTCATTATCATCTGCTACAAACTCCGATCATATCCGCTCTGGTTTTTTACGCTTATAAATGATTACATTTTCCCGAAAATTTGCTTTGCAGGAGAAAATCAGATTTTCACAAATTTTTCTGACTTTTTCATACGATTTTCAATTTTTTTTCTTAATTTTCACCCGAAACTCAGAAAACTTCGGGGTATTGCCTGAAACCCAGCGCACATCAAAAGATCATTGGGTCCTCACCCATTGACTTATATGCAACCTCGACAGGTCTGAAATGCTGGATTTTCAGATCCATACTTTTCCATCTTCGGGGATTAATAACTTCCGAAAAACTTGTGATTTTTTTAAAAGTCAGATTTTATAAAAAAAAAAATCATGCATTTTTCATGATTTTTGCATTCAGAGTTTTGGAAATAACCCCCTAATGTTTGAACCTCTGTTGTACCTATGTTCAGTTCTTTTTAGATTTTTTCCTTAGAGCATGTATTAAAATCTTATTTTTTGCTGTATTGTAAGTCGCCAAGCACAGATTTCTTTTTTCAAAAACAGTCATATTTTTAAATCATGATCTTAGTCAATCATTGTAGGTATGTATGGAGAGTCAATCATTTTGAGTTTGATCAGTTTAAAGTGCATCAAACTATTTTTATATTCCCCATTGAGTAAAACCGAAATTTACTACATTCTCCCCTTTTTTCAATAATGCTTGTTCAGACCATAGAGTATAATATGGTTATGTAGGGTTACAGGTAATAGCATATGTATGTGTGTCATTATGGAGTCTAGTCTAAAGAATTCATCCTGTATCTCTTATTTTTCTGGAAAACACCATGTGGGTTAAGTAATAAAAGGTGCAACATTTGCCAGGGGTCTAATCAACTATCACAACTAATCAACTTGAAGCATTTACCAGTCAGCTCTCAAAAATTAAACATTTGTACCATTTATTATAGATGTACATTTAGGGATCTGGCCTTTACCAGATTTTAACTTTTTTTAGTTCTAACAGTCACCCCTTCCCTGTTCCATATTACCTCTTACTACCTCCTATCTGTCTCCTCTTGGATGAATCAGCACCATCTCAAATTGAACCTTACAAAAACAGATATGATCATCTTTCAAACCACACATGGCCTAACTCCTGTTTTACTAATACAGAATGCTAACCTATTGACAAAAACTGTCTGTCACATTTTCCTATGTAATACAGGTATGGGTTCATTTTTCAGAAAAACCTATGATCCAGAAATCTCTGAATTATGGAATCTGTTAAAATATTGTTTAAATATTTTTAGTAGACTTAAGGTATGGAGTTCCAAATTACAGAAAGATGTATGAGGAAAACCCCTTGTCCAGAGCATTCTGGATAACAGGTCCCATAGCTGTATTGTAAAAACCAGTCCCTTTTCCCCCGTTAACAGTTTAAACATGTCTAAGGGGCAGATTTACTAAAGTTCGAATAGTAAATTCAAATTCAAATTTTCAATTTTTTTTGGTTAAAACTCACAATTTCAATTTTAAAACCACCAACTCCAATTGGAATTTAAATGTGAGATTTATTACAGATTTATTTTACAGAGCTGTCATTTATCAGTCACTCCAAAAAATAAATTCTACCAAATCTATATCATTAGTTTATCACAAGATAAGATCATTACATTGTTTTAACACAAGAGAGTTAGATTAAAGTGATTCTTAATTGTCCTAAACTCCTGCAGGATCAGTTTATGGAAACCCTCCTTACACTTATCACATATGAACCCATTTTAGCTGCTCTGCATAATTCCCATGTTTAATTATTATTTCTAATAATGATATTACTGCTGCTACTATTATGGCATGTATAGAAGGTATTATTTAGAAACTCATTATGCAGAAAGCTATGGAATATAGGAGTGCTATTTTCCATAGAATGCCATTTCAATAAACACAGCTTAATATTTTGACTGATTTGTAATAATGAACCAATAGTTTGTACGGGGAGGCCAATTTATTAAATTCTAAATTAAAATACACTCAAAATTCAATTGGGAGGTTATTTAAGAAAAAAATAGAATGTCTTATATTTGATAGACTGGTTCCAAACCAAAATTCAAATCATATATAATTCATATTTGATTCGTACGAAATTAGTTTTTCTCCAGAAAAATCTCAAATGTCAGAAAGGCTATTAACATATCCAAATGGCTCAACATACCTCTGCCATTGACTTGCACATGAACTCGGCAGGTTGTACATTATTTATGTGACTTTCCAACTAATAAAAAGTGCCTATATTTTATCTTTTTGATTTTATCTTCCTATAACTGTATCAAAAGCATTATCTTTCATCAAAATTATTGTGTTCTGGATTTTAGCAAATCCATTAGGTATGTTTTTCTTTGGTTGTGACCTGCAATATTTGACTGAGTTGTATAATTCATATTTTTTCTTAGACAGATGGTTTGAACTTGAGATATCAAAATTGGCCTGAAATATGCAGTTGCTCATCAGTTAGTCCAGAGAATTTTACTTGGCAGATAAGGATTCTTCATACTCATTATGTAACCTTTAGCATCTGCATATTTTCCACTTCATTGTGGCTTGTCAAATATCATAATTGCGTAAAAATATTTCCAAGAGAACGTTTGCTGTTTGTGGTTCTTTCCTATAAAGTGTTCTACCTATATTTTGGGGCCGATTCACTAACTTCGAGTGAAGGATTCGAAGTAAAAAAACGTAGAATTTCGAAGTGTTTTTTGGGCTACTTCGACCATCGAATGGGCTACTACGACCTTCGACTACGACTACGACTTCGTTTCGAATCATTCAAACTAAAAATCGTTCTACTATTCGACCATTCGATAGTCGAAGTAATGTCTCTTTAAGAAAAAACTTCGACCCCCTAGTTCGCCATCTAAAAGCTACCGAACTCAATGTTAGCCTATGGGGAAGGTCCCCATAGGCTTTCCTAAGTTTTTTTGATCAAAGGATATTCCTGCGATTGTTGGATTAAAATCCTTCGAATCGTTCGATTCAAATGATTTTATCGTTCGATCGAAGGAATAATCACACTATTTGCGCTAAAATCCTTCGACTTCGATATTCGAAGTCGAAGGATTTTAATTCCCAGTCGAATATCGAGGGTTAATTAACCTTTGATATTCAACCCTTTGTGAATCGGCCCCCTAGTGCAACAATCATTTGAAATATCATCATTAACACTGGCACTGATGTAATTACAGCCAATAAAAAGTTGCATAAAAAAATAAATATAATGTGAATTATTAATGTTACTAGACTATATGGCATTTTTCTTGAAGACTTAAGGATGTATCTATAACCAATAATTACAATTGTGCATAGTTGGCAGAAGTCACTGTATGAAAAATGGCACTCATTAAAGATAATTGTATCTAAAGGCACTCCTTGCACTTATACTTACCGTATAGCTCTAAACACCACACTGCATGTGCGAATCACATACAGTTTGCATATTAATATTGATAGATGCAGCACAAATCAAGCACATGCATTATTTTGATGGTGTCGGAAATGATGACATCTGAACACCAAAGATTTTCAGCGCAATTGTGTCCATTTTACATGCAGTAACTGAAGTTTTACTGCATAACCAGCAATTGTGTGAGGTGCATACAGTAATTTCCTTAAAGCCCCAATGACAATGATATTATTGTGGGGGGAAAAAACATTGCATTGTTGTTAAAAACATGCCGACTGGATTTGCACTGGAGCTAACCTCTATTCATATATGAGCTCTTAGTCTCAAACTCATCATAATGTCTCTACTTAAAGACCAATTTTAATGCGGACCAAACAATCGTGCATCTAATGATTTTTCTAACGATTTTTCTAACGATCACAGTGAAATTTATCCATTGAACTATTGTTTACAGGTCTAAGCCGGCAGCTACCCACAGTTTTCCTGGCTTCAACAAGACTATATTACTTTTTTTTGTTGATTTATTTAAATGATAGTTTCAAGATAAGTTTGGTCTTACAATAAGGAAAAGATCTTTTAAAACATCTTAACATCTATGGCTACCTTTAGTCTGAAGGTGGCCATACACGCACAGATAATATCGTACAAAACAAATTTTCGTACGATATTTGGTGCGTGTATGGTGGGAAAAGAGCCAATCAATATCGGCAGAAGACTTGGATATCGGTCAGTTCATCGATAGGAAAATTTTGATTGGGTGAAGGCACCAAACATCGGCCATTGTTAAGTGCTGAATTGTCAGATACAGGCAGAATTCTATTGTTTCTATCTGTATATCTGACGATTCAGCTGTATGCGTGTGTATTGAAAAGAATGATCTCTCGTGGAAAGATCTTTTCCAAAATTGTAATTGTTACATCTATGGCCACCTTTGGGCCTATTTACTAACATTATTTTTTTTTTGTTATTTCAAGTATCTAAAAATTTGTGTTTTTTTTAAATTTTTCTAAAGCTCTTGAAAATCGAGATTGTAAAAAACACAAAAAAACTGATACAAAAATGTGTCAAGTAAAAGCCATTGAGGTTGTACATAGAAGTCAGTGGGAGCTGTGCTGATTAATTTTTAATTAGTTCAAACTTTTCAAGGTTCTCTGATTTATTTTAGCTAGTAATTATCTGAAAAACTCTAATTTTTTTAACGCATCATTCAGGGGCACATTTACTAAAAGTTGAAGTGAATTTGAAGTGGATTTTCAAAATTAAAAAAAAATTGAATTTCAAAGTTTTAGCACTTCGAAATTTGACCCTTACTAAATGTGTTTTTTTACGTTCATGCTATCATGTAAATAAATTACCTGGCATTCATAGTTTTAGAGAAATTTTTATTGAGGTTTCTAAAACTACTAAAATGATAAGGGGAGGGAAAGTGGAAGCACTCCAGGCTACAAAGAAAAAAATAATAATACGTTTAAATACAATGGAAGTGCAACTGATTTATCCTATTAATCAATGCACATTCCCTGGTCCCCTGTCTCACAAATAATTCAATATTTATGCAAGTGCATGTGTGTATAAAGACAGGGGTTTTTAGTTACAAAGTTAAGGTAAGGTTAAAGGTATGAGACCACTTTAGTTGAAGGGGCGGGTAGGGGGTGCTATTACAAACCACTGTGAGCATCACCCACTCTAGGCTACATAACTACAAGGGGAGGGAAAGTGGAAGCACTCCAGGCTACAAAGAAAAAAAAATAAAATGTTTAAATACAATGGAAGTGCAAGTGATTTATCCTATTAATCAATGCACATTCCCTGGTCCCCTGTCTCACAAATAATTCAATATTTGTAGCAGCTAGTGGGGTGATCTATCCCTCTCATTAAAACCAAACTCATGGTTAGGGATGTAGCGAACTGTTCCCCGGCGAACTAGTTCGCGCGAACTTCGACTGTTCGCGTCCGCCGCAAGTTCGCGAACGTCGCGCGACGTTCGCCAATAGGCGTTCGTGTCAAAATCGTTCGACCATTCGACCATTCGATCGCTAAAATCGAACGATTTTTGTTCGAATCGAACGATCGAAGCCATTGGATTGAATGAAATCATTCGATCCAATGGCTTCGATCGTTCGAATCGAACGATTTTCGGATGTTCGAAGTTCGCGAACTGTTCGCGAACTGTTAGCAATTTTTGCCGGTGTTCGCGAACGGCGTTCGCGAACACATTGTCGGCGGTTCGCTACATCCCTACTCATGGTCAGGAGACAGTGATCCCAAGGACTACTGCTTTTATATTATTGACCAGAGGTAAACAGTTAGGGACCACCGCATGGGGTTTACCTTGACGTGGTATGGTGGCTTACCAATTTTATGATCATAACTTTGTAACTAAAAACCCCTGTCTTTATACACACATGCACTTGCATATATATTGAATTATTTGTGAGACAGCGGACCAGGGAATGTGCATTGATTAATAGGATAAATCAGTTGCACTTCCATTGTATTTAAAGGAGAAGGAAAGGCTAAAATGAAGTAAGCTTTATCAGAAAGGTCTATATAAATACACCAGTAAACCCTCAAAGTAATGCTGCTCTGAGTCCTCTGTCAAAAGAAACACCACATTTCTTTCCTTTTATTGTGTACACATGGGCTTGTCTATCAGACTTCCTCTTTTCAGCTTAAACCTCCAGGGCACGGCCTTGAGCATGCTCAGTTTGCTCCTCTCCCCCTCCCTCCTCCCATTCCTACTGTAATCTGAGCTCAGAGCTGTTAGTAAGCAGGGAGAGACTCAGGCAGGAAGTGATGTCACACCAAGCGTATATGGCAGCTTCTACCCTAAACAAACAGAGACAGTGTCTAGAGCTGTTTACTTAGGTATGGTAAAGCATTCTGCAGAATAAATATAGCGTTCTAGCTTGCACTTTTGTGGCTATTCTATTGGCAATAAACTGTCTTGGAGCTTTCCTTCTCCTTTAAACGTATTATATTTTTTTTTGTAGCCTGGAGTGCTTCCACTTTCCCTCCCCTTGTACTAAAATGAGAACGTTGATAAATGGGCCTCCCAATGTATAAAAACTGCATTTTATTTTAAAGCGACATTTGCATTTCATATGCATGTTTGATTCATATAGATTCATTTCATAACAGTTTTATTGTTCAAATTAGTATCCATTTGCTAATTTTAGTAACACAAATTATTATATTGCCCAATTCTCTTTCTAAAAATGTAGTCACCCTTTAAAAAATGTAAGGAACTTTTCTACAGAATGATATTGGGAAGTGAGAACAGCAGAAAAATTCATCTATGATCATATATGTATGTGAACTTATCTTAGAGAAATTAATTTATTTCAACATTTTGGATTTATTATACTTTGGTATAATTTGTTTGTTATAACTAACAGCCTATTGTTCAATTCTGTGAAAACCTAAAATGGAAAAGAAGAGCACATTCAGAGTGAAACTAAAGTAAAACTTTCTGATAAACTCTTTACTAAAATTAGGTAAAAGCCACTCACAAACAAAGAAGCTACAATTTCCTCATTAAATACACACACAACAAAAACAAACATCTTATAGCTATAAAAAGTGGAAATACTAAGGGGCCTATTTATCAAAATTAGAATTTTTGAGGTTTAGAGTTTTTTCTATTTGAATAAATTTACAATTTATAAAACTGATATGTTTGCTTATTTACAAAAAAATCAGAATGCAAAAAATTTGATTGAATACAATCATGAAAAAATATTTTATATTTTATTTTTGAGTTTATATGCTTCAAAAAATCTAATTTGTGAGTTTCCAAACTCAAAAACTCAAATTACACTTCAACAACTCCCACTGATTTCTACTTGAAATTTTAGATTTTTTAGGTTATTTTGCTTAATAAATAGCAGACATTCAAGTTTTTGAAAATCTAATTCTATTTTAAGTTTTTTGTGCAAAAAAAAAATCAAATTGTGCCAAAAATTATTGGAACCTTGATAAATCACCCCTAAATGTTTGAGTGGGAATGTAATTAAAATTGCTCACAATGTAAAATAATTCGCTGGTGATCACTCATTTTTGCAAAGCAAAGCTTAGCATTAACAGCTGCTCTGGAAATTTGTTAAATATTTTGGAGCTAAAAGCACTTTGTGACATTTTATAACATACACTGCATATGTTTGCAAAAGGTATTTGTTTGCAAAGTTTGCAATGAAGTCATTGAGGTCTGAAATCAGTCAAAAAGGACACCAACTATGAAATCTTGGTTGCTTATGTTCGCACTGGCCTTGTGAATTTTTTTAGCTCTGATTAAACATATTATATTCCCCCGTTGGTGTCTAAACATATCTATTTTTTTAAATATACTGTATTATAATGTATTTAGTATAATGTATATAAAAAACAATATGTATTAATCTTTGTTTGCAGAGCTCTTTTTAAGATACATTTCTATACAATAGTAGTTACTCTGGGAAGGGGGAGTGGATGGGGGAAAGATGGATGGGGAAAGGGTAGTGCAATTCACCAGCCCGCAGCTTCATTTTCCACTTACAACTCAGTGTGGGGAGGATAGGGAGAAGGAGACAGGGTTTAATTTTGTTTTTCCTCAAGCTGTCCCAGAGTTTGTAGTGCTAAAAGAAAGAAATAAATAAATATAGAGGAGCACACTATTAATAATCACACTAAGGGGCTGATTCACTATGGGTCGAATATCGAGGGTTAATTAACCCTCAATATTCGACTAGGAACTAAAATCCTTCGACTGTGAATATCGAAGTCGAAGGATTTAGCGCAGATAGTACGATCGAATGATCGAAGGATAATTCCTTCGATCGAAGGATTTAAATCCAACGATCGAAGGAATATCCTTCGATCAAAAAAAGTTAGCCAAGCCTATGGGGACCTTCCCCATAGGCTAACATTGAGTTCGGTAACTTTTAGATGCCGAACTAGGGTGTCAAAGTTTTTTTTAAAGAGACAATACTTCGACTATCGAATGGTCGAATAGTTGAACGATTTTTACTTCTAATCCTTCGATTTAAAGTCGTAGTCGAAGGTCAAAGTAGCTCATTCGATGGTCGAAGTAGCCCAAAAAAAACTTTGAAATTCGAAGTTTTTTTACTTCGAATCCTTCACTCGAAGTTAGTGAATCGGCCCCTAAAAATAATAAATCAAATAGATATTTCCACAATTCATGGATAAATTATTAAAAAATACAGTTAATTCATTAAAATCAAAAGAGTTTGAGAGAGAGAGAGAGAGACAGAGAAATACAAGAGGTCCTCTGCACTCAACCCATTATCAATATATTTAAGACAGAGACATTTTGTGCATACTGCTACTGAAAAATGCCTTACCCTTTAAACAAAACTGGTATTGTATTTCTATATCTTGCAATATATTTAAGCTGGCCAACTACGCCAACTAAGTCATCCCATATCTGGCCCAGTCCTATGCTCAATTTTTATCTGATTCATTAAGAATTCTTTTGCTTCATTATACATTTTACAAAGCGACTAGGTTTTACCTGCAACTTACTTGCTGCTTTCAAAGTAAACCTCCATACTTGGCTGCCCTTTTATTAGACACCAGTGGGATCACCTGACTATAGCTGGAAAGGGTGGGAGCTACAACATGGAGCTGGTCACTGCTCCTGTATAACTATAACATACAAGGGAAAGTTGTACTCACCACTAATTTTTAAAACCATTAGGTGGGGGTGCAATGAGGCTGTGACCATAAAACACATATAGACAAATACAAGAGGTCCTCTGCTCTCAACACATTATCAATATATTTAAGACAGAGACATTTTTTTTTTTAAACAAACTTTTCAATGGGTCTTCATTATTTATTTATTACAGTTTTTGAATGATTTGCCTTCTTCTTCTGACTCTTCCCAGCTTTCAAATTTTCACTGACCCTATCTTAAAACAAATGCTCTGTAGTTCTACACATTTAGGGGCAGATTTATCAAGGGTTGAATTTCGAAGTGAAAAAAACGTCGAAATTTGACCATCAAATAGGGTAGTCCAACATTCGAAGTCAAAGGATTTCTAAGATTGTACAATCGTACTTCAATCGTAGTTCGATCGTACGATCATACGATTTTACAAAAAAAATCCCCCGACTTAGCCAAGTACTGGCTATAGGTTCTAGGAGGTCCCCATAGGCTAACATAGCAATTCAGCAGGTTTAAGGTGGCGAAGTGTCGAAATTTTTTAAAGAGACAGTACTTCGATTTTCAAATGGTCGACCTTTAGTAAATGGGCCTCTTATTGTTATTGCTACTTTTTATTCCTCATCTTTCTATTCAGGCCTCTCCTATTCATATTTCATGCTCTTATTCAAATCAATGCATGGTTGCTAGTGTAATCTGGACCCTAGCAACCTGCAATTGCAGACTGGAGAGCTGCTGGATAAAAAGCTAAATAACTAAAAAAAATCACAAATAATGAAAAATGAAAACAAAATACAAATTGTCTTAGAATATCACGCTCTCCATCCTACTAAAAGTTAATTTAAATGTGAACAACCCCTTTAAAATATTTACTGCATAATTGCGTTGTGGTCCTCCACCATGTTGGTGGAAAAAAAAAACAGTAGCTCCAGTCCTAGACCCCTCTCCACTTTCTGGTTCTCATCCCAAAGTTCATAGAATAAGATAAATGAAACAGACTTTACAGTGTATGTAAACATATATATTTGTGAATTTCCAGTTGCTTACTTACTTATAATGAAAGGCTTAGATGTCACCTCGACTTAACCCTGTCATCCTGTTATAAAGAATCCTTTCAAAAATAAGTATTATTGGGCAATTTTTTTTTGCCAAGTATAGCCTTGTAACAAAATTCCACATTTCAGCATGTGCAAATTTTGCATAATTGATAATAAATTAGTTGTCTTATTTGACAAAACTGTAAATAAGGAAGGGTTAGACTGATTTTTTTTAAAAAAAGTCAGACATTCTTGAGCCCAAAAAGGCTAAATCACCTTACTGTTCTAGCACTACTTTAGATGACAATATTCTTTGGTTGTATTTTTTTTTAAATGTTTTCTTTTAAATATGTATGGCCCTACATTAATACATTAGGTTATTCAGGTGTGCGATGAAGGTATAGTGTGATACATATATCATTCTTTATGGCATTGGCCCAGCTTACAGAGCCTATGTATGGCAGGAAAATGAAATAAAAAAAATGTAAAAGCTATATTTTTGACAAAATATTAAAAATAAAATGCAAAAAATAAATTAAGAAATTTAATTAAGTATGAATGGTAATTACAAATTTGAATTTTGGAGTCCGATTTTTGGTTAAAACTCACAAATTTGAGTTGGGAATAATCCAAACTCGAATTTGAATTCAAGATTTATACCTCGACCCTGGGAACAATTTGAAATCAATAGTATGCCACCTAAAACCTGCTGAGTTCATGTAGAAGTCAATGGCAAAGGTCCAGTGACCCATTTGAAGATGTTTATAGTCTTCTTGACATCCAAGTTTTTTTCTGATTAAAAACTTGATGAGTTCAGTCTAATTTATATATAAGAGAAAAGTTTACTTTATTACAAAAAAACAAATTACAAATAGCCGCAAATTTTGTACAAAGAAGCCCACCCTATAATTAAATACAGCCATAGGAAAAAGTTTGGGAGCTCCTCTCAGCTTGCATAATAATTTACTCCACTTTCAACAAAAAAGATAACAGTGGTATGTCTTTCATTTCCCAGGAACATCTGAGCACTGGGGTGTTTTCTGAACAAAGTTTTTTTTAGTGAAGCAGTATTCAGTTGGATTCAATTAAATCAAATGTGAAAAACTGGCTGTGCTAAATGTGGGCACCCTTGTAATTTTGCTAATTTGAATGAATGTAATTGATCAATGCTGATTACTGGCAACACAAAATTGTTTGGATTCGCTCATTAAGCCTTGAACAGGTGTGTCTAATCATGATAAAAGGTATTTAAGGTGGCCAAGTTGTGCTTCTGTTTAACTCTCCTCTAAATAGTGACAGCATGGGATCCTCAAAGCAACTCTCAAAAAATCTGAAAAGAAAGATTGTTCAGTATCATGGCTTAGGGGAAGGCTACAAAAAGCTATCTCAGAGGTTTAACCTGTCAGTTTCAACTGTAACAAATGTAATCAGGAACTGGAAAGCCACAGGCACAGTTGCTGTAAAACCCAGGTCTGGCAAACCAAGAAAAATACAGGAGTGGCATATGCAGAGGATTGTGAGAATGGTTACAGACAACCTAAAGATCACCTCCAAAGATCTGCAAGAAAATCTTGCTGCAGATGGTGTATCTGTACATTGTTCTACAATTCAGCGCAATTTGCACAAAGAACATCTGTATGGCGGGGTGATGATAAAGAAGCCTGCCTGCACTCACGCCACAAACACTTGTTGTATTCAAAAGTTCATTTAGACAAGCCACAGTCATTCTGGAACAAAGTGCTTTGGACTGATGAGACAAAAATGTAGTTATTTGGTCATAACAAAAACTGCTTTGCATGGTGGAAAAAGAACACTGCATTCCAAGAAAAACACCTGATACCAACTGGTGGAGGTTTCATCATGCTGTGGGGTTGTGTGGTTAGTTCAGGGACTGGGGCCCTTGTTAAAGTTGAGGGTGGAATGAATTCTTCCCAATATCAACAAATTCTTCAGGATAATGATCAAGCATCAGTCACAAAGTTGAAGTTACGCAGGGGACGGATATTCCAATAAGACAATGACTCTAAACCCACTTCAAAATCTACAAAGGCATTTATGCAGAGGGGGATGTACAATATTCTGCAATAGCCATCACAGTCCCCCAACTTGAATATCATCGAAAATCTATGGGGTGATTTGAAGCATGCTGTCCATGCTCAGCATCCATCAAATTCAACTGAACTGGAGAGATTTTGTATGGATGAATGGTCATGAATACCACCATCCAGAATCCAGACAATCCAGGCTATAGGAGGCATCTAGAGGCATTTACATTTGCAAACGGAGGCTCAGCTAAGTATTGATGTAATATCTCTGTTTGGGTGTCCAAACTTATGCACCTGTCTAATTTTGTTATGATAGATATTTCATATTTTCTGTTAATCCAATAAACTTTATGTCACTGCTGAAATACTACTATTTCCACAAGGCATGTTTAAAAGGAAGTTGCTTTTTTTAGCCGATGATAAACAAAATTCCAAAGAATAAGGAGGGTTTCCCAAACCTTTTCATATGCCTGTACATCTGAGAATGAGACGTGTAAGTAAATGTTTCCTTTATATACTGTATATGGCTGTATGTGTGATCTGTGAGTGCCTGTCTGCTGTGTCTTTTTGGTATGAATTGCCTATTTAAAGACTCATTCTAAGATACTCCAAAACTAGTACCTGTATTTGAGTAGATGGTTAATCATATTGGATGTGTCTCTATCATTATATTGATAAATAACTGTATAATCCTTGTTCAAAGAAACTGGCAAAAGGGGTATATTGTTTACATTAGTAATTCCATTGATAAATTATTGAGTAGTGATGGGCAAATTGTTCCCGTTTTCTCTACAATAATAAAACAGTACCCTGGACTAGAACAAACAGCCTATTGGGTTTATTTAATGTTCACATAATTTTTTAGTAGACTTGAGGTATGAAGATCCAAATTACAGAAAGATCTATTATCTAGAATCTCTCAGGTTCCTAGCATTCTGGATAACATATCCCATACCTGAGTTAGTATTCCTTAAAACCCTAACATTTTGTTCTAACCAAAGATCATAATACAAACAAGAGCAAACACGATAACAAGTATCTTAAACAAATAGTCAATGACCTCCACCAGTAATCAAAATAATTCATTCGGGGGCTGAAGGCAATATACTGTATTCATGAATAGTCAATGGCCTCCCTGTTCCCTGCCCATTATCAAACTGTTTATAAATATTTATTGACTAATTTTAATCGATTTTTGAACATGCATGTAACTCAACAGTTGAATTCATCTAAAAATTATTTTAACCATTGCTAACTTTGGATGTGTATACAAACTAGATATGTTGTACTACAATCTTCTACAAGTCCTGTTATTTAGAAGAGTACTTATATGCAGTTGTGTTCAGAATAATAGCAGTGTGTTCAAAAAAGTGAATAATGCTCAAAATCCTAATAATAGCTTTTATTTCCATACATGTTAATGCATTGGGAACACTGCACATACTATTCCAAATCAAAACATTAAGAAACAATTAGCAAATTTGTGTTATCTCTTTACAAAAAGTGAAGCAATGGGAATAGTAGGCTGTTAAAAAAAATGGTAGTGTCTGCATTCTTCTTTACAAACTTAAACATTCACTGTATAAACCGAAAGATTTTGCTTTCCTATTAATCGCTTAACTAATATTTAGTTTTATAAGCAGTGTTTCTGAGAACGCTGCACATCTGTGTTGCATGTAGTCAACCTGTTACATTCCATACTTCTTGTGCGTTTTTTGCTTTTGACTCTTCAATGTCACCCTACAAATTTTCTATTGGATTAAAATCCGGGGATTGATCTGACCACTCCATAATGTCAATCTTGTTGGTCTGGAACCAAGATGTTGCTTGTTTACTGGTGTGTTTGGGGTCATTGTCATTGTTAAAACATCATTGCAAGAGCATTTCCTCTGCGGCATAAGGCAAAATGACCCTTTCAAGTATTTTGATTTATAGAAGCTGATCAGTGATCCCTGGTATGTAATAAATAGGCCAAACACCATAGTATGAGAAAAATTCCCATATCATGATGCTTGTCCCACCATGCTTCACTGTCTTCACAGTGTACTGTGGCTTGGGGATTGTCAGACAAACTTTCTGAGGCTCCTAGAACCAAAAAGAAGAATATTGGTGTATTCTAATTGTAACAGTACTCACAGGTAACTTTAGACCTTCTAAGATCTTCCTGGAGCTGATCATTGGCTGAGCCTTTGCCATTTTAGTTATTCTTCTATCCATTCAAACTGTAGTTTTCTGTTTTCTTCCACGTCTTTCAGGTTGGGTTGCCGTTTTAATGTATCCAAGCTAAGCAACCTATCATTTTCTGCAATTCTTTATATGTTTTCCCCAATCCAATCAACTTTTTAATCAAAGTATACTGTTCTTCTGAATGTCGTGAAGGACCCATTTTACTCAGATTTGTATATTTGTATATTTATATATGTATGTATATTTTTATTTGTAAAGCGCTCCTTGAGGGCAAAGCACTGTACAACAAAACAATAAATTAGTAGTAACAAACAAGGGGTCATTGGAATAAAAAGTAACAATAAGTGCATTATTAGAAATACAATTCACATAAATATAAAATATAATCACAATGCAGAATAAGTGCTCAGTGTCAAGGAAACAAAAGGCTAGAGGACCCTACCCCATAGGGCTTACAGTCTAAATGGGAGGGTAACATACAGACACAATTCAGAGGGGTATTAAGGTGCTGTGGGTTACAGTTTGTTACACTGTTATACAAGTGTCAGTTCAGGTGTTATCCAGGTGCTCCCAGAGGTAGTCTTTGAGTTTTGTTTTAAAAACATTGAAGGAGGATTCTCTCCTGAGAGATTCAGGAATGGCATTCCAAATATAAGGAGTTGCAAGAGAGAAGGGTTTGATATGGGAAACAGCAATAGTAGTGGGGGTACAACCAAGCGGTTGCTCTGAGAGGAGCGGAGGTTTCGGGCATATAGAGAGACAAGAGATGAGTAGTTAGTTGCAGAGGAATGAAGGGCTTTGAAGGTTATGAGGAGGAGTTTATAAGTTATTCTTTGTTTTATAGGAAGCCATGATAAGGACTTCGGCAGCGGAGGTGCCTGTACCGTTTTGGATGAGAGGAGGATAATTCTTACAGCAGTGTTTAATACAGACTGTAGAGGGGAGAGATGGGAGTTAGGAAGGCCAGTTAGTAGAAGGTTACAGTAATCTAGTCTGGATAGGATGAGAGTATTGGATGTATCAGGTGAAAGGAAGGGACAGATTTTGGCAATATTGCGTAAGAAAAAGTGACAGGTTTTGACAGTGGTGTTAATATGATCAGAGAAGGAGAGAGAGGAGTCAAAGATTACCCCCAGACAGCGAGCTGAGTTGACAGGATTAATGAGCATGCCATCAATAGAGATAATAAAAAAGGGAGTAGGACCTGGCTTAACTGGAAAGATGATAAGTTCAGTTTTTGTTAGGTTCAGTTTGAGGTGGCGCTGGTTCATCCAATTTGAGATAGCCAGGAGGCAGTTAGAGATCTGAGCCTCTGTTTCAGCTGTTAATGAAGGGGTGGATAAATATATTTGGGTATCATCAGCATACAGATGATAATTAAAGCCAAATGAATGGATGAGATCTCCCAAAGACAGAGGAGAACAACAACGGACCAAGTACAGAGCCTTGCGGCACCCCCACATTAAGTGGAACTGGAGATGAGTAGGGATGTAGCGAACAGTTCGCCGGCGAACTAGTTCGCGCGAACTTCGACTGTTCGCGTCCGCCGAATGTTCGCGAACATCGCGCGACGTTCGCCAATATGAGTTCGCGTTCGATTCGAACAAAAATCGTTCGACCATTCGACCATTCGATTCCTTCGACCGCTAAAATCGAAGGATTTTCGTTCGAATCGAACGATCGAAGCCATTGGATTGAATGAAATCATTCGATCGAATGGCTTCGATCGTTCGATTCGAACGAAAATCCTTCGATCGAACGATTAAAATCCTTCGATCGTTCGAATCGAACGATTTTCGGATGTTCGAAGTTCGCGAACTGTTCGCGAACTGTCCGCATTTTTTGCCGGTGTTCGCGAACGGCGTTCGCGAACACATCGGCGGCGGTTCGCTACATCCCTAGAGATGAGGTTTTGTTATCATAGGAGACAGTGAATGATCGGTTAGAAAGGTAAGAAGAGAGCCAAGATGCAGCCTGGTTACGGATGCCAAGCGAATAGAGAATCTGCATCAGGAGAGAGTGATCAACTGTATCAAATGCAGATGATAGGTCAAGGAGGAGAAGGATGGAGAAGTGACCTTTGGCTTTGGCAACCTGAAGATCATTTGTAACTCTGCACAAAGCAGTCTCAGTAGAGTGACCAGGCCGGAAACCAGATTGCAGAGGGTCCAACAGATCGTGGGTGTGTAGAAAGTTAGTAATACGGGAGAACACAATACGCTTTAGGAGTTTAGAGGCAAGTGGTAAAAGGGAGACAGGACGGTAATTTGATAGACAGGCTGGGTCAAGCGTGGCCTTTTTAAGAATAGGCTTTAAAAGGATAAGGGAACGTTCCAGAAGCTAGAGAAGAATTGAAGATGTGAGTAAGTAGTGGGGTAAGCTCTGCAACACAGTGTTTCAGCAGAGAAGAGGGCATAGGGTCAAGGGGGCAAGTTGTGAGTGGGGAGGACAAAAGAAGCTTGGAGACTTCAGACATTGTTACCTGAGGGAAGGAATTAAGACATGCAGAAGGGGGCTTAGGAAGGAGGAACTGGTTTACTAAGTAGAAGTAGGGATCTGATTGCAGATGGACTCTACTTTGTCTTCAAAGAAATCAGCAAAGTCCTGAGGAGAGTGTGTCTGGTTGACTGATACTGTTGATGAGGGATGGAGAAGAGTACTGAATAGAGAAAACAGGCGTCGTGGGTTGGATTTGTGATTGTTTATAAGGGTACTGTAGTACTCTTGTTTGGCTTTTGACAAGGCAGAATTGAGGCAGGACAATAGAAATTTATAGTGAATAAAGTCTGCTTGCATACGGGATTTTTTCCACATACGTTCAGCAGATCTCGTGCAGGAGCATAAGTATCTGGTTTGTGAATTCAGTCAGGGTCGTGCGTTCAGAGCACGTGAACGCTTAGCCTTTAAAGGGGCAAATGAGCCAATGGTTGAGGATAGTATGTGATTATACTCACTTACCAGGATATCAGGATCAAACGTTTCCTTAAGGGAAATGAGACTAGACCTGAAAGACTGAGCTAAGGCTGGAAGGTCAATGCCACATGTGTCCCGGACTAAGACAGTGGGGGAAGAAGCAGATAGGCACGGAGAGTGAGAGATGGAAAATTTAACCAAATTGTGATCGGAAAGGGGGAAGGGTTCACTGTTAAAACCAAAGAGAGAGAGTTTTTTAGTAAACACTAGATCCAGAAAGTGGCCATCCTTATGAGTAGAGGTGTTTGTCCACTGCTGGAGCTCAAAAGAGGAGGTTAGGCGGAGAAAACGTGAGGGCCAGGGTTGTGAAGCATCATCAATGTGGAAGTTGAAATTCCCAAGAGTGATTGCAGGGCTGTCAGTGCAGAGGAAGAAAGAAAGCCAGGTGTCAAAGTCAGAAAGGAAGGCAGCAGAGGAGGAGGCTGATGGGGGTCTGTAAATGACAGCTGCACGCACAGAGAGAGGGTGGAAGATGTTAATGGCATGCACCTCAAAAGTGTTAAATAAGAAGGCTGGAGGAATAGGAATAGGTTTGGACCGACAGTGAGAGGAGAATTCTGACTCCCCCACCGGGGGATGTGAGAGAAAGATAGACCGCCATGAGAGAGTGCAGCCTCAATGGGGGTATCATTCTGTGAGAGCCAGATTTCTGTTAGTGCAAGAAGACTAAGTGAATCAGAGCAAAAATGATCATGGATTAATGTGGATTTGTTAGTTAAAGAGCGGGTGTTAAGAAGCGCACAAGAAAAGGGAAGTCAGGAAGAAGGAAGAGTCGGAATCTGAATAAGGTTAGAGAAGGTAGAGGAACGAGAAGAAGTTGGCAGGAAAACGAGGTAGAATATATGTTGGTATGGAGCAGGGTCCAGGGTTTGGAGAGATATCCCCTGCAGCCAGCAAATGTAGGTAAAAGAGGGAAAAGATGTGAGAAGAGGATTTGAAGTGACAACATATGTGGGTCTTGTTAGTAACTGGAGGACAAAGGTGTTGCAAGTAGTTTTAAAGTGTATAGGAGCTGGAGTATGTGGAAGGGAGTAGAGAAGAAGATATGTAAATAGAATACTGACAGACAATAGGACGGTTGAAGGAAGTAACTACCTTAGGGAGCACCATGCATGAAAACACAGCAAAAATAATTAACTTTGCCATTGCAGTTTCTAGCCGGTAGCAGTGTCATGTCCTTAACGTAGTCCTCTGTGTGGTCTCTCCTTGTAGCTTTCCTTGTTGAACTCTTCCAGATCACTTCGACATGAATCACTTCGACATGAAGCACCCTTGCAAATGCTCACCCCAGCAAATGCTCTCCCCTAAAGAGGTCTTAATAAATAGGGAGAGTAAAAGCTGGGAGCTGCTGCACACAGGTCTGGGGAATTACAACTGATTCTAATTGATCAAACACCAAACTGATCACCCAGCTGTGACAGAGAGTGAGAGCAGAGCAAGGCTCAGGATGAATACAGAGATAACCTGGACTTACAAAGTTTGTTTGGAGAGGAGTTTATAGGGGGTCGTAAAATGTACAAGTTACAAGACTACAGGGAGAACTTATAATCAATATTATATTACTAGTTTAGAAGTGGCAAATGAACAATGCATACATATAACTCACTAAACAGTGCTAGGTGTAATGCAAATGGAATGCGATAGCAGTTTGAGCAGATTTACCAATAAATGATGCAAAAATGCAAACAGGGCCACAGCAGAGATGGAAATAGCAGTTATAGCAGATTTACCTGTAATAAACAGAAGAAGAGAGATGTCAACTCCTTGTTAAACTCTTCCAGATCACTTGTAAATGAATCACTTCGACATGAAGCACCCTTGCAAATGCTCACCCCAGCAAATGCTCTCCCCTAAAGAGGTCTTAATTGGGAGAGTAAAAGCTGAGAGCTGCTGCACACAGGTCTGGGGAATTACAACTTTGATTACAAGATTTGCACTATAACCAGCATGTACAAAATTGGCTGCCTTCCTTCCTTAAATGAAAGCCATGATCGACACCTATTTATTTACAGAATGAATGACTTCACTAATTGAACTCCACACTGCTATCATTTTGAACAAGCCTCAATGAATAATTCTGTTACAAAGAATCAGCAGCATGCATGTCATGACTGTTGGGTCTATTGGTTTTCTATTTCTCTACTACACCTACATGTAGAAAAGTATTTTCTACCAAAAACAGTGATTGATCAGGTTAGTGATGTTGGACTGCTATTACTCTGAAAACAACTTTATGTATATATGTAAATGTGTAAATGTAAATGTTATTGTATTCTGCAAATTTTACCCAGAACATTAAGGGATATAAACCCTTTAAATGCCACAGATCGTAGAATCTACGTTCTGTGGCAAAGGTACTTGAAATGCCACAGAACGTAGATTCTACGTTCTGCAGCACTTCCGGGTTCAGAAGCGGAGGAGCGGCTGTTAGAGCCGCTTGCTCCGTTCCTGCTCGATCCCCTGCCTCTAGGCAACGAGCAGAGCAGGGGATCGAGTGGCCCCTGGGGCGCGATCGCCCAGGGGCCCAAAAACAGCAGCAGGCACGTGTTACTTACGTGTCCTGCTGCTGCAGCCTGCACCGGATCGACGATCTCCGCCCCCACAGCACACAGACAGGAACCACGAGGCAGATGTCTTCCAGGGAGTCTTCCTGATCGCCTGCAACAGTCTCCAGCGATTTTTTCAGGTTAGTGCAACAATTACACACACAAACACACCAACACACACTTATTACAGTAATACACACTTAGATTCACACTTACACACACTTACACATACATTTTTGGGGATTGGGGGGGTCACTTACACTCACTGCACTTACACACATGTGCACACGCACACACGTGCACATAACATGTAATTTACCATTTGTACACACGCACACGCACATACATGGCATTGTGGCTTTTTTTTTTTTTTCTTATCGCATCGTCTCTTTTTTTGGCTGAAAAAAATATTTTATTGCCATTACGAATAGCGTATTCGCTAACCGTACTGTGCAATATCTTTTTAATGTTATTTCGGTGATTATATTGCAATTTTGGGTATTTTGGTGCATTTTTAGCCATTTTATTGAATTTTTAGCCATTTTATTGCATTTTCAGCTCTGCGTATGTTGTGTTCACTTGTTTCTAGCCGTATAACCTGTTTGGCCCAGCTAAAATATTCAAACTGTGATTCTGACGGCCGATAACACTAGTCTGGAAAAAAAACATTGATTTTTGTGGTTTTATTGGATTTTTTTGCATTTCACTCTTTACTGCCTTATTTTGTTTTGCCTTGTAAATTTTATCTACTTTATATCCATTTGGGGGTCTCTGTGCGCCACATAGTTTGGTATATCTATGCGTATTAGGCATCAAAGTGTTCAGTAGACCCCTGGTGTTCATATTTAGGATGTTTTATGCTGATACGTTACGAAATGTGGGGCATATAATGGGGTAAAATTCAAGCTTTGTGACGATTTTCAGAAATTTGATAAAAACCGTTATGTTCAGCATTGCTTTGCAGTTTGGCAGTTTGCAGTAGAAACACTTATTTACCCATATTGGATTCGTCAGAATGTGTACTTTCTGAAAATATATGGTTTTCTGGGGTCTCTGTACTGTTAGGGGGGGTCTAATGTCGCATAATACACACACCAGGTGCTCATATTGCAGCAGCCAGCGCGTCAGCCGTGAAAATGTATATACACTATTGTCATTTGGGGGTCTCTGTGCGCCACATAGTTTGGTATATCTATGCATATTGGGCATCAAAGTGTTCAGTAGACCCCTGGCGTTCATATTTAGGATGTTTTATGCTGATACGTTACGAAATGTGGGGCATATAATGGGGTAAAATTCAAGCTTTGTGACGATTTTCAGAAATTTGATAAAAACCGTTATGTTCAGCATTGCTTTGCAGTTTGGCAGTTTGCAGTAGAAACACTTATTTACCCATATTGGATTCGTCAGAATGTGTACTTTCTGAAAATATATGGTTTTCTGGGGTCTCTGTACTGTTAGGGGGGTCTAATGTCGCATAATACACACACCAGGTGCTCATATTGCAGCAGCCAGCGCGTCAGCCGTGAAAATGTATATACACTATTGTCATTTGGGGGTCTCTGTGCGCCACATAGTTTGGTATATCTATGCATATTGGGCATCAAAGTGTTCAGTAGACCCCTGGCGTTCATATTTAGGATGTTTTATGCTGATAAGTTATGAAATGTGGGGCATATAATGGGGTAAAATTCAAGCTTTGTGACGATTTTCAGAAATTTGATAAAAACCGTTATGTTCAGCATTGCTTTGCTGTTTGGCAGTTTGCAGTAGAAACACTTATTTACCCATATTGGATTCGTCAGAATGTGTACTTTCTGAAAATATATGGTTTTCTGGGGTCTCTGTACTGTTAGGGGGGTCTAATGTCGCATAATACACACACCAGTTGCTCATATTGCAGCAGCCAGCGCGTCAGCCATGAAAATGTATATACACTATTGTCATTTGGGGGTCTCTGTGCGCCACATAGTTTGGTATATCTATGCATACTGGGCATCAAAGTGTTCAGTAGACCCCTGGCATTCATATTTAGGATGTTTTATGCTGATACGTTACGAAATGTGTGGCATATAATGGGGTAGAATTCAAGCTTTGTGACGATTTTCAGAAATTTGATAAAAACCGTTATGTTCAGCATTGCTTTGCAGTTTGGCAGTTTGCAGTAGAAACACTTATTTACCCATATTGGATTCGTCAGAATGTGTACTTTCTGAAAATATATGGTTTTCTGGGGTCTCTGTACTGTTAGGGGGGTCTAATGTCGCATAATACACACACCAGGTGCTCATATTGCAGCAGCCAGCGCGTCAGCCGTGAAAATGTATATACACTATTGTCATTTGGGGGTCTCTGTGCGCCACATAGTTTGGTATATCTATGCACATTGGGCATCAAACTGTTTAGTAGACCCATATGTTTATATTTAGGATGCTTTATGCTGGTAATGATACATGGACAATACGATGCTGGAAAGTTGAAGCTTTGAGGCAATTTCCAGATATTTCACCAAAACCGCCAAATTTGGCAAAGCCTTGCGACTCAGTAGTTTGGAGCAATAAGGCATGGTTACCCATTTTAGATTCGGTAGAATGCGTACTTTCCAAAAATGTATGGGTTTGGGGGGTAAACATATATTTCTGTGTTTTTACCCCACAAAAATGCAGTCAATGTGTTGATTTTTCATTAGCTGAAGTTACCCACAGGACTGTTTGTATGCGCTAACTTCATTTTGGGGCCTCTAAATGCCAGATACTTTGGTAAACCTATGAACAATGGCCACCAAACTGTCCGGAGGAACCCTCGCAATCATATTTAGGGTGCTTTTTCTTAGTACGTAATGACACATGGGTTATATGGTGCTGGGAAGTTGAAGCTTTGAGGCAATTTTCAGATATTTCACCAAAACCGACAACTTTGGGAAAGCCTTGCGACTCAGTAGTTTGGAGCAGAAAGGCATGGGTACCCATTTTAGATTCAGTAGAATGTGTACTTTCCAAAAATATATGGGTTTGGGGGGTAAACATATATTTCTGTGTTTTTACCCCACAAAAATGCAGTCAATGTGTTGATTTTTCATTAGCTGAAGTTACCCACGGGACTGTTTGTATGCGCTAACTTCATTTTGGGGCCTCTAAATGCCAGTTACTTAGGTAAACCTATGAACAATGGCCACCAAACTGTTCGGAGGAACCCTGGCAATCATATTTAGGGTGCTTTTTCTTAGTACGTAATGACACATGGGTGATATGGTGCTGGGAAGTTGAAGCTTTGAGGCAATTTTCAGATATTTCACCAAAACCGACAACTTTGGAAAAGCCTTGCGACTCAGTAGTTTGGAGCAGAAAGGCATGGGTACCCATTTTAGATTCAGTAGAATGTGTACTTTCCAAAAATATATGGGTTTGGGGTGTAAACATATATTTCTGTGTTTTTACCCCACAAAAATGCAGTCAATGTGTTGATTTTTCATTAGCTGAAGTTACCCACGGGACTGTTTGTATGCGCTAACTTCATTTTGGGGCCTCTAAATGCCAGTTACTTAGGTAAACCTATGAACAATGGCCACCAAACTGTTCGGAGGAACCCTGGCAATCATATTTAGGGTGCTTTTTCTTAGTACGTAATGACACATGGGTGATATGGTGCTGGGAAGTTGAAGCTTTGAGGCAATTTTCAGATATTTCACCAAAACCGACAACTTTGGGAAAGCCTTGCGACTCAGTAGTTTGGAGCAATAAGGCATGGGTACCCATTTTAGATTCGGTAGAATGTGTACTTTCCAAAAATGTATGGGTTTGGGGGGTAAACATATATTTCTGTGTTTTTACCCCACAAAAATGCAGTCAATGTGTTGATTTTTCATTAGCTGAAGTTACCCACGGGACTGTTTGTATGCGCTAACTTCATTTTGGGGCCTCTAAATGCCAGATACTTTGGTAAACCTATGAACAATGGCCACCAAACTGTTCGGAGGAACCCTGGCAATCATATTTAGGGTGCTTTTTCTTAGTACGTAATGACACATGGGTGATATGGTGCTGGGAAGTTGAAGCTTTGAGGCAATTTTCAGATATTTCACCAAAACCGACAACTTTGGGAAAGCCTTGCGACTCAGTAGTTTGGAGCAATAAGGCATGGGTACCCATTTTAGATTCGGTAGAATGTGTACTTTCCAAAAATGTATGGGTTTGGGGGGTAAACATATATTTCTGTGTTTTTACCCCACAAAAATGCAGTCAATGTGTTGATTTTTCATTAGCTGATATATTATTCAAATTGCAGGTGAGTGATTGCTCACCAAAGTTAATCACATCTCAAAGGAGATAATTAACTGATTAAAATACAACTGTCACTTAAATTAAAGTGCACTTAAATATGGAGTGTGAGAATTGTCTGAACAGAAACCAGGTCTGGGGATACTGAGCAAAGTACCCCATCTGTTGCCCACTGGTCAGCAAATTCTTTCAACCGACCAGTAAACACTGCTTGGGTGTACTCTGCTCGGATGCGGGAACGCACCAGCACTCGGAACAAGACATCTGCTGGCAGAGGATTCCCACCTTCCAAACATTGCTTTCTAGATTTATGGATGACTAATTTAGCTAAAGCCAGGAGCAAGTTGGAGAGAAGGTCTTTCTCTTTATTGTCCCGGGATACTGGGCGTCCAAAAATATAAACATGAGGGGAAAAATGTAACCAGAACTGCAGGTAAAGCTTTCTCAAAAGAGCCAATAGAGGTTGCAGTCTGGCACACGTAAAATAAGCATGAAACACAGACTCTCCTTTGCCACAGAATGGACAAGCAGCTGGGGAGTCTGTAAAATGAGCTAAATACTCTCCCGTGCTCAATGCACCATGCAGCACTTTCCAACTCAAGTCTCCAGCTGGTCTAGGCACCAAACTGGAATAAAGAGCTCGCCACTGAGGTCTTTCACCCTCATTAAGCACACGTCTCCAGATGGTATCATATCGGGAGATGAGGGCAAGGAAGTGTACAGTGTGAAGCATTAGAGAGTACAACAGCTTTCTTGTTATATCATGAAAGCGTGTCAATGGAAAATTCTCCAACTGGCTCAAGTTGGGGGAAGGAGGTGCTTGGGGGGATTGACGGGTTTTAGGTGCTATTATTATGTCTGGAGGTGAGGAGTTCCAAGGTGGACGTGGCTCTCCAGCATGTAAAACCCCATCAATGAAGGTGTGAGAATCAGGAGAGATTGTGTCCTTGATTTCCTTGAGAAGACGGTGTGGAACCCTAGTGGTGAGGAATCCCATGCGTTGCATAACTGCTTGAGAGTCCACCCAATCTGATTTCTCAAAATCCAGGAGATCTCCAACTCTGGTTAACCGAGCCTGGCAAAGGCGACGTCGGATGCTGATGGATTCTAACATCCTAGTCTTAAAAGATGGATTGTAAAGTAGGGGCTCATTTAGAATGTCTTCCCCTTCAATGGCTCCTTGCCTTAACACGGATACCATGCTCCAGGTTTTTAGCGTGTCTTGGTAGTAAGCCGGCAGGGTTGAAAGGTTTCTTAGGAAACCCTCAGGTTCAATTATAAACAATTGCCGGTCATATCCCATATTTCGTACCTGGCGATAAAAACTCGATGCTAGAGTACACCACTGTGGAGAAGGATCTGCATACAAGTATCTCTGTATTTGCTGGAGACGGAAGGTGTGCACTTGAGAACGTATACACACGACTCCCTGCCCTCCCTCTTTCAACGGCAGGCTTGAGACACCTGCAGAAACCCAATGCTTTCCTATCCAGAGAAAGTCCTGTAACCTTCTCTGGATCTTAGCAATGAATTCTTGGGTTGGGCTAAGACATATCAGCCGGTACCAGATCTGAGAGGCCACCAGCTGATTAATCACCAAAGCTCTCCCCCTCATAGAAAGTACTTTAGCAAAACCCTTCCACTTTCCAAGGCGCTTTAGAACACACTCCTCAAGTTCAATGAAATTCTGTGAGACAGGATACTCCTCAGCTGATAGGTAGACGCCTAAATATTTAATGATTTTACTCTCCCACGAGATGTCACGGAAAGCAGGAGGCAGGAAATCTATCTTTAGAGAACCCTCCAGAAGGCCTGAGCTCTTGGACCAGTTGATACGGGCAGATGAGGCAGCAGCGTAGACTTCTTGACACTCTTGTGCCCGCTCAAGATCAACTAGGTCCTGGTCCACAAGAATTACATCATCAGCGTAGGCTGAGAGAACCACCCTCATGTCAGGTTCTTTGAGCACCAGTCCCGTGAGCCTTTTCCTTAAGAGACACAGGAAGGGCTTAATGGCCAGCGAGTACAGTTGTCCCGACAAGGGGCATCCCTGCCGGACTCCTCGTCCAAAGGCCAGAGGTGCAGTCAGAGACCAGTTGATTTTAACTAAACACTCTGCAGAGGCATACATTGTTTTCAGGTAGCCCACAAACTGTGGGCCAAAGCTATAGGCTTGCAGAGTGCCTATAAGATATTGGTGATCCACCCTGTCAAATGCCTTCTCTTGATCCAGAGAGAGAAAAGCAAGAGATAGACCAGTCCTTCTCGCAAAATGTAGTAAGTCTCGGATTAAAAAGACATTATCAAAAATTGTCCGACCAGGGACTGTATAGGACTGGTCAGGATGAATCACCTCTGCCAGCACTGATTTGAGCCTAAGTGAGATAGCTTTGGCCACGATCTTATAGTCTGTGCTAAGCAGTGAGACTGGTCTCCAGTTCTTAATAAGACGGAGATCCCCCTTCTTAGGAAGTAGTGATAAAACTGCTCGACGACAAGAAAGTGGCAACTCACCTTTCTTGAAGGCCTCAGTTAGGACCCTATGGAAATCAGGGCCCAGAGTATCCCAAAAGAACTGGAAGAACTCTATGGTCAGTCCGTCAAGCCCAGGAGATTTATTGTGGGGCATTAAACCGAGTGCTTGAGAGAGTTCATCTAGAGTGATTGGTGTTTCCAACCTCTCTTTTCTCCTCTCACTGACCACTGGAAGCCCATCCCATAGCTCCTCACAGGCATCTGAAGAGATGGGATCTGGAGAAAAAAGGTTTTGATAGAAGGACCGGGCTCTGTCCCGGATAGCCTCCGGATCCTCAAGGGGGGTTCCATCCTCCGCAAAAAGGCATGTGATTTGTTTTCGGTTCCCCTTCTTCTTCTCCAGAGCATAGAAGAATCGGGAACCACGATCCATATCACAAAGTAACTGCATCCGGCTTCGCACAAAGGCACCACGAGCCTGTCGTTGTTCCATGTTACGCAGCGCTTCTTTCCTTTCTAGATATTCACACTGAAGGGCTTGGTCTTCAGAGCCTGATAGCCTTTGCTCAAGATCAAGCACCTCCCCATTCAGTGCCTCAATCTCTGCATTGCGCTGCCCGCTCACACTTTTGGTATACTCTTGACACAAGAGCTTTAGGTGAACCTTGCCTACATCCCACCACTGGTTCAATGTGGCAAATTCATCCTGAAAGGCCCTCCAGCCTCTCCATGTATCCCGGACTGACTTTGCAAAACCCTCATCTTCTAATAAACTGTTGTTAAAGTGCCAGTAAGCAGCTTTTGGCAGAGATGGTGCGATTGACATTCTCAGGGATACACAATTGTGGTCTGAGAATGGTGCCAATCTAATGGTGCTCGACTGGGCTCGTGACATGAGATGGCTCGATATATATATCCTATCAATCCGGGATTGAGAAACATGACCATCTCTCACCCTGACATAGGTAAAGGCAACCGTCTCTGGGTTCTGTTCTCTCCAGACATCAACCAAGGAGAAATGAGCAATTAGTTCTCGCAAAACGGACTCAGACGAGTCTCTTTTCTTGGGTACATTGCGATCTCGAGCATCAAGGGTGTAATTAAAATCACCCCCTATAATCAAGGCTTCATCAGAGTCAATTGTCTCCATGTAGGCTGACAAACTTTCAAAGAACCGTGCCCTCTCTGGTCCGGTAGTAGGAGCATACACATTCATTAGATTATATGTTCTACCTGACTCCCGGACCCGAAGATGCAATAGACGGCCAGGGATGACAGAGGTAGCACTCAGGACCTCTGGCTGGAAGGAATCTGAGAAAAGGGTCACCACCCCGCATGATGTCCAAGTGAGGTGATTAAAAAAGACCCTTCCCTTCCACTCCAGATTCCAGCTTGCTTCAAGCTCTGGAGTGGTGTGGGTCTCTTGGAGGAAACTCACAGAGTACCCTCCTTGACGAAGAAAGGAGAGTACCTGAAACATTCGGAAAGGATTCCGACAGCCATTAGTATTAAGTGTGCTTATACTCAAGGCCATTACTGAGTCTTAGGAAGTGCTTTAACCTTCATCAAGGTCTGATGAGACAAACATTTTTTGTGAAACTTCATTATACGGAGATATTCCGCTGTTCCATAGTTCTTGGCCTCTTTTATGACCTTAATGTACTGTCTCACAGAATTGATAACTAAAGGCAAATCATGCCACTTCTCCAGAGCCATGTGCATCTTCTTCTCTAATTTAACACCAAGGGTGCTCTCAAGAAACTTTTTGAGTTCCTCAGCAGGGATGATTGGGGTAGAAGGATTTGCCACTCCTATGTCAACCTCCTCTTCGATGTTCCCCTCATCCATGAGCTCTTCCTGGCTAAGGGATTGATAATCTCCCCTCTCCACTAGAGCTTTGAGAATCTCTCCACAAGTTGTTACAGGAAAAGTATCAGAATCACTTTTCAGGAGACCCTGCAATGGCTCAGGTGTTCCCTCAACTTCACTTGAAACACATTTGGAAGTGTTTGACACAGGAGCAACAAAACTAATTAGCTCCCCAGCAACAGGTAGAGCTTTGGAGGCTCGATGGTTAGCCTCTGCCCTCTCTACTACCTCCTGTGCTTTCTGGATGGCAATAATATTTGGGTCAGTTGAAGACAAGGGAGGAGAGATTTTAGCATGAACAGTAGAGGTTGTCTGGCTACCCTCTTCCGTATTTACAACTCCACCCTCACCATCCTTCCCAGCAGTTTTATCTGCAGGGTCCTGTATGGGGGTTAGCCCAATATTGTCCCCCTCCTGGAGTGAAATACCCTGAGGCACTAAAAACTGAGGCTGGTTGCAGTTGCCAAATCTCAGCACTTCAGGAACACTGACTGCCCACTCTGCAGGAGTCTCATTAGGTGTCTCTTTACACTCCAAGGGAAGATCTTCCAAATGATTTTGAGGCAGATACTGCACCCCTGACTCTGTGGGGAAACCAACACTGCCATGTTCAAGGCCATGCAGACCATTAACCTCATTATTCCCCACCTGGTCTGGAGGCAAGAGTGCATGGTCTGACACCGGTTGATCGTGACCAACAGTTGGGCCAGACAATGTCACCACATGAGGAGCAGAAGTTTTGCTGCCCTTTTTACCCTTGGATGGGGGTGCCCCATCATTAACCACTGATGCCCATTCCTCAGGTACCAGCCAGTTTGATTTAAATTTCCTCTTTTTCTTGGCATCTGAAGAGGAAAGGCCACTATCTGCCCCAACCCCAACAGGTGTTGCAATCATGGGTACCCCCACACCTTCAGGGGTGCCCATAACAGGGGTACACCTTTTTGTGGTAGGAACAACTGTGACCCTGGGGGAAGCTTTGACATGTTTTCCCCCCTTCTCTTTTGCCGCAATTGTAAGACATGCTGCAGCCTTAGATGTCTTCAGTGAAGAAGGAGGAGGTTTGGATGTTGTAGAGGTGGGTTGTGTAACAGCCACCTTGAGGTTCTTTAGTGAAGGAGATATCCCCTTTGAGGACCCTGCTGAAATAGTCCCAGCAGGATAAGATGTTTTATTTGAGGCACTGGGAGCAGGAACAGGGGCTGTGGTCTTAATTTGCCCTTTGGGGCAACTCTGGCGAGTGTGCCCCAGGTTCTTGCAAAGGAAGCACCTCACTTCCTCTGTGCTGTAAAAAATTTTATACAGCACCCCTTCAAATGGAACCCCAAAAGACCCCTCAATAGTGTCTTGCCCCCGAGGTAAAAGTAGTTGCACCTGCCTTTTAAAGGAAAGGACATGCCTCAGTCTGCTCTCCTTACATCCCAGGGGAATTCTAGACATATTTGATTTTAACTCCCCAAGGGCTTGCAGGTGGGGGTACAATAAGTGGTCTGGCAGGAAGGGGGGCACATTAGATAAAACCACCCTTGTGCCCAATCCTTCTAGGGGTTCTACAGGGACATAACTCCCTCCCACTGTGATACCCCTCTGTACCAGAGTATGCACTGCAGTTAGAGTACGGGCAAAGATTATGGCTTTCCCATACATTTTACTTGCTGCCACTACTGCAGAGTGGCCCACCACTTCAGCTGCAGCCTTTATATAAGCCTCTATGCCATGAGTGCTTGACATTAGGCATCTGACCCCATGCTTCCTTGTAAGCTTCTCTACCCCAGCAGTGACTTGGCTAGGGTTGCTGCCAGTAGCTACCGCCTGTGCAAATGTTTTAGCAGGGGTCACATTGGCTGCAGCAGCAGAAGTAGAGGCAATGGGGCTTTTTGACATGGGCTCTGACTGGTGTTTCCTTGCAGAGCTACAGCTGGGTTTTTCAGGTCCTTTTGCTTTAGAACCAAGAGATGTTTTTTTATAACTTTCCTTTTTATTCCCTCCCATTATTTTACACAACACCACACAAAAAGAAAGCTTTATACTATTGATTAACAAAAAAGTAAGTTTTAAGTTGAGAAGCTGTGGCAGGGAGAGGGTTAATGTGAGCAGGTGCCTGGGAGTTGCACTGCTGCTGCTGGAAAAGATTTTATATTTATACTTATATTAAATCCTTCTCCCTTTAGCTTTCTCTCCTCACAGAACTGAGTGCAAAATCAAAATATCCACTCAATCTGTACAAAAATTAAACAATTTGTGCTGAAACAAGAGAAAAATGCAAATGAAACTGACACCCAGGTGCGGGGGAGGGGTAGGGGATCTAACAGTGAGTTTGTAGCCCAGAGCAAGTGAAGGGAACTGGGCTAGGAATCACTCACCTTCAGGGTCAAAAGAAAAATCGATTTTTAGTAAAGAAAATCAACTCAAAACTTCCCAAATTTCACCCACCAAGTGGACAACACATTCACACACCAAGTGATAACAAAAAATCCTGTCTCAAACAGGAATTTCAATGCTTAATTCAGCACTAAACAGAGAGCTTTCTCCTGTGTGTTGATCTTTCATTAGCTGAAGTTACCCACAGGACTGTTTGTATGCGCTAACTTCATTTTGGGGCCTCTAAATGCCAGATACTTTGGTAAACCTATGAACAATGGCCACCAAACTGTTCGGAGGAACCCTGGCAATCATATTTAGGGTGCTTTTTCTTAGTACGTAATGACACATGGGTGATATGGTGCTGGGAAGTTGAAGCTTTGAGGCAATTTTCAGATATTTCACCAAAACCGACAACTTTGGGAAAGCCTTGCGACTCAGTAGTTTGGAGCAATAAGGCATGGGTACCCATTTTAGATTCGGTAGAATGTGTACTTTCCAAAAATGTATGGGTTTGGGGGGTAAACATATATTTCTGTGTTTTTACCCCACAAAAATGCAGTCAATGTGTTGATTTTTCATTAGCTGAAGTTACCCACGGGACTGTTTGTATGCGCTAACTTCATTTTGCGGACTCTAAATGCCAGATACTTTGGTAAACTTATGAACAATGGCCACCAAATGTTCAGAGGAACCCTGGCAATCATATTTAGGGTGCTTTTTCTTAGTACGTAATGACACATGGGTGATATGGTGCTGGGAAGTTGAAGCTTTGAGGCAATTTTCAGATATTTCACCAAAACTGACAACTTTGGGAAAGCCTTGCGACTCAGTAGTTTGGAGCAGAAAGGCATGGGTACCCATTTTAGATTCAGTAGAATGTGTACTTTCCAAAAATGTATGGGTTTGGGGGGTAAACATATATTTCTGTGTTTTTACCCCACAAAAATGCAGTCAATGTGTTGATTTTTCATTAGATGAAGTTACCCACAGGACTATTTGTATGCGCTAACTTCATTTTGAGGCCTCTAAATGCCAGATACTTTGATAAACCTATGAACAATGGCCACCAAACTGTTTGGAGGAACCCTGGCAATCATATTTAGGGTGCTTTTTCTTGGTGCGTAACGATACATGGGTGATATGGTGCTGGGAAGTTGAAGCTTTGAGGCAATTTTCAGATATTTCACCAAAACCGACAACTTTGGGAAAGCCTTGCGACTCAGTAGTTTGGAGCAGAAAGGCATGGGTACCCATTTTAGATTCGGTAGAATGTGTACTTTCCAAAAATATATTGGTTTTGGGGGGTAAACATATATTTCTGTGTTTTTACCCCACAAAAATGCAGTCAATGTGTTGATTTCTCAGTAGCTGAAGTAAAGTCCTGAACAATTTGGATGTGCTAACTACATATTGGTGTCTCTAAATGCCAGATACTTTGGTAAACCTATGCATAATGGGTATCAAATTGTTCAGTGGACCCCTGGCAATCATATTTCAGGTGCTTTTTCTTGGTACCTAATATAGTTTGGGATATGCGGAGCAGCAAAATAAAACCTTTGAAATGATTTTTCAGAATTTTGAATTTTTTGTTGAAAAACCGCTGTTCAGACAAGCTTTTATGTTTGGTAGTTGGGAGTAGAGAGACATAGTTACCCATTTTGTAATCGGCAGAATGTGTACTTTTCAAAAATGTATGGTTTTCTGGGGTAAACCTACGGTTGCCTTGGAATCTAAAGCATGCCGTTTTCTGCCTTAGTGCTTTCAAAATTTGGTAATATACTGCCGGGAGTTTTTGCTGTACAGAAATCCTAAATCTCCCTAAAACTATACATATCTGGTATTGGCACGTTCAAGAGACATAAGGCTTTCCAAATCAGTTGGATTTTCATCTGTAAAATGAAATATTTTTCTGGTATAAATTGATATACGATGAAAAATGGTAATTTTTCATTTTTTTTTTGGTATTTAGCACTATAAATTTTTTTGCACAGGTGTAAATACATGAAAACTCAGGCAGATTTAGAAAGCTCAGTTTCTACCGAAAAAAACAATGTATAGTTTTCCTAGGTAAACTATAGGTTTCCCCTCAGAAAATGCCCCTAAAGTGAGAGAGCACAAAATGTTTCAAAAACGGCTGGCATTTCGCGTAACCAAAATGTGAAATTCTGCTGGCACTTAAAAGGTTAACTAGGACAATTAAGGTATGTGTGAAAATGTGAGAATCAGTTTTATGATCTTCTGCATTTTGCAGTAAGCATATCAGTACATATTTTGGTTGTTTTAAAGCAGAGCATGTGCTGCAGGAGACAATTTTCTAATTAAATATATACTGATCTTTAATTTTATATCAAAATATAATTAATGTTTGTAAAATGTAACACATAATTGAGATTAAATAGCTGAATGCTCTTTACAAAGAACAATACAGTAATTAGTTAATTAATGTTTCTTCCTAAGCATCACATATGTTATAGATTACTAGTGACATCTGGACCACACATTAGATAAAGAAAATATTTTCAATGAAGCAATTAAAAGCAATAACTACAATTCTCTGCTTTGTAGAAATCAGTTTTAAATGTAAAATATTAAAATATTCCACTTTGGGTGGAATAAAATTCATAATATTAAATAAAGATGGCCATTGTGAGTAATATTTTCATAATGTAATGCTAATTTTAAGCAGACAAATGTTTTCTATAGCAGTTATAGACACACTTCTGGATATCAAGACACCAGAGAAAATGATAAAACAATACTTGGTAATTTAAAAAAGTTATAGGGGAACAGCAAATGGGTCATATACTGGAACTCAATCAATCTAGGCCAAGTAAAAATGTCCAAAATTAAGTGCAAAATACATTGGAGTCTATTGGCATTTTTTCACAGTGACATTTTTTGCAGTGACTTTTTTTTCCACTGCAACTTTTTCTGAGCAAAATACATTGGATTCTATGGGATTTTTATCCCTGCATTTTGTAGCTTATGTTGTCCTCTATTGTTTTTCTCTTGAAAACCCAGTAAAAATGTAAACATTAAAAAAAAACGAATAGGGCTTGTACTGATGTCTTCTAATAAATCATGCTATACAAATGCATAATTTATTTGTGTCAACTACTTCCCCGTTACAGGCATCAGGAGACTTTATTTTATTTATACATTTATAAATTTTTCCTAATTTGTCATATTTAATTCATTTAGGCGTATCCCCTGAAATAAAGCTAAATCAGTGTAATTTATTTTAATCTTTGAAATTTCCTCTTTCTTTTAAAGCAATTCTTTATGTTGGAATTTTGAATGTTGGTAAGGGAAAGTAAATATTTGTAAATGTATCATGAATATATATGATAAAGTATAAACACACATTTATCAAATTAGTAACCAGATCAAAATTTCACATACAAGAGTAGTACCGCAAGACTGTATAGTACCCTAGTACTATACCACAGTTTCTTTATTCACCTTTATTTATTTATTTTTTCCTTCTTTTTGTTTTGTTTGTTATCTGTGTTGGGTAAAGGCCCCAATTAAATAACAGCCCAGGTAACTGAGTGTGGTTTGTGTGAAGGAGACCAGATTACAGCAGATCTAAGCAGCAGGTCTCAAACAAAGTGTTCAGCTTCACATATTGCTTTTTCTGGAAGTTGACAAAGTGCCATTTTTCTCATAGTAATTGACCCATAAAGTTCAGTACAATGCACTACACGGTAGAGGCAAGCGGGGATATATCAGAGATAGATATCCCTTTTTAAGGTTATGACCTCTTTAAGAACCATCACAGGGTTAACCAGAAGGAGGTGTGCCATGGACATGCAAGGGTTGTTTTAAAGGAACAGTAACTCCAAAAAATTAAAGTTATATAAAGTTATGAAAATATAATGTACTGTTGTGCTGCATATGTAAAGCTGGTGCATTTGCTTCAGAAAGAGTACTATTGTTTATATAAACAATACACTATCTGCCCAAGGAATAGCCATTCAAAGCTGAAAAATGAGAAAAGGCACAGGATAAACAGCAGATAACAGAGACTCTGTAGTATACATTGGAATTCTTCAGAACGTGTCTGTTACGTATCTATGTACTATGTATACTGTGCTTGAATGGATGTCCTCGTGGCTACACAGCAGCTTGTTTATATAAAGTATAGGTGTGTTTCAGAAGCAAATACACCAGTTTTAACAGTACAGGGCAACATAACATTATATTGTCATTCCTTTAAAACACTTAAATTTTTTGGTGCTACCATTCCTTTAAGGAAGTAAGTAGCCGGTAATGAGGTATGGAAGTAGGAGCCTCATGCGGGAGCTACTTTTCTGTTCACCGACAAAATATTTCTTAAAAGACCAGCTTGTTTAAGCCAATTTTATTATGACTTTTGTTACTGAATTCAAGGCATTTTATCTTTGCCATGTGTTGCCTCTGGAAAGCACATTTGATTTAAAACATATGGAGTGGTCTGCATTTATGGTGCAAATCGTGGTTTTCCCCCAAAACACCACACTACTTTATATCCTCCAGTAAAATATGTATTAATATTAATTAACCTGCCAAATGATAATTAACAAAAGATTTTCAGCTGTGTCATATGATATAGTTATCTCCCACACATCGATACATATATTAACAATGAAATTCAACTTGTTTTGTATAGTAACAGAGCATACTTTTGGAAATATTAGATCAATATGTTTTGTTTAGTTTTCCCACCTGATACGTTTCATTGACATACTGTTTATATGAATGGCATCAGCTATCTGTCTATCAGTCTCTCTTTAATATCTATCATTCTATAATAGAAACAAATTCAGATTAAATATTCAGACAGTTGTAGACTCTTTAAAAGGCTTTTAGTCGATCAAATCACTTGTCTAAATAACTTTGATACACAATAGTGCATATTTTATGGTAACATATGCATTCTAACATCATGTTTAATTTGATTATTCAATTATCCAATAATAGTTTCTTATATTCTAATACATGTCCAAAGCATTATGTCACTGAGAACTGGAAATAGAGATGGCAAACTCTGAAGGACTGCTTAGATATTCCTCTGTGAATATTCTCATTCTAACTATTGTACCAAAATACCCTTTCATGAGATGTCATTCTTTTTACTGCAATGACTTAACAGCAATGTAATTTACAATATGCAGAACGCCTTTAAATAGGACTTCCTTAAATAACATTTTAGCAGACCTAAATCTTGCACATCGGCAAAGAAAAGTTTTAAGGCATTTAAGACGTTTTTAAAAACACATTCCTGAAATCACTTGAAATGCAACACAAGTAACATGTAGCTTAATTAAAGGACCAGTAACATCAAAAAATTAAATTGTTTTAAAGTAATAAAAATATAATGCAGTGTTGCCCTGCACTAGTAAAACTGCTGTGTTCACTTCAGAAACATTACTATTGTTTATATAAATAAGCTGCTGTGTAGCCATGGGGGCAGCCATTCAAAGGAGAAAAGGCTCAAGTTACACAGCAGACAGCAGATAAGCTCTGTCTGTCTAATGGTGTTATCTGTTATCCATTATCTATCCTGTGCCATTTAGCCGTTTTTCAATTTCCGCCATTGCTACACAGCAGCTTGTTTATATGAACTATAGTAGTGTTTCTGAAGCAAACACATCAGTTTTACCAGTGCAGGGCAACACTACATGATATTTTCATTACTTTAAAACACTTTCAGTTTTTGGTGTTACTGTTCCTTTAAAGGAATTGTTCAGTGTAAAAATAAAAACTGGGTAAATAGATAGTTCGTTAGCCAAAAATGTAATGTATAAAGGCTGGAGTGATTTCATGTATAACAAGTCAGTCAGATCACTACTTCCTGCTTTTCAGCTCTCTTGGTTTACACTGACTGGTTGCCCTGGCTACCAGACAGTAACCAATCAGAGACTTGAGGGGGGGCCACATGGGTCATTTCTGTTGCTTTTGAATCTGAGCTGAATGCTGAGGGTCAATTACAAACTCACTGAACAGAAATGTACCATGTGGCTTCCCTTCAAGTCGCTGACTAGCTCAGAGTTATAGAGCTGAAAAGCAGGAAGTTGGATTCTGGCTGTTTTATTAGACATCTGTTCATGCCAGCCTTTATATATTACATTTTTGGCTAACTAACTATATTAGAAACATTTTTTATTTTGCACAGCCTATCTATTTACACAGTTTTTATTTTCACGCTGAACTATTCCTTTAAGGAAGATTTCTATAAATACTTTCAACCAAGACATTACGTTTTCCTACACAATGAAGCATCAGTTAGAGATTTCACAATGTCTATATGCTAATCTACTGGTTTCCCAAAACGGTATAGCTGAATTATGCCAAATAATTACAAATGTCAAGCCACAAACAAGTTAATTTTTTCAATGAAAGGAATACCTTTCCACATTAGTATTAAATTTGTTTAAGTTCCACAGAAAAAAAAACAGCTCTGAAAATCACAAGAAATTAAATTACAGGTGATATCCTACTATAAATTACAATTCACCCTACTCCAAAGCTTAGTCTTCCGAAAGAAAATCTCAATAAGGAATTGTTTATAATAATATGTATTATAGTAATATACTGTACATATGTAACATAGTGTATGCAGCAAAGAAATTGGGGAGACAAAACTAAAAAGAACAAAGCATATAAAAAAAAAAAAAAAAAAAAAGGCAATGCCAAATTTGATGAATAAAAAATCAAGATGGAAATGAATATGAGTAAATGCATTAAGAGCATTTATTATTTCTAGTATTATTAGTTTTTTCTATCAGAAAAAAGTTTTCTATACTGCATCCTCATTACCAAATAGTAAGCCAAGTTTTCTAACTTCTGCCTTTTCCAGTGGGCCAGGTGGTCTTTGTTCTTACCTGTATGCCTCTCACTAAGACCTACTTTGGAAAACTCCTTTCTAAAACATTTATAGTTATTTCCCTCTGTGACAGAGTTATGTCACTTAAATAAAATTTTCTTTTTTTTGTTGTTGAGATATGTGTGGAGGACAGTACTTTCTTACAGATGCAGCCACTTTGGTTTGTCTGTTTGACACAGAATAACTAAACACAGATATCCCATTTATCTCATTTAACACAGAAAACTGCGTCACAACATCCCATCTAATTAAAGCATTCACCATTGTGAACAATGGAGCTTTGGTATGCTAATGAAAAGGTTAAATGCATTAAATGAGTTAAGATGACTTAAGATAACACAGTTTCTTCAATTACCCCTGAGTCATGACGCATTTAACTCACAAATCCAAGTGGCTTCATCTGTACTTTCTTTCTTCTCTGTCTTTTCTACCTCTGCTGGCCAGCGCAAACTCTCTTTCTTAATCTGTCTTTCATTACTTGTTTAAATGTGAGTTTCATTTGACCTTTTTTATGTTGTAAACTATGAAGGCTAATATGTAAATGTACATGTAGCAATTGCAATTATTGTTAAAATTTCACATTTTGTTTAATGTGAGATGTATGATGTCACAGAACCACAAAGCATTCTGGGAGCCTTGGGTATAAAAGGCCGCTCCCAGTCAGCAAGAGTCTCTCTGTCTGATGTTGGCTCTCTTCAAGGAAAGACCCAGAGAAACTGCTTTGCTGTTCTGATGCCATGCTGAAATTGAGCTGTGTAATACTTTTCCTTCTGCTTTAAAGAAATAAAGCTACCTTTTTCATTGCCAAGCAAGCTTCAGCAACCTCTGTTAAAGGGCCCACACCACACTTGGTGTCAGAAGTGGGATACCATTTCATCGCTGGAACTAAGCATGAACAGAGATTAATTCTGAAGTATGTTGAGAAGGCGTGCTCCTAAAGCTGGTGCAAAGAAAATAACCGGAGTACAATCGCCTGGCAGTATAGCAATTCAAAGGCAAGAACAGCTAGAAATAAAGAGAGGTCTTTCAAAGAAAAGAGCTATGACTTCTGAGATTGATCGTCAGGAAGAGGTTGCAATTTCATCATCTGAACCTGTTCCACTGATGGAAGAAACATCTGCAACAGGTTATGCACAACCTTTATTCCCAGATGTAAAGCCTAAAGTCACTCCAACTATCCACCCACAGGCTGAGACTTTGCCTAATCAACCTCCAGAGGATCTTGCTAGCCTTCTAAAATGGATGGTCTTGCAGCAGCTAGACGCAGAGTCCAAAAGAAGGGAAGCTGAGGAGAAACATAAAAAGGAGGAACAGCAACGCTTTGAAGAGAGACATCTCAGAGCTGAGCAAGAGAGAAGGTGGGAGGAGCACTTGAGAAGGCACCAGGCTGAGATAACTATGTTCCAGAAACAGCATGCCCAGCAAATTACAGAAATTCTAAAGATAATGAGCAAGACCCAAGCCGAGCCTACAGAAGAGCTAATGGTCAAGGGTCTCAAAATTCTCAAGCTTACTGCAGATGATGATACTGAGGCATATTCCACCATGTTTGAGCGTGTGGCTAAAGCCAGTTGATGGCCACCAGAGCAATGGGTAATACCTCTTGCTCCAAATCTGACTGGGAAAGCACAAAAGGTTTACAGCTCACTGAGCCTAGCAAATGCTGCAAACTATGATGCTGTAAAAGAGGCCATACTTCGAAGGTATGACATTAACTGTGAGACATTTAGAAGGCGATTCAGAGAATACCGTTACCGGAATGCAGATGGACCTAATGAAAAAGGTAGCTTTATTTCTAAAAGCAAAAGGAAAAGTATTACACAGCTCAATTTCAGCATGGCATGAGAACAGCAGAGCAGTTTCTCTAGGTCTTTCCTTGAAGAGAGCCAACATCAGACAGAGAGACTCTTGCTGACTGGGAGCGGCCTTTTATACCCAAGGCTCCCAGAATGCTTTGTGGTTCTGTGACATCATACATCTCGCATTAAACAAAATGTTAAATTTTAACAATAATTGCAATTGCTACATGTACATTTACATATTAGCCTTCATAGTTTACAACATAAAAAAGGTAAAAAGAAACTCACATTTAAACAAAGTTTGAATTCCAAGCTGTGAAATGTCTGTGCACAGCTGACAACAATCAGGCTACACCCATGTGTTTCCAAACCCTGTGCAGACTGATCTACTTGGGAAACTCAAGTATTTTAAACTTTAAGTTTTAAAGTTTGCACTCATATATAATGGGTATATTTTAATGGCAAGTTGCTTTTCTAAGAGGAAAAACTAATGTTTAAATGTTCTAACTTTATAGAGCTGCAAAACAGACTGCTTTCACATGGCTTTTTTAACCCTGTTGTTGCCAGTTGAACACAGGAGAAAAAATATGTTTCAAGGCTGAGAATGGTGTAGGACAGACACAAGAAGTAATGAAAGACAGATTAAGAAAGAGAGTTTGCGCTGGCCAGCAGAGGTAGAAAAGACAGAGAAGAAAGAAAGTAAGAAAGTACTGTCCTCCACACATAAAAAAAAAAGAAATTATTTAAGTGACATAACTCTGTCACACTCTCCCTTTGGCATGCTGGAGATCCCTCTAGGACAGTGTGAACCTGAAGCCAAATTACAACTACTGCCCTGGGGTATCTGTATTTCCTTATTACTCATATCTCCCCTGAGAGAAATTAATCCATGGTCTTGTGGTGCAAAGCAATGTATCATGGAGTCAATCTGAAGGTCTTGGACCATTTTGAGATGGTCAAGTCTTTTGAATTGCAAATACACTGGTATATATAAACCATAAAAGTCAGCCATGAATTATAGATCATATACTGTTTACTGAAGAGTACAATGCAAATAGGTTTAATTAAATTAAATTTGAATGTCACCAAATGCAATCATTCCTGTTAAATACCAATCTTACAAAAAATATTCTCCCATGTCTGCTGCCAGCTCAGATGCTCAGAGGAACATCAGGCAGAAAATGGAAGAAGAAATATGATGTCTGAATGTCTAGAAATCAATAGATGAATAGACTATAGTTTAGTACAGCTGTAAACTTTGTTTTTTTTCTGGTACTGTGTTGAAACATGAAGGTCTTTGAAAGCATAACTCTCTTAGCAAGGATGCCTTGGGGAGTGTGCAATGAAAAGCCAAGTAGAAATTAACACCCTACAACTCACACAATATGTTAAGTACGTATGCAGTGCAGTACTTGTGAACATTGTAAGGATGCTGAAAACACATACAGACATATATAAAATACATATTTTTGAAGATATATTGTATATAAAGCATGTATTGTTTGGAAATGTAAGGTCTCTTTCTGAACCACATCACTTGACTATTTCCTACTTAGCAGGCACACTAGAAGCCTACGTGTGGTATGGACTCTGTGATTATGCTTCTGGTTAGCAATCACTTTGTGAACAATGGGAAAATGTCACTGGCTAGGACCTCCTTCTAAACACAATTGTAAATTATATAGTGAATAAAGTACCCCCTCTTGTAAAATATAAGGATATTATAAGTTACCGAGGAGTTTCATGACCATATAAAAACACGAGGCCGAAGGCCAAGTGTTTTTATACAGGTCATGGACCTCCGAGGTAACTTCTAATATCCTCATATTTTACAACTGGGGGTACTTTATTTATTATAATACACAAATTTTAGTGAGTCATGTGACAGAAATGACATCACTACTCACCGTTTATAACTGATGACATCACTACTCACCGTTTATAAGGATATAATTTACAGGATATTCATGGCTTTTGTGTATTATAAGGGATTATATTTAGCATTGTAAAAGTGTGTTAAACATTATATCGTCCTGTTGCCATGAGACATATAATTCAAAAAACAAAAAAGGACCTACTCATCCCCTTTGTTTTAGACTAGAGATAACAGGTACCAAGGCATATGGATATATGTCCTGAGACTGAAAAATTACATACTGTAAGGTAGGGATGTAGCGAACCGCCGTGTATGTGTTCGCGAACGCCGTTCGCGAACACCGGCAAAAAATGCGAACAGTTCGCGAACAGTTCGCGAACTTCGAACATCCGAAAATCGTTCGATTCGAACGATCAAAGGATTTTAATCGTTCGATTGATTTCATTCAATCCAATGGCTTCGATCGTTCGATTCGAACGAAAATCGTTCGATTTTAGCGATCGAATGGTTGAACGATTTTGACGCGAACGCCTATTGGCGAACGTCGCGCGACGTTCGCGAACTTGCGGCGGACGCGAACAGTCGAAGTTCGCACGAACTAGTTCGCCGGCGAACAGTTCGCTACATCCCTACTGTAAGGTCAGGTTTCAACTTCCATTAGATGTAAATGATCTCACTGTTTGAGTCATACCCATGTCATCTAAGTCAGTTAATACAAATTTTACCTATTTAGGGTATATCACAACTATAGCATGTTCAAGGGAAGGCACATACAATTGATGCATCATTTAAACCAGACCAATCAAATCAGAGTCACAAGCAGCATATCAGACAAGAAAATGATTAAGTTAAGGAACATTGTTTATAATTCTTTTTAGATTTGCATTACATTACCCCTACCCTAAACCAAGCGTTTGCAAAGTGTTTTTCCATTCATCCCTACTGGGTACAAGCTGGATGTACAGTACAGTATATCACAAATAAAAAACTGGGAAGTGGTAGGTTTGAAACTACTGACTGTGCATTAAGTGGAGATGTACAGAGAAATAATAAACATAGTGGCTTAACATTTTTCCTAGTAGTATTTTTATTCTAGCTACAAATCTTTTGTGAACTTGTATGTAATAAATACAATATCCAATATAGATGTGTATTTCTTAAACTGATATCCAAAATTAAATACCATGAAAGAAGTATCTGAAGTTCATTACATATAATGTATGGTTAGAGGAAGACATATATACAGGTATGGGATCTGTTATCAGGAAACCTATTATCCAGAAAGCCTGTCTCCCATAGACTCCATTATAATCAAATAATCCAAATTTTTCAGAATGATTTCCTTTTTCTCTGCAATAATAAAACAGCACCTTGTACTTGATCCAAATTAAGATATAATGCATCCTTATTGGATGCAAAACCAGCCTATTGGGTTTATTTAATGCTTACATGATTTTCTAGTAGACTGAAGGTATGAAAATCCATATTACGGAAAGATCCCTTACCCAAAAAAACCCAGGTTCCGAGCATTTTGGATAATGATATATAATTTCAAAAAAGAATTGGGACCTAACCAAACATTATGTTGACTATACATGCTTTACTAAATATATTTTTCTATTTTTACGAATATCCTGTTGTTGCTGGTTCTTTTTGGACATTATAGTGCCACCCATTATATTCATATATATAAATATAAAATTATTATATATATAAATATGTATCATTTACTGTATATTAACTATGTTATCCACTTTATTGTAGGGGCAAGTTAATCTATATGGATAAAGGTCCATAAGTCACAAATTCGCTACTACTACGCCAATTCACTAAAATGCAAAGTTGTGTCTCGAGACATGAACGCAGGTGAAGTTAATTCGCCAGCGTGATCGTTTCAAATGTTCACCAACGTTCATTTCTGCCTAGCGAAACTTCATTAGTAGAATTACACTTAGGTCAGTTTGAATAGGGTCATATATATGTCTTTATTAGTAATGCTAGTGCAAATGTTTGAAGTGGCCACTTATTATTACAAATGTCCAAGGAAAGAAATCAAGAAATACAATCCAACTTTAAAATATGAAAAAAGGCCCACATTTTTTTATCATATTAATAACTTTTTGGCATACAGGATATGATGTCACTAATTAAAATTGTCAATACAATTGAGAAGGCTGTAGCTTCATTTTATCAGTTTGCCAGGTCTAAGCTGGTGAAGGAAATTCTGGTAACGTTCTGTAAAATTTGTTTGTCCATATCTAGCAATAAATTTAAACTGGACAACTACATCAAAGTCATCCCATATCTGGCCAGTCCTACGCTCAATTTTCATCTGATTCATTAAGAATTATATTTCTTCATTTTACAAAGGGACTAATTTTTACCTGCAACTTACTACCTGCTTTCAAAGTAAAACTCCCAAACTTGGCTGCCCTTTTATTAGACACCAGTGGGATCACCTGACTATAGCTGGGAAGGGTGATCATTGCTCCTGTATAACTGTGTAAACAAAAATTAGTGGTGAGCACAACTTTCCCTTGTTTGTTATAGTCATACAGGAGCAGTATATATTGCAAAATATGGACAAACAATCCCTGTTTTGTTTAAAGGGTAAGCCATTTTTCAGTAGTAGTATGCACAAAATGTCTCTGTCTTAAATATACTGATAATGAGTTGAGTATTTGTCTATATGTATTTTGTGGTCACAGCCTCATTGCACCCCCGCCTAATGGTTTTAAAATTAGTGGTGAGCACAACTTTCCCTTGTTTGTTGTAGTTGTCCTATACGTCTGTTAGTAAATTGGTGATGTCCCTGCAGATGGGATTTCTGATCAATTTTCACTAGCAAAGGCCACTATGCCCTTTAGTAAGTCTGCCCCAGAGAATTTTCATTACCAAGCTACCATCAGATTAAAATTAATATCCCTTTTAATATGTTGACTATAATGTTGATTTAGCATAATTTGCTTTGCATTTTCATTCATTTCTTATATATATATTATACATTTATATCCAAAAAAAATTTGTATTTAGCATGGTTTATTAAATAATTGTATCTGAATCAAAATAATTGAATAGCACTTTAGTTTAGTTTTGTGCACGTTTTTTTTTGTAAAGTCAGTATGGAGCAACTGCTGTAGTATTTTGTGCATGTGATAAATGTTCATTTTTTGTTATCTTTTTTTTCTTTCTAGAAGTCCATTTAATAGCTAATATGTTATGCTATGTGTCAGTTCAGTAAAACCATGTACTTTTGTATTCATGATATTTGTTTTTAAGCAGTTTTTGCTGTATCCTGGATATAGTCAGCACAGTCTCAGAATATGTGTCTAATTAAAAAAAAGTGATGACAATTTATTTTTGAGGACATTTTTACACTAGGCACAGTCATCATGTCTCTTTTTGTGACAAGAATAAAGCAACAAAATTAAAAATTTTTATTGCGTAAAATGTTTTTTGTAATTGGGTTCCATGTCATTTCCAGGTGTCACTGAAGATGGCAGTGGAGCTCTGAAAGGTATCTGTTAATTGTTGTCCTTTTGTGTTTTACTAATGCAGACCTCTCACAATTTGAACAAGAGATACAGAGAGCTATGTTCTAAATGTTCATAAGGAATAAATTAAAGGTGTATTTTAAGATCAATGTATTCAAAAAAGTATATCATTCATTCATCAAACAGAATTCTTAAACTGGCCGGCCAGGAAACACAATAAATATATAATTAGTAAAATTACATAAAACAATTATCAAGTTACTCCAGATGGGTGGTCGCTTGTTTAAATTTTAATACAATATATACTCCTTGGTTATGATAGGTGCTTGCCCCAACTATGAAATAGCAAGGAAGGATGTGAGTTAAAGTTCTTCAACTTAGAAAAGTTTTTTGGATAAAGGTCTATAAGTCACGGTATGGGTACAAGGTACTTCTCTTCAAGCTAATTTGTATAAGGCTGTAGATGAAAAAGGGGTTTCCAAAGGGATTTGCTGGGGGCGTCTCCCACTCCCTCATTTTTCCAGCTGTAAATGCCCTTCAAAATAATTGGATGGATCTCACCAGATCCTGCATTCCAGTCTTTCTTCAAAGGCACAGTCGGGCATAGATTTTAGTGATAACCAGCCTGTTTACGATTTCTCCACTTTGCAGGTACCTTTTTCCCGAGGATCCAAGATGGAGCGTGAATTCCACTGCGGAGCGCAATTCTCTGAATCTCCTCACGATTTCCATGATTTTACCAATTTTAATGGTCTTCATAATTTAACAGTTCACGAAGTACCAGTAAACTGCAGATTTTCACAATTTTTTCGATATTGGGGTAAAAACACAAAAAATAATGATCAAACCTAAGGAGTGACCCCACTAGGGTGCTGCAATGCGTTTTGCCTCTTAAGAGCTTTATCAAGCCGTTAGAAACCAGAAGAGGTGTCTTACCTCACTTTAAATACCCTAATCTAAAAGGGGCCACATCCATAATAAACTTCAAAAGTATATTAAATCAGAAAAATGCCACATCCAGCTTAGAACAAATGCATTGCTCTACAGAAAAAGATGGATTCTCCCTTTTCCCCAACCATCATTCTCCTGATATTACTCATATGTTCCCCAATTCTTTTTGTTAATGGACAAATATTTTTCCCTATATATACTAAATTACAAGTACATTGAATAAGGTAAACAACATATTTAGATTGACAATTATAAACGTTATTTATCTTAAATTTCCCAGAATCTGCATGCATTTGTAAATGTCCCCCTTTTTTTAATCCAGCAGCATTTTGAGCAATGTCCACATGGGAACATTATTTTTCTATTTTGTGGAGGAAAATTTAATTGATTATGTTGTGAGTTTTTATTTTTACTACTACTATTCTCCATCCTGAGGAAACTGAGTGATATCTTTAATATTTGGGGCTCTCTTGAAGATTACATTTGGTTTTTTATCTAGAATCTTTCCCAACACTTTGTCCTCCATAAGAATATGCCAATGTTTCCTAACAATATTAAATACCTTCCATCTGTCTCTACTATATTTCATTACTATGCATAGACCTTTTCTATTCTCACTCTTTTTCTGTTCTTTTTTGTTGTTGGGGATTAGTTGCTGTTTTCTCTATCTGTCTCACCCTTTCTATATCTTTCAATAGTTTATTATATCCTTTCTCTATAAATCTCTCTTTAACATTCATGACCTGTTCTTCAAATTCTTCCTTTCTACTACAATTATGTTTCACTCTCATGAATTGGCTGTAGGGGATACCTTCCAACCAGTTCTTTTTCAGTCTCTAATATAACAGAAAAGTTACAGTTATATAAAAAGTTATCACTAAACAAATACTGCATATGTTTTTGAACATGTTTAGGTAGATGGTAAATCTAAGTTACAGGTTAAATATTATTCTTCCTGTGGCTTATGGTTCCATCTTTTCCTGCCCTCCTTGTATTCAAAAGTAAATAAGCGAGAAAAAGCTATGTGAAAATTTATAAGTGCTGTCAATTTGGGAAGAAAAACATTTTCTCCTAATTCAGTTCAATTTTTTTCCAATAGGCTTCATGTGATAAACAATCACAATCGGAAAAAGTTGCAACAAAAGTATGTCTCAATTCAATTGTGCGGCTTTTTTGAATTTTCACCCGAAAACTCTTTATCCAATTGTCGCCTCAACTACTTTACAAATTTATCGGATTAGATTATCAAAAGCAAACCGGTATTAAACAGCCCAAAACTATCAAGAATCTTGAAGGTAAAAAAACATGTTCCAGTTATTAAAGGGACCATCTGCCATTGACTTCTATATGATTTTGACAGGTTTTAGCTGGAATATTTTTGGATTTTTAGCAGCTTCAGAGCATGATTCATCTCAAAAAATTCTCTAATTCTTTTTCTCTAACAATTTAAGTTAAACTTCACCAGAAAAAATTGAGGTTTAATAAATAGGCCCCTTAATGTCTTGCTTCACCATGGGTAAACTTGGGCCCGTATTTATCAGAATTCAGATTTGTGTGTTTTACAAAGTTTTTTCAACCTCGACTAAACTCACATTTAAAAAATGTATTATTGTCTCTTTATTTATTAAAAAAAATGGATTATAAAAAACATGAATGGATAAAAAAAACATAATAAATATGACAATGAAAACCTTGAGATCCGCATCTGCCTTAAACTTTCCGTGTGATTACAAGGGTTAAAAATACTGAATAACCATTGAACCTCAAAATAAATAAAGATATTACAATTTAATAAGGATGACTACAATTTTTTTTTTTTTTAAATTCCGATTTATTAGAAATTTCAAAAGGGGTTACAGAAAGAAGAAAAGGGGAAATACACTTCGGGGAGTCAGATAAAACAATAAGGTGTCCATTTGGTCATACATCATATAATATCACAGTAAGATCGAGTGAGCAACATTACATCCCTGAGTGTAACAAAAACCTCTAATGTCAACATAAGGCATCCGTTGTAGAAGGAAGAGGAGGGAGGAAAGGAAAGGAAGAAATATGAGAAAAGGAAAAGGGAAGAGACAGAAGTCTTCTAGCAGACATGAACATCTCTCGCACAGGATGCATCGCGGATAGGAGTTCTGGAGTCCGGAAGCTAATTCCACCATATTATTATTCATATAAACTGTCACATCCACATGATGCATACAGCAACAACGATGCACCTACCCTGCTATTGTGAAGTGTGTACCGGGATCCTCCAGACGAGAGAAGTCAGCTCCCATGGAATCACATCCACCTGCAGAGCCTATAATATATTAGCTATTGCTTGGAAATCGATCTGAACCGAGATCCCAGCATTACTGCTTCCCTACGAGTGTCAGGCCGAATCAGGAAACTCCAACTCCAAATTCACTACTAAAGTCGAGGCTGTCTAAGTCTGCATCAATAATTCATATTTAGCTGTGTTTTTAAACTGTACTTAATAAAACCATTTCTGATTATATTTCTCTATGTCTTGTGTGGATGATGCTTTGTATCCTTCGAACCTCTCAATCTCAGAAATCTTCCGTAACCAATCCCGCAACCTGGGGTGTGTACGATGTTTCCAATTTATGGGAATAAGCAGTTTAGCTGCATCTAGCAAAATTGGTACCAAAGATTTGCGATAAGCCCTAATTGAAGTGGAAGTGTGGTGGAGAAGTATCTCCAGGGGTGCATTAGGAATGTCCATACCCGTGAGTTCTTTAATGACATCTCTTATCTGAGACCAATAGTTCGTCAGACCTGGGCATCCCCAAAAGATGTGAGACAGGGTCCCAACCCCTTCATCACATCTCCAACACGAAGTGTACGATATATCTTGGCCAATTTAGCTGGAGTCCTATACCGTTGACTTAACAATTTATAATTGAGTTCCTGAATCTTGAAGCAGGTCGAAGTTGAGTGTGCTAAACAAATCTTTTCCCAATCCCTCTCCTCCAGTCATACCCCCAGCTCTGTCTCCCATTTAAGCTTAAATATATCTTTCGGCGGGTCTTCAACACTTAGGATGCATTGATATAGATAGGAGATCATTCTATTTGGAATATCTTTTGAATCCCAAAGAGTTTCTACCTGTGTAGGTGTTTCAGCAGCCGTTAAATGCAAGCGTCGGGAAATTATAAAATGTCTCATCTGTTCTAACCAAAATATATCCATTGGAGATGGGGGGACATTGGGGAACAGAACTTCCCATTGTGGGACAGTGGTGTTGAAAAGTAGAGAGTGAATCCCTAAGTGTCTCCTCAAGTTCCATCCATAGGGTTGCCGAAAATATGTGTGTATCTTGAGGGTGTATGTATCCATTTTCCTGTCATGACTAATTTATCCCAAATTTGAAGGGTATAAAGTAGCTTAGAGTCAGTTTTGTCAGTTATGTGTCTCTCTGTTAGTGTTAACCAAGGTAGAGCCATCAGTGGAGTCAGTGAAGATTCTTGTTCTATACCTACCCAGAGTTTGCTAGTGTGGTGAAAGGCCCAATCAAAACACCTATTAACTTGTGCAGCTTTTAAATATGCTTCCCAATCTGGAAGTCCAACGCCTCCGTTCCGCTTTAGAGCTGACAGTTTAGCAGCAGCTATTCTGGGGTTTTTACGATTCCAGATATGGTTGATAATCAGGCTTTTCAATATCCGTAGGATGTGTTTGGGGGTGGGTAAGGGATGGTCTGCAATAAGTATAGAAATCTCGGTAAAATGTTTTTTTTAGTCACATTTAGCCTGCCAAACCATGGCAATGAGGGCTTTTCCTAGGCCTTTAAATCTAGTCTCACTTTATCTAGCAATGTCTCATAGTTCGTTTTCACAGTCTGAGTAATAGAAGAAAATATTGTCAGCCCCAGATAAGTAATATGCGTTTGGGTGTATTTAAAGGGGAAATTCGACATAAGATCTGAATATTCCTGTTTGGGCAAGGAGATGTTTAACGCCTCCGATTTGGTCAGGTTTATTTTAAAATTGCTAAGTTTAGTAAATCGGTCAAATTCCTTCAATAAGTTAGGTAAAGATATACGTGGATTTTGGAGGAAAAATAAAAGGTCATCTGCATATGCAGCAATTTTATGGGTGGTGTCTTTCACAACTAGTCCTGAGATATCGGGGTTCACACTAATTTGGTATAAGAAGCTTTCAATCGATAAAGCAAATAGGAGGGGCGAAAGAGGGCAACCCTGACGGGTCCCATTACGAATTAAAAAGGGGTTAAATAGTGTACCATTTATTTTGAGTCTAGCGTAAGGGGACGTGTAGAGCTTCAGAATTCAAGACATCATTCGGGGACCTATCCCTACCGTCCATAGGGACTCTGCTAAAAAGGACCAGTCCACTCTATCGAACACCATTTCAGCGTCTGTGGAGAGAATCATGAATGCAATCTTTTGTTTCTGGCTAAAATGCATAAGGGAGAATAACTTATTAGTATTATCTCTAGCCTCATGACCCTGAACAAAACCTACTTGTTCCTCATTGATGAGGGATGGAAGTAGTTTCTGGAGGCGTTGAGTAAGCACTTTGGAATACAATTTTAGGTCCACATTGAGAAGGGAGATTGGTCGGTACCCCCCCCTGGGTCTTGTGGGTCTACAATTTTTTTACCAGGTTTCATCACAAAAAATACACACATAGACTCCAATGGGTGAAACAAATAGTTGCACATTAAAAAAATGTTGCTCTGTAAAAAAAAAAAATTGTCACCCATATACTTCAATGGATTTGGCAAATATTTTGCCGTTTTGCTGATTTTTGGTGAAGCAAAATGGGTCAAATTCACCCATCACTAAAGTTTTGTGTTAAAGTTTTTCATGCTTTCTATACTGTAGTTATTCTAATACACATTTCTTAGCACTAAAATGGTTGATTCTGGCCCTGTCTTCTTTTTGCATATAGGGAAGTTCCCCAGGAGACTACTGGGTTCTCCCCAGGGATCCCAATGGCTCCTGTAGTCCCTTATATTCCACAATTTCAGGAAACATCTATAAATGACTGCTCTAGTGAAGGAACATTTGACAGCAGGTTTGGTATTACAGGAATGCCAAAGACTGGCAGTTTGTTCCAGGAGACAAGGTGTTACTGCTGACAGCCATGGGGTCAGACAAGTTACAAGCAGCCTGGGAAGGGCCCCATATGATGTGCAGTTCCTTCATAATACTACTTAGGTGGTCTCCCCTGTTGACAACCAGGACCAGTATAAGACAGTCCATGTCAATATGATGAAACAGAATGTAGCGAGAGAAGCCACTGTGTCAACCATTCATAGTCTGTTAGAAGAGGGGGCCCAGGGAAGAGACTCTGAGTTAAGACTTGGGAGGGTGTTGTTATTAGTTAGCAGTTAACCACTGATCAGTGTGAGCAGTTGTGTCAGCTGCTCCAAAAGTTTCAGTCTTAATTTTCTGACCAGCCAGGTTGTATAAACTGGGTTGTCCATTAGGTTAATATAGAGGGGTATGCCACAATCCACACACCAGTCTACCAGGTGGCAGAATCTGTATGGGCTGCAATGAGAAAGGAAATTGAGGAAATGTTGGCATTAGGGGTAATTGTTCCCTTTCAGAGTCCTTGGGTGCCAAGAATGATTGCAGCACTAGGTTTTGTGTAGACTATAGGAAGCTGAACCAAGTGACAGTGAATGATACCTACCCAATGCCCCAGGTGGATGCACTTCCTGACCACCTGGGGAATGCCTCACCACTAAAGATGTATGCTGGAGATTCTGACAGATTCCTCTGGCACCAGATAACTAAGAGAAGTCAGTCTTTGAGACTCCATATGGCTTGTTCCACTTCACTGTTATGCTTTTTGGAATGATAAATGACCCAGCCACATTAGGGTAGTGAATCAGCAGTTGGATGGGTATCAAGAGTTCACTCAGGCATATCTTGATGACATAGCTGTGCTTACTAATACCTGGAAAGGAACATTTGCAGCACTTACAGAGTGTACGGGATACCAATAGGCAGGCTGGGCTTACCTTAAAGTCAGGAAAGTGCCATTTTGGGATGGCTGAGTTCCAGTATTTGAGTTGTTGTGTGGGAAGAGGGTGAGTGATGCAAGAACCAGCCAAAGTTGGTAAACTGGCCTACTCCAAACAAACAAATACTGGGGTTAGACTTCTTGGAAACAGCAGGGTATTACAGACACTGTATCTCTAACTACAGTGCTATTGCTAAAACCCTGACAGATCTGACAAGTAAAAGGCAGTGGAGCACTGTAACCTGGACACCTGAGTGTGCTGCTGCCATGTCTGCATTGAAATCTCCTTTAGTGAATTCCCCTGTACTGGCTGCACCTGACCTCAACCAGAGATTAATTGTCCACATTGATGCCTCTACCTGTGGGATTGATGCTGTTTTGTCCCAAGTTGATTAAAAGGGCAATAAGCACCCCATTATATACCTGAGCCAGAAACTGCTTCCCTGGAAAGTTGCTTATGCTGCAATTGAAAAAGAATGACTGACGACTGTGTGGTCCTATCTGTAAGGCTGTGAATTCACTGTGGTCACTGATCATAACCCTCTGAGCTGGTTGCAATGTGTTTTTGGGGACAATGGACAATTACAAAAAAGGGGGTTGTGGGTGCACACCTAAGGCTAAATTTTAATACATTTAGATACAATGGAAGTGCTACTGATCTGGCCAGTCAATCAATTCACATTCCCTGATACCCTGTCTGAGTAATTCAATAAATATGCAGGTGCATGTATTTTAAAAACAGGGTTTTTTGTTACAAAGTTATGATCATAAAGTTGATAAGCCACCACACCACATCAAGGTAAACCCCACACAGTGATCTCTAAATTGTTTACCTCTGGTCATAGTATAAAAGGTCTTTTACCTCTCTGCTCAATAGCATTACTTGGAGTAAATATCTCCTGTGCCTTGGTTTCAACGTGTTGGCTAAATCCTCCCCCACCACCTGCTTATGCTGCTTTTAAGAGGGAGAGACAGCCCAAACAAAAGAAAAAATGTGATAGTAGAAAGAAATAAACGGCAAAATGAAATGATGTGTATAGTTACACACTTGTGTATGTATGTGTGTGTGTTTGTAGATGTGAGTGTAGGGATGTGTATAGATGTGAGCAACAAATGAAAGGCAAAGCTATATGAGGAGTGTGATAGGTGTAATATGTGTAATTCTGTGCAAAAGTGTTACCTAATGAAAGTGCAGCAAATGTAATAAATGTCTCATGAGCATTGGTTTCAAACTAGGCTGGATCCTCCCCCGCCACTAGCTTTTGCGGCTTTGAAGAGAGAGAAAGAGATTGCACAAACCAAGACCCATTTTTTAAAAACATAGGACCACCATTAGTCTAAAGGGGTAGGTATGATGGTACAACAAACTACATGAAGCTTCAGCCACAGCTTCCGGCTAAAATACAAATACAAAAAAGGGGGGTTGTGGGTGCACACCAAAGGCTGAATTTTAATACATTTAGATACAATGGAAGTGCTACTGATCCGAGCAGTCAATCAATGCACATTCCCTGATGCCCACACGGTATTCCCTAACTTGTTTACCTCTGGTCAGGGACCACCATGTGGGGTTTACCTTGACGTGGTATGATGGCTTATCAATTTTATCATCATAACTTTGTAACAAAAAAACCCTGTTTTTAAAATACATGCACTTGCATATTTATTGAATTACTCAGACAGGGCATCAGAGAATGTGCATTGATTGACTGACTGGATCAGTAGCACTTCCATTGTATTTAATTGTATTAAAATTTAGCCTTAGGTGTGCACCCACAACCCCCCTTTTGACAATGGACAATTGCTCAGGTGGAGAATAACTTTGCAGCAGTTCAGGTTTACTGTGCAGCACTACAAGGGGAGTCATCATGGGAATGCTAATGCATAGTTATGGGACGAGATCACTTTCTTTCAGCTTTTATGTGTGACAAATTGTGTGACAAATTTTTGACAAGTGGGTCTATGGCACCATTTTGGCAGAGAAACTTGATGACAACTTTCACTTATCACTACTGATGGACTCCCAAGAAGGGGCAGTGAGGACTATGCAGGACAAAGGCATCCTATGGTCTTCTCCCCCCCACCTGAGGGGAGCAAGGATGGCCATCCACTGGGGGTCAGAGATGTGAAAAGGGGAGAAGTTGTTTGAAAGACTCGGTGCAGTGTGGGCTAGTGGTTGTAAAACAGAATGGGTTAATGGGTTATATTCCTGGACTACTGAATGATAACCCTGTTATACACTCACCCACAGGAGTGCAGCTGGAATACTTACAGTGACTTTCCCTCATGCTGGACAACCTGGAAGCTGTGGGTGACTCCTGTAAGGGACTAGGGATGTAGCGAACTGGCGATTTGATGTTCGCGAACGCCGTTCGCGAACACCGGCAAAAAATGCGAACGTTCGCGGACAGTTTGCGAACTTCGAACACCCGCTAAAATCGTTCGATTCGAATGATCGAAGGATTTTAATCATTCGATCGAAGGATTTTCGTTCGATCGAAGGATTTTCATTCGAATCGAACGATCGAAACCATTCGATCAAATGCTTTTCATTCGATCGAATGCTTACAATTGTTCGAACGAATGGAAATCGTTAGATTTTTAGCGGTCGAAGGAATTCAAATGGTCGAATGGTCGAACGAATCGAACGCGAACCCAAATTGGCGAACGTCGCGCGACGTTCGCGAACATTCGGCGTACGCGAACGGTCGAAGTTCGCGCGAACAAGTTCGCCGGCGAATAGTTCGCTACATCCCTATAAGGGACTTTATGTAGAGATGGTATAAAGTAATTGTAGGGGAAGTTACTTCCATACTTGTGGCTCAAAAGGAACTGGTGATCCAGATTTACTAAATAACTGTTATTTGGATATGAGACTGCTGCCTGAGTCCAGGGGCTGCCAAAAGGGACTAGGCCACAAATCCAAATGAAGTTACACTCCTGTTGAGCAGCTGTTACCTATTTGTTTGCTATTAAAGTTTGGTCGTACTGTTACATGCCTGTATGCTTCTTATGTGCCCATAAACTAGTATGGTGCTTTAGGAAGTCTCCTCATCAGTGATGGACAAGTTTCTCCCATTTCGCTTCACCAAATAAGTTTACGAAATGGCCAAAAATTTGCAAAAATCGAAAATTGACCCTTTCATTCAGAATTTTACAGGTTTTCAAACTTTTTTGTGTCTGCAATTGAAAAACTCTTACTTATTTACTTATATACTAAAGTCTGCTTTTTTTCTTTTTTTTAAAGGGGAAAACAAAAAACCTCAACATTTTTCGAGATTTCTTTAAACCTGAAGTTGCTAAAAAACACTCGAACTCAAACCAGCCAAGGGCATGTAGAAGGCAAATCCAAAAAAATAGTACAATTCATATTTTTTCCCAGTTTTGAGTCTTTTCCTGCACCAGATTTTTTTTTGAAATCATTGATGAATAAGGTAAAAATATGGATAAGCATTTGGTCGAAGTGGTTTTAATAAAATAATGAGAATTATTCAGATTTTAGATATATTCATAATTTTTTCAGCTTTCATGGCATTCATGGCTTTAGAGAAGTGATAGAGTTTAATTGTGGTTTCAAAAAAACTCTAATAACACTACTATTCGACTTTAAATAAATGGGCCTAAACAGAAGGGTCGAGGTATTTTTGCCATTCTGAAGAACTGCCATCCCAAGTGTTCCTATAATTTTTGAGATAAATCATTTTTATTTTATGTGTTAGACAAATTTCATCCTTATGCAAACAAAAGGTGTTTCCTTAATTGATTTTAGCTTTGAAACATTATCCTCAGTCCTTTAATTGACATTCTTTCAGAAGAATAAAAATAATACACATATTAATGCATCATGCATTTTTCATTCCACTAAAATCATGCTCCTTTTTGGTGAAGGTTAATCGGAGTGACAAGAGGTATAATTACAGTAGTGCCCTTCAAAAGTACTGAATATTTTCTTATAGAAGATGAAGCTGAAGAGCTTAAGGGCATATAAGAAAAAGGCAAGGATTAAAACACCAGTAAGAAATTGTAATATCAAAGGCTGGCCCTGTGGCATTTTTATAATGTTCTTTGATTTTTTTTTTTCTTTAAATAGGAAATATATATACCTCTCTGTTTTTTTGACCCAAACACCATCCACCAATTCTTACTCACTTTCAAAACATACCATCTCTAGTGATTCCACAAGATCAAGGTCCATATAAATCCATACAAAATTCCTTTTATCCAAAGATAATTGTCCCAAGGCTTTCTTTCCATAAATTTGACTTTATTTATATTAGCGTTAAAATTCAATTACAAACAGAATCTATGACATTTACTATGCCCCCAAGAAGAAATGAACGGGGGGGGGGAGATTCTCCCAGACATGGGAGTGTGACAGCTCTTTTTTGTTAAAGTTTTACTTCACGTGTTTTTTCCCCAATAAAAGCTTACCTGTTTTCCGATTGGTCAATATTTCAAACCCTGTTGCTACTAAAAAAGGGGGCGTGGCTTTGCAAAAAGGCGAGAAAGACGGCTATAAAAAGACAAACATGCCGATCGGTCTTTATTCTTCACCGCGGCCAAAGGCAGAGGATCGTTCTGAAAATCCCACCCTATTATTGAATAAAGATATGTTTAAAAAAAAATATTGTCGCAGCTGTAAATTGTTGATGACAGAGAAAGTGTCGTGTGGAGGTATGCCCCTGGTAGGTGGTAAATAGGGGGGGCTTAAGGATAATTATTAGTAATCTTTAAGGCGGTCCACTGCAGAGATCTGATACAGAGGCTGGCTGGGAAGATATGTATGAGCAGTTATTATTATTATTAGCAATGGTTACTGTTCTGATTGATATGATAATTAATAAACAACAGCTGCGGCAATTCTCCACCATGTACCTGTCTGTGTCTATAATTTGGTTGTTAAGTCATAATTTTGTTGTAGGTAAGTAAGTAATGCTGGCTGCAACTCCCATACAAGAGCACTAAGGGATATGCACTTCAGCAAAACATTTCTAGTGTGAAATCTTTTAAATAAATATATATATATATATATATATATATATATATATATATATATATATAGATATAGATATAGGTGTGTGTGTATATATATATATATATATATATATATATATATATATATATATATATACATACACAATACTAATTGCAAACAATACAACTGTAATAAACACAGTAGACCCTCATTTATGAAGGGGTTACATAAAGGTCTTCTCCAACCAAAACAAGGTAAGACATGGTACTTTAGAGTACCAGCTCCTTTGCAGCTCTTCACAAACGCGTTCTCTCTCCAGTCAATTTATAGGGGCACATGTACTTAAGGGCGAATTGTGTTTTTTTGGCAAACATTCATCAAAATGACAATTCACAACTACACTGCCTATTCACTTAAAAGTGAGTAAAACAATTTGCTAGTGAAAAAGTTCAGTGAAGAGAAGTTTCAAGTTGTTTTGTCAGCGAATTTTACGCAAAAGCGCAAACTTTTCTATACTTTACTCCTTTTTGCCAAAGTCTATTTGGCCAGGTTCTGGCTGGTGAATTGATAATATGAGACTACATCCTCAACTTTACTATGTCAGGGATATCATAATCTGTACTTAAATAATTCATAAAAATATATTAACTTGGGATTATGTTTACAAGTTGTTTTAACATAGGCTCATGTCTAGGACAATAGAGGATCTGTTTTGCCTTTATTTAACTTCCTTGGACATTTTTAATAATAAGCAGCCACTTCTAGCAATTTCACCAACATCACTAATAAATACATACAAATGATTTATGTAGCTGGCATATTTAAATTGACGTTAGCATAAGTATGTTAACAAAGTTACTAGGAAGAAAGTATTGCTAGAGAAAATTTACTAAGAAACTTTTACGTTGACGTATTTTCGCTGTTTAAGCGTGCCAACGTTCATTTGTCAAGACATAGTTTTGCATTTTGATGAATACATGTAGTTATCACAAAATATCTGCTATAGTTGCACAAAGTATGGCAAAGATTTCTGAGCGAAAATTTACAAGTTAGTAAACCTGCCCCATAGAGAGAGACATCAGAGAAAGATATCAGACTTCCATCAGCATAAGCTAGCTAAGGCTGTTCCAAGCAGGAGATGTGATCCTGATTACATCTCCTGCTTATGCTCCTTAAGCCAAAATTTTCTGCAAAGTTTTGCTGCAAATTTACAAAAAGAAAAAAGAAGGGGAAAAAAAACCCCTATATATATATATATATATATATATATATATATATATATATATATATATATATATATATAGATATATATAGATATAGATAGATATAAATATTATACAAAAGCCATGAATATCTTGTAAATTATATCCTTATAAAGGTGAGTAGTGATGTCATTTCTGTCATAAGACTCACTGAAACTTGTTTATCATAATAAATAAAGTTGCAGAATATGAGGATATTAGAAATTACCTCAGAGTTCCATGACCTGTATAACAACTTTTATATGGTCATGAAACTCCTCGGTAACTTATAATATCCTTATAATTTACAAGAGGGGGTACTTTATTCAATACATATATTGAGTATATATATCCTATATAATAAAGTTGAAGTGTCTCTGCGTCCAGTCCCTGTGTCCGTGGGATTGCGCTACTGCGCATGTGCCCCACGGCAGTACCAGAGACATTTGAGGTTAAAGGGCTACCTGATTTAACTCACCGAATTCAAGCGTCTGATGCCGTCTGCACTATGAAGGCATTTGACCCCGGCTGGCACCTTTACTTTTCCGGAGTTTGTCTCCAGCAGGTTTCAGTACACTCTTGCGACAGGACCATAATAGTATGTGCTCATGCGGCAAACATAGAGTTGGGTGGACAGAGTGGGTATGTTCATTTCACTTCCCCGGTCTCCTCTATGGTATTGCGTAATTCTCCAGATTACTGTGCACTGTTGGGGATTGGCGCATGCGCAGTGGTGGAGGTCTGGCTGCTGCCAGTGGCAGTAATCTGTAGACCATGGATAGTGTGCTGAATTTCTGTTCTTCTTTCCAGCTCCTCAAGGCAAAAGAGAGAGATATTCAGACAGAAATACAGGAATATGTTCATAATGACACAAACAAACTGCTGATACCGACGAGCAGAAGATTCATATCCTATATCTGTGCGCTGTTGGGGATTGGCGCATGCGCAGTGGTGGAGGTCCGGCTGCTGCCAGTGGCAGTAATCTGTAGACCATGGATAGTGCGCTGCTATTTCTGTTCTTCTTTCCCGCTCTTCAAGGCAAAAGAGAAACATATTCAGACAGAAATACAGGAATATGTTCATAATGACACAAACAAACTGCTGATACCGACGAGCAGAAGTTTCATATCCTATATCCTATGTAATAAAGTTGAAGTGTCTCTGCGTCCAGTCCCTGTGTCTGTGGGATTGCGCTACTGCGCATGTGCCCCACGGACTGTCTCTGGCGAATTTTTTTTAGACTAGAACAATTCTGTTTTTATAAATGTTTGACTACATATGTTCTAGCGCCCATTCATTTAACGGGCTTAATGTCTAGTATATATATATATATATATATATATATATATATATATATATATATATATACAGGTATTGGACCTGTTATCCAGAATGCTCGGGAACGGGGGTTCCGGAAAATGGATCTTTCAGTAAAATCTTTTAAAAATTAAATGAACCCAAAAGGCTGGTTTTACCTACATTAAGGATTAATTATTGCTTAGTTTGGATCAAGTATACAGTAATGTTTTATTATGACAGAAAAAAAGGAAATCATTTTTAAAAATTTGGATTGTTTGGATAAAATGTCTATGGGAAATGGCCTTTCCATAATTCGGAGCTTTCTGGATAATGGGTTTCTGGATAACAGATCCCTTACCTGTATTTATAAATTAACCTATTCATAAACTGTCACTCAGAACGAACAAGCAGCTGACAGATGTTCTGCCGATGGGGCAGAGACAATGCATTATATTGGACATAATGTCATATACGCGTAGATCATCTTATTGTTTATAATCCAGTCATGATATATTGTATGGTTAAAGATACCCTCATGGTGAATCCATAATATTATAATAATACATATAAACCATGAATATCTTGTAAATTATATTCTTATAAACATCTCTTAGTGGTGTCATCAGTTAAAAATGGAGCTTAGTGATCTAATTTTTGTCACATGACTCACTAAAACTTGTGTATTATAATAAATAAAGTACCATTTGTTGGAAAATATGAAGATGTTAGAAGAAACCTTGACCTGAATAAAAGCAGGATATTATATTTATATGGTCATGGAACTCCTCTGTGACTTATAATATCCTTATATTTTATAATAGGGGGTACTTCATTGACTTTATTATTATTATTATTATTCATCTCTACACATTATTATATACTGTAAATATGATGAGTGAATTCATTATTTTAAACAAGGTAAATTAGTGATGGGTGAATAAATCCGCCAGACATGGATTCACGGCGAATGTCTGCCTTTCATCTCCCGCAAATGTTTTTGCAAAACAGCATCGCAAATTCACAGGCAAAAAATCTGGCGCAATAAAAAAAATTGTTGCGCATCAAAATTATTCAGATGCCCATTGACTTTATGCATTTGGACAATATAGTTGCACATATAAAAATTGCCACTGGCGTCTAAATTAGATTGATGCTTATTAACTTCAATGCGTTTCACGAATTTTCGAGACAAATTCGCCCATCACTAATATTAACATTTCCCTATATGCTGTGGCATATGGTACATGATACATTTTGCTAACCTGTGTCACACTCACTAAACTTTTAAACCAAGTTTTTACTAGAGTGTTCCAGCACCACAATCACTTTTTTCCTCTTTAATTAAGAAAAATGCGTAGGGACTATTTCACTTATAAAGAACCTCTGCTAAAAATGATGAAGACAAAATTGTACATCAAAAACATTTTCCTTACTTTTTAAAGTTTGATGTGTGTTCACAAATGCTTGCTGCCATCATGTGGCCAGTTTGTAAAATCCTCTTATTAAACAAAATGATATAAACTGGCAGTAAATGTAAATATTGTGAGGGTTATTGTTTAAAACATACTATATTTCTTTCCCTAAAATAATCTGTGTGAATACCTTTTTTTAACTGTGAATATGTTTATCTTATCTGAGTTTCCACTGTTTAATGGTGCATATGTCAGTGTAACAGATTTTCTTGGGGAATTGACCATTCAGAACATACAGATGGAAAAGATTTAATGTTAAATTACAGCTCGGGGGTTATTCTACCAGTTTTTTAGTAGAATACAGGTTTTTGTATAATGTTTTTTTTAATGCCCTTTGATACAATGATTCTTTCATTACATTGGTAAATAGATGTTAGTATATACTGTATTTAATTTGTGGCTATTTAAAACTAAACTACTTAAGCACAAGTAATGCTAGTCTTGATTTGGATTTCCAATTTGCCTCTGTTTACCGCTGTTAGCACCAATTTCCAGCATCTCATTAACTCATTAACAGCAATGACATTTCTTCAACTAAGAGCTCAAAATGGCAACACTAAAGCATTTACCTAAGATAAACATTGCTTTCATCACATTTCTCTTGATGAGTTTTCTTTGTTAAACTCATAATCCTAGTAAAAGGCTGCAAATGTAAGACACACAGCTATAGATTTGGATTATGTGTAGTCTTCTGTAAGCCATTTTACATAGTTTCTGTAAATAAACGCAAAGTCACTGCCAAATGTACTCAACATGCTTTAGGATGTGAAAGGAAAGTAAAAGAAATGTTTACCAGATTTACGGAATTAATATGTACATTGTGCAGAACAAGTATATGTTTAAGTCTTTCACTGGTTAAGAACATTTGACCTTATTTATTATTTAAAAAGCACACATTAATCAGTTCAGGGAAAAACCCAAAAAGAATCATACCGAAAATCACATGGTACATTTTTTTCTGGCTTTTATCCAGAATGGAATGATTTTTTAGTTTTTTGCCAGAAAAGCCCAAAATGATCGGATTTTCGGGCTAAACCCAGAGCCGACCACAACATTTCCAATTAGAATAAGGACATTGACTTATATACAACCTCTGCAGGTGTGAGATGGCAGATTCTCAGATTCAGACTTTTTGGATTTTATAGTAAAAATTTGTTTTAAAATTTTTAGCATTCGAACTTTAATAAATAACCCCCTTTATGTGATAAGTGCAACTTTTCGTGTGTCCTCTATGCAATTTATTGCATTAAATACTAATCACATGCTTTCCATTACCTATGTTTTCACTACCTAATGGCCCATTGAAACTAGCGGGAACACTTATCACATTTCAATTCAACCCAAAACCATATTTTGCATCGTCTTTTGCGATAACATCCAGTCTTCCTTACGCCACTTTGTACTGGTGGAGATGCTCTTTCTCCTATCTCTAAAGCCTTTTCACCCTTCTATTCTGACACAAGCACCTTATCACACAAGTTTTTTTTAAAGCCACTTACAGCTATATTAAAGCATATTTCCTTAACCAAAATATTTTCAAATGTTCAAATTCCAAATATATGACCTATTCGTATTATTTTTTTTTCTTACATTTTCATTCATTTTATTTTTAAATAAGTGGATCCTAGCAAATATCCAGTGTTTGAAACCCTAGACTGCCAGTTGACTTGGAAAGGGCCTGACATAAACTCCAATTTGTATTCAGCTTGCCAATAACACTAGAATGTTTAACCTCACACCTCCATATATTTTGTGATCTGGATTATCTGTCACATTCTAAAGCTATTAAGACAAACTTTGTCGATGTAATTAAAATATTTTAATATTGTATATGGTAAATCAAACATATACAAACAAATTCTAAAAGGGCCTTTCAAAAATTGTCACCACAAATCATTCTTAATCATTTCCCTTTCAATGGATCCCACTAACCCAATGTGTATATCATTTAATCATCTTCAGTTGCACATGACTGTTAACCCTTCATCTTTGCAAGTTGAACGTGCTAAGCTCAGTTTCAATATTACATTTAAGACCCAGATCTGAAAATGTGTCCAGGGCAAACAGGACTATAAAAACCCTCTATGCTTGGCTTCTTGCCTATAAAATATGGATCATTTTGGGGCTCATATGTGGATCAGATGTGTCTGGAATGCTAAGAAGAGAAAATGACTAAGAAGAGTGAGGAGACTTTACTTAAGGTTGCAGGTTAGAAGGGCTATTGCTTCCCATGCTGCATCACACCGCTCAGCAGAGGAACCACTAGTAGTTGCTGTGTCACCTGTCTGTTGTCCCTGTATGTCCCCCAAGGCTATATAAAGCCAGGGTCTTTCTGGCTGGCTTATGGGAGGCTGAAGTCATTGATCAATATCGACTCATTAGCATTTGTCTCATGGATCTCTATGAGCTTATCAAAAATGATATTGATCCTCTAGCACCTACATATAGTTCCGGCCTTGAGCAAGTTTTTGGCAACCTGTAATTTTCTGGCATCTGGCAGCTTTCAGTCATCATAAGTTCTTGTCAGTGGTTAGTCTCAATCCACTTTCTCTTTATCACTGAATCAAATTCTACAAACTCTTAAAAAAAAGCTCATTTATTTATCCATTTTCCCAACAACAGACAGGAGTGGCTGAAGATGAAAATGGATTTTTATGTCCAAGGAGGTCTGCTTTACGTCATAGGCACAATAGATTGCACTCGTGACTTTATTGCCCCCTTCCGGTAAGGATCAATTTTTCCCGAACAGGAAGTTATTTTATTCAACAAACAGTCAAATCCTTTGTGATGCAAATATGAGTTTGGCAAATGTTTTTGCGCCTTCCCTGGAAGAACACACGATTCATATATTCTGCATAATTCATCAGTCTACAGGTATTTTGAATCTGGTCAATTAAGTGATGGTTGGCTTATAGGTAAGTATTGTTTCAACTTTCCATATAATACTAAATATATTCTCATAGTTTAGTCATGTCAAACATCTTAGAATTCATATTACATAGTAATGTTGTTTAAAGAGTGCTAAACAATTATTAATCAACATCAAAATCCATGCTTAGTGTGCAGTCCCTTTGTCTATATGATGTTTGCGAGATGTGTTACGACAGGTATGGGAACTGTTATTCAGAATACTCTGGAACGACCAGGGGCTTTATGAATAATGGATCTTTCTGGAATTTGGATCTTCATACACTGTCTACTTGAAAATCATGTAAACATTAAATAAATCCAATAGGCTTGTTCTGCTTCTAGTAAGGATTAATTATAAATAATTATTAATTAGTTGGGATGATGTACAACATACTGTTTTATTATTACAGAAAAAAAGGAAATCATTTTTAAAAATGTGTTGCTTGAGGAGTTCAGTTTGATCGTGCTCCATTCTTTTCAGTAATACGGCCAAATTATAACTCCGATTTTTAATTCTTACTAACTGCAAAGGTAGTTTAAAATGTTCTCTATTTCTCGTACGCAGCAAATTCAACATATTATGGCATCTTATTTGTGTTTCCACATAGGAATTGCTGAAAGATTGGAATGCCTTATCCAACATATAGAATGGATCTAGCGCACCTTTGGAATGGTAATTTCTAATGGTTCATGTTTCTCCTCTGAAAATACAGCATCATCATGGTATCCAGAATGCTTGGGACCAGGGGCTTTCTGGATAATGGATCTTTATACATTATCTATTAGAAAATCATGTAAACATTAAATAAGCCCAATAGGCTGGTTGTGCTTCCAGTAAGGATCAATTATATCTTTGTTTGAGTACAAAATCCTATCTTATTATTACAGAGAAAAAGGAAATAATTAAAAAAAATTGTATTCTTTGGATAAAATTAAGTCTATGGGAAATGGCCTTTTTGTAATTCAGAGCTTTCTGGATAACGAATCCTATACCTGTACTAAACATTCATAGCATGCCTGTTAGCAAAAGGATGAAAATCAATCTTTCAAAAAGTCCATTAGGAGCTAATTAGTTGACACTTTTTCTCTTCACTCCAGTTAACCCCCCCAACAACAAAAACAAAAATGCAATTGGATATGGAATTAAAGATGTCAAAAGAGTAATGTAAAGTGTAAAATATTTATAAAGGTTAATCTATGTAGAATGCTAAAACTCACTATATTGATTTAAGCACATATTATTATTATTATTAACATTTATTTATTTAGCGCCACTATACTTCGCAGCGCTGATCCAATATATCTTTTTCAGGAGATGCTGGTTATGGATGTCGACCTTGGCTGCTGACTTCAATTGCTAATCCAGCCACACCTGGTGAAAAAAGGTACAATGCAGCTCATCAAAGGGCCAGACAAGTTACGGATTTGGCTTACTCAAGATGCCCTTCCCCTGTTTCCACTATTCAGGGACGTGTTCTGAAGTATTCCCCTTGTAAAATGTGCCATATCATTTTAGCAGCCTGCATTTTACATAATATTGCAGTGGACAATCAGCTATTGTGGGATATACAATTACCTGATGATCAACTGAAGATCCTCCTGTTTATCCAGCAGATACAGGCCAATGGGGGAACCAGGTCCGACAGCAAATCATTTGTAGACACTTCACTTGTAAGTTAATTTCAGATGCTCTCACACATGATGCTCTCACACATTTTGATTAGCCGTTTAGCTTACAAATATGCCTGCTACCTCATCTATGAACATACTAATTTTCATTTGCTATTGTTTATATGACACTGAACACTTTCTTTTTTCAAGCAGGATGATTGTAATGTTGTTGTTTGGCCCTGCACATTTGCACATTACATGCTTCCAAACATTTCTTATTGTCCCCACTATACAAAATAGCTTTTTATGTCTCTTTGCTGTTTACTGAAACATTATCAACATATTCCTTCTATAACACCCTCTCCAATTCACATTACACTTTCTCATTCAAACAGGCTGCTTGCTATAGTAAAATGTACCCTAGCAACCAGACATCTCTATAGTGTATGTATTACAAACAAAACAGTATGTTCTTTCTGTTATAACACAATATTCTACATATGCGTGTGAATGACATTTTCCCTTAATCTACAAATTTCTATAGAATTGGAAGTAAACCTTGACTACATGTAAGTAAACCTTATTTTGAATGTTTAAGCTAGGGTTGGAGTACACAAGTGAGACTGTACTCTTTGCCCTTCTATATTAATTGAAACTGTAGGCTAATAAATATTGGCCCTTAATTAATGAATATAAAAACTATTTGCCACCATTTTTATTACTAACAGAATTTAACAAGAGATTGCTACTATGCTCTGCACAAACATGAGAGAAGTTCAGCAGCCCTGCTGCCAGACCTGCATCTGCAATGTCTCAAAGATAAGGAATTCAAGCAGGCTGTCCCCTAGCACAAGCAGTAGTAGAGTCTGCATAAATCAATCCACCATGCAGTCACATGAGAGAACCTCCTTTCTCCCTCTTCTAAACTTACCTGTGCAGTACTCTGGCAAGGTTCTACTGTTGCTGTGAAAAATAAAACTTAAAATATAATATCATGTGTGCACTGTTTTAATCCAGAGGAAGGCAAAAAAATCCAGCCTGAAGCCAGTCCCAATTATGCTTCAAGAGTAAAACAATTCCTTCCTGACCACAGTGCTGATTGGAAACATTCCCTGGATCAAGCATTTGACATCATTCATTTAACATAAATTAATACAATCCAGACTCTCATAATTAGATACAGAGGCCACAAAGTAATAGCGCATTCAGGGAAAATGTCCATATTCCATTATGTTTGTATGTATGTATATTTTTATTTGTAAAGCGCTCCTTGAGGGCAAAGCACTGTACAGCAAAACAATACATTAGTAGTAACAAACAAGGGGTCATTGGAATAAAAAGTAACAATAAGTGCATTATTAGAATACAATTCACATAAATATATGCATAAGCAAGGAACGTAGTTGCAAAGCAAAACCTTTTTGGTTCAATAGAAGCGTTGGTGTTGAGGTGGGTAAGAAAAGACGTGCTTTTAAAACTTTCAAGTTAGCTGGTACAGCCGAATCATTTATAAGGTACAAGGAGGCCAATAAATCATGCAAAGAAGCTATAAGGCAAGCTAAAATTGCTATAGAAAAGGATATTGCAGCAAGGAGTAAAAAAAATCCAAAATTATTTTTTAAATATGTTAATAGTAAAAAAATGAAGCAGGAAGGGGTGGGTCCCTTACTATCAGAGGGGGGTCAGCTGGTTGATGAAAACAAATTAAAAGCGCAGATTCTGAATTCATATTTTTCATCTGTCTACACAAATGAGGAATCAGTAAGTGAAGGTTTCCTTCTTAACAGTCCCAATTCTAGTAATACAACTAATGATGCATGGTTCACACATGATGAAATTCAAAAGAGACTAGAACATGTTAAGATTAACAAAGGTCCAGGGCCAGATGGTATTCATCCCAGGGTAATTAGCGAGCTTAGCTCTGTGATTGCCAAACCTCTTTACTTAATTTTTCAGGATTCATTGAGATCTGGTGTAGTGCCGAGAGACTGGTGAATTGCTAATGTGGTGCCTCTATTCAAAAAAGGATCCCGTTCTCAGCCTCAAAACTATAGGCCAGTTAGTCTGACGTCAGTGGTAGGAAAGCTTTTCGAAGGGTTAATAAAGGATAAGATACTGGACTTCATAGCAAATCATAATACTATGAGTTTGTGCCAGCATGGTTTTATGCGTAATAGATCTTGCCAGACTAACTTAATTTCTTTTTATGAGAATGTAAGTAGACACCTCGATTCTGGGATGGCAGTAGATGTGATTTACTTAGATTTTGCTAAAGCATTTGATACAGTGCCACACAAAAGGTTACTTGTTAAATTAAGGAATGTTAGCCTGGAACATAGTATTTGTACCTGGATAGAGAACTGGCTAAAAGATAGACTACAAAGAGTGGTGGTAAATGGAACATTTTCTAATTGGACCAGTGTTGTTAGTGGAGTACCGCAGGGCTCTGTACTAGGTCCCTTGCTTTTCAACTTGTTTATTAATGACCTGGAGGTGGGCATTGAAAGTACTGTTTCTATTTTTGCAGATGATACTAAATTGTGCAGAACTATAGGTTCCATGCAGGATGCTGCCACTTTGCAGAGTGATTTGTCTAAACTGGAAAACTGGGCAGAAAACTGGAAAATGAGGTTCAATGTTGATAAATGCAAGGTTATGCACTTTGGCAAAAATAATATAAATGCAAGTTATACACTAAATGGCAGTGTGTTGGGAGTTTCCTTAAATGAGAAGGATCTAGGGGTCTTTATAGATAACACGTTGTCTAATTCTGGGCAGTGTCATTTTGTGGCTACTAAAGCAAATAAAGTTCTGTCTTGCATAAAAAAGGGCATTAACTCAAGGGATGAAAATATAATTATGCCTCTTTATAGGTCCCTGGTAAGGCCTCATCTGGAGTATGCAGTGCAGTTTTGGACTCCAGTCCTTAAGAGGGATATAAATATAATATAAAACTAAATTGGTTAGAGGGACGGAAGACTTAAATTATGAGGGTAGACTGTCAAGGTTGGGGTTGTTTTCTCTGGAGAAAAGGCGCCTGCGCGGGGACATGATTACACTTTACAAGTACATTAGAGGACATTATAGACAAATGGCAGGGGACCTTTTTACCCATAAAGTGGATCACCGTACCAGAGGCCACCCCTTTAGACTAGAAGAAAAGAACTTTCATTTGAAGCAACGTAGGGGGTTCTTCACAGTCAGGACAGTGAGGTTGTGGAATGCACTGCCGGGTGATGTTGTGATGGCTGATTCAGTTAATGCCTTTAAGAATGGCTTGGATGATTTTTTGGACAGACATAATATCCAAGGCTATTGTGATACTAAGCTCTATAGTTAGTATGGGTACAGATGAAGCCACTTGGATTTGTGAGTTAAATGCGTCATGACTCAGGGGTAATTGAAGAAACTGTGTTATCTTAAGTCATCTTAACTCATTTAATGCATTTAACCTTTTCATTAGCATACCAAAGCTCCATTGTTCACAATGGTGAATGCTTTAATTAGATGGGATGTTGTGACGCAGTTTTCTGTGTTAAATGAGATAAATGGGATATCTGTGTTTAGTTATTCTGTGTCAAACAGACAAACCAAAGTGGCTGCATCTGTATATTGAATTTAATTAAAAGTAGAGAGGGGTGTGTGTATGGATGCTGGGTTTTCATTTGGAGGGGTTGAACTTGATGGACTTTTTTTCAACCCAATTTAACTATGTAACTATGTAACTATAAAATATAAATACAATACATATTAAGTGCTCAGTGTCAAGGAAACAAAAGGCTAGAGGACCCTACCCCGTAGGGCTTAAAGTCTAAATGGGAGGGTAACATACAGACACAATTCAGAGGGGTATTAAGGTGCTGTGGGTTACAGTTTGTTACACTGTTATATAAGTGCCAGTTCAGGTGTTATCCAGGTTCTCCCAGAGGTAGTCTTTGAGTTTTGTTTTAAAAATTATTAATAGATAATATAAAAACATAAAAAAGAAAACTCCTGACATTTCGCAAAATATGCGAAATGGGGGAGGGTGGGATGTTTCTACCTGCTCAGACAATAAGGAAGTGAACTGCTTCTTTCCCTGACATCACATCCCTCTCTGACTCTGCCCCTGGAACTGGCCATATCCTGCTTTAATTCATTCCTTCTCACCTAAACACAGCTACATGTGATTCTGCCCATCTTTAACCTAGCCCAGTATAATTTGACTGTGGGTCATTCGGATCCCTCATCATGCAGCCCCTGCACTTATAGCTCCAGGGCTTTCCTTGACAAGGGGACTAATCAATTTGACCCTTCACTTAGGCCATCCCATTGAACCCCATTATTATATATCTTAATGAAACCCGGAAAGAAAGATGGTTATATAATGGCCACAGCATTTATTCACATTTTAACAAATAAATAGGACCTTGCCAGCTTAACCTGAGGCAATATTCTAAAGCTAGAATTTAACAAGAGATTGCTACTATGCTCTGCTGCCAACATAAGAGAAGTTCAACAGCCCTGCTGCCGGACCTGAATCTGTAGTGTCTCGAAGACAGGAAATCCAAGCAGGCTGCCCCCTAGTACAAGCAGCAGTAGTAGTGTCTGTATCAATCAATCAACTGTGAAGTCACAGGAAAGAACCTCCTTTCTTCCTCTTCTAAACTTACCTGTGCAGTACTCTGGCAAAGTATTACTGCCACAATGAGCCTAACTAAAAACCTTCAGTTGGGCTCGTCCCTACCATTCCTTTGTGCTAATTTCTTAATAAATAATAACATAGTAAATGAATGAAATACACAAATAGTCATAACACATAAAAAAACAATTTCTATCAAACATACCGTACCACAGGATGGGATAAAATTTGCCGGTAAGCTTATGATATGCATATTTGTAACATTCTATGTGTACAAAACAAAAATAGATTCCTTTTTGAAATACTTTAAAATTATTAATGCCCATGTGCAACTGCCTGCAAAGCCAGCCACCCTCCTCTGGATGTATGTTGCTTGGGCAAGTTAAAGCCATGCAAATTTACGAGTAGATTGCCTGCCATACTGGACAACACAGTTCATGGCTAGAGATCTGAAAAAGTATGAAAAGCCAAAGCCATTAAAACATGATATTGGCCATGAGACTTGACCTAGGAAAACATAGCATTATCTTGCTACAAATTACCATTTACTTTGCCCATGTGCTAGACTAGGATGCTTACACAGACATTCAAAGGCAATTTGATTTTATCCTGGATATCAAACTTACTTTCTTTTATTAATAATGGAATGATGGTCAACCTGCCCCATCTGCTCCAAGGCTAAGCTGCACGTGCCCAGCTCAGAGGGTAAAGTCAAAAAACCACCTTGCTGTGTTGCTTCCCTAGACCCAATCCACACTGTAGTGGCCTCACTCCAGCCACAAGAGTCCAGCTCAGGGGGCCCAGCATAGGAGGTAAAGTTACCAACCCTTTTCCCATGCTGCTTCCTTCCCATCCCAAGTATAGAGACCTCCCACCAGTCCCACCTCCCACCAGTCGCAAGTGCCCAGTTTAGAGGGTCCAGCATAGAAGGTAATATCACCCAAAAGTCTTGATATTATGGTCACTATAGTGACAAATAATCATAAAGAACAACTGATAACCCTGTCATAAGGATGGGGGCTATTAATTTCTCGCTTGCTGTACTATGTGCTCTGACGAATAAAGAAGGAATTGCTTGACTGCCAATCCCTGCCTGCTGCGTCTCCTTCCAGGTGTTCTCCCACCCAACAGACGATGGTCCATCCAGGTAACAAAGGGTTAATACCCCGGCCCTATTCTGGCCCCTGTTTCATACTTACATATGAGGGTAGGGGTGTTATTTAAAGCCATTTATATTTCAGCTTCTTTTTTTTTTATCTTGCTTCAAAAAATAATGAATTTGAGGTATTTGTAATTTTTTCATACATTTATTTAATTAAATATTTTACATTCAGGTTTTTAATAAATAAGGTAACATTCTGTTATTTTAAACTGTTTATTTGAAGTAGAAAAAAACTCTAAAATTGCACATATCTGAATTTGATAAATGGACCACCCTGTTTTCTGGAAGCCTAGGTGACCTTATTAGATATTGCCCCCATATACCTGTGTTATTTTACCATCAAATGGGAATATAAAAGTTTTCCATTTAATTGCAGAACAATGTTATGTTAAATCCCTCCATCACTAGTAATATTGTGCTTTCTTCTTCAATTCCATTGTCTTATTGCATCTTCTTTGCATTTTTGCCATATTTTTTATATTCAATTTTAAAATCTGACATGGGGCTAGACATTTTATCAGTTTCCCAGCTGCCCCAGTCATGTGACTTGTGCCTGCACGTTAGGATGGAACTACTTTCTGGCAGGCTGTTATTTCTCCTACTTAATGTAACTGAATTAGTCTCAGTTGGACTTGGCTTTTACTATTGAGTGTTGTTCTTAAATCTACCAGGCAAGTGTTATCTTGTGTTAGGGAGCTGTTATCTGGTTACTTTTCCATTGTTCTTTTGTTAGGCTGCTGGGGGCTTGAAGGGAGGAGGGGGATATCACTCCAACTTGCAGCACAGCAGTAAAGAGTGACTGAAGTGTATCAGAGCACAAGTCACACGACTGGGGGCAGCTGGGAAACAGACAATATGTCTAACTCTATGTCACATTTCAAAATTGAATATAACAAAATCTGTTTGGTCTTTCGAAAAATGGATTAAAGTGCAGAATTCTGCTGGAACAGCACTATTAACTGATGCATATTGAAAAAAAACATATTTTCCCATGTCAGTATCCCTTTAATGTTAGATAAAAGGCAGATATCATGCATGATTTAGCCAGCAGGAGTCATTTATGTATAGTTATGTGGCTGCTAATTTCCCCGAAGTCAGCTGCACAAAAATTCCCATTTCCAAGTACTGTACTTGTGTAAACATGCTTTGCACACATTGTTGTATAGTTGCACTGCTGCTTTCCTACTGCTTTATGTTTCAAATTAAGCAATATTGCACCTTTTGATGTACAGTACAAGATGACTATGGAAAATCTGGAACTACTGCCACCCCCGAATAAGGTGGTTGCACCAGGTTCCCCACAGTGGCCTGCATCAATCGCAACAGCACAACTGCACCAAAAGGATAGATCACACGCCTCACTCTCATTCTAAAATTAC